>JBAMNC010001212.1:1200000-1671570 GCA_037902135.1 Cetoscarus ocellatus
TTTAAGTATTGCATACTCAACATTGTGCCATTATAAAATTGATTCAACACTTAAGTTTCATGAAATCATATTGTGGGGCCAGTGGCAGTTCTTACCCCTAGTAAACAGGGGGAGAGGAAGAGATCACAAAGCCACAGACTTTTTGTCTTGCACATAGAAGTACTTTTCTTATCTACTCATGCAGGGGAGACAACTTAAACAAACTACAAATATATATCTATGTATATATATATGTGTGTGTATATAAATATATATGTGTGTATGTGTAAATATATATATATATCTATATCTATCTATATCTATCTATCTATCTATTTATCTATATATATAAAATATGGCCTTTTTAAAATCTTAACTTCTAAGGCTTTTGCCTGATCACTTTCTGCAAGTCAGAGTAGAGAAGCCTCCTTTTTGCTGTAGCTTAATGTAGAGAGAGTTTTCACAGCTAGTCTGATAAAGCTGAATCAAAGTGCTTGAAAAATGACTTTACAGCTTGATAGAAATATCAGAAAACAAAAGACATTGAAATTGTTTTTCCTGCTGGGAGGAAGAGACCATTGAGTTTTTTATCAACAAAGAAATCATTCCCCTTGGAGATCTTGATAATATTATTAATAATACAGAAAGCTGTATTATTGATAATATTGGACCTTTGTCTCTCTCTGTTTTTCCTGCTTGATAAATGTTTTCTTTTTGCAGACTTACAGGGGATTCTGCTTGAGTGCCAGGGTACAGAGTTGGTGACATAGTCTTGTTTGGAGGCTGTGATGATGACCCGTGTTCCTGTACGGTACAGGAAGCTGACCCTCAGGACACCATCCTTGCCCGCCCTGCTGGACGCCAAGACAGTCTGATTCCCGTGGACTTCCACTTGGGCATCCGCCAACGGAGACAGGTCGCTGTTGTCGAACACCTGGACTTTTATTTGCACCTCTGTAAGAGAACAAAAGTCAATCAATTTCTTTATTTGATTTACAGAAACAGCACATCCTGGTTTTCATTGTCTGAATATTTACTGAAAGCATTTTAAAGCCTGAATAATAAGAGTTTTCCATTCCACTGAAATGATGAATATAAAGAAGCACTGATACACTTGGATGTGGCTCAGTCCATGAAGTCACTCTTTGCTCTCTTCCAAGGACAAGATCATTACGTTGCAGTCAGTGTAATTATCCTGTCTGACTGACCTTCTGTTAGCGGGGAATGTCAACATGTAACAACAAGAAGCTGAAGAGAAAACAGTGTCGACCACAGTTTTGAACAAAGTACAGCAATGCAAGATAAAAGCTTTAAATTACTAGTACATACAATAGCTTATCATCTCTCTCTGGCTGCCTATGATATGGGAATAAGTAAATTCTGGTTGATGCTCAGTCCCATAATTTTGTGTGTTAAGGAGAATATAAAAACAGAATACATTATTGCTACTGTAGTAAATAAGATGCGGGCTAAACATTTTTCACCCCACTCTGACATTCTTTATTTCTACTTATTAAATCCTGTATCAACATTTTTTCAGTGTGCCCATGGTTGTAAAGAGAACTTCTTCATTATTTTGACACCTAAAAACACACAAAAAAATTATGGTTTAAATACAAGTTCTGATTCTACAAGTAGGGTGTAGGTGATATTATTAGATACTGGTTTAAAAAGACTTGTAAGTGGAATGAACAGACTTTATTTCAGTGAAGTTTTATTTTACTATTCCATCCTCAGCCCTTTTAATATTAAGTGCTCAAAAGACTGAAGTCCAAACTAAAAATCCCTTTATGCAGACAACTTTTTCTCATTCAGCGTGTGAGCATTTCAAACTGTCTTACACAATGCTAAAGCTAATAAGAATTAGTGATAATATATTTTATATGATATCTTATCATGTAATTATTATCTATTATTATCTGTTATCTCAAACATGGTATGCACATCACAGTTTATTTCATGCAGCATTGACCGATGCAAGAAAAAAATACTGAGTTCAATATAATCTGACTTTGTAAGATTTAAATGATGATAAATGTTGCCAATATTTACACATACATAAACTCAAAGCACCTCTTGAATAACTTCCTGTGTCTTATACTGTAACTTACACTTACTCGCCATTTTTTGTACACATTAACTGTTCTTCAGTGTAACTACTTAATCATCCAATCACTTAGCAGTAACTCAATGTATTTAGGCATTCAGACATGGTCAATACAACCTGTCAAAGTTCAAACCAAGAATCAGAGTGGGGAAAAAAAGATGATTTAAGCAACTCTGAACATGCTGTGGTGGTTGGTGCCAGATGGGCTGGTCTGAATATTGCATAAACTGTTGATCTGCTGGGATTATCGTATGCAGATCATCTCTAGGGTTAACAGAAAATATTCGGTTAGGGGAAAGTTCTACAGCAGCAGAAGACCACACTGGATGTCACTCCTGTCAAGGGTAAAAAAAGATGACCGACCAAACAAATCAACAGAGCGCCTTTGGGATGTGGTGGAATGGGAGATTTGCTTACAAATCTGCAGCAACTGCATCAATCAATCAATCAATCTTTATTTGTATAGCAGCAGTTCATAACAAGTGTTATCTCAAGGCACTTTACAAGACAGCAGGCTGAAGCCATACTCCTCATTTTATAAATACAAATATATGTATATAGAAATACATATAATAAATATATTTGTACAAACACATACATACATCCAGAGATGTATCCATTCAGGCAGAGACACAGGGACTAAAATCACATTTGTCTCTGCTGAATAAAGGCTTAATCAATCAATCTTTATTTATTTAGCACCATATTTGTTGAATATAAATGTATTAAAGGTGAACCCCTTGAGATGTGGCAGCTCATTGTCAAGAGGGTCCTCATAGGGTCTATATGGTTGTAAAGATAGTGACTATGGATGTGTAATCAATACAACCCCAGATAGAGCGGTCACTCTAATATTAAAATAATACCTATAATAATAATAATAGCATGGTGCACCGTATAAAGTAGCCGGTGACAGAAATGTACTAAAATGGCACTTCTTCCAAATTCTGATTTCTGTCATTAGACTTGACGGGGTTAAAATTCAAGTGGGTTTAAAAGTTTGGATGTATTGAGAAGACACACCAATCACATCACATATCAGGCCAACAGTGATCTACTTTAGGCCTGATAAGTGGATGCTGTATAAATGCTGACATTTCATTATAATTAATGTCTAAAAGTCCGTCCAGGTATTGATTATTCAATATTCAATATCTGCATGGAGCTGAAGATGCTGCTGCAGCTTCTGATTATGTTAATTACCAAACCAATACACTGGGGCAACTTGCAGTGACTAACTCTGCTGTTTTCTGAGAACCTTCATGCACCAGGCCCTCTCAGCACCATCACTGCGTGTCACCTGATGATCTGGTGTAGACTAATCGTTTCCAGTACTCTGGATTAAAATGATGATGATGATGTTTTTAGTCATCAGACTCTCCAATCACAAATCCATGGCGTGGCTATATCTGCCCTTCATCCTAACAGAACATTTTGTCTCTCATCTCGCCCCTAGCTCAGTCTGTGTGGATGTGGGTCACGCTGGGGGATGTTTCCATGGATACGCGCTGACTCTCCAAAAAGCCGGCTTGTTGTTGCTCAGCTCCCCGTAGCCCTGCGAGCTGTCGTCCTTTTAAACCTCCCGAGCCTCCAGTGACGGGCTAATGGCTGTTTTCAGATTATACCAGCATGCATGTACGTGTGTGTGTGTTTGTGTGTATCTATTGTCTGAGTGTGTAATTGCTGGAGAAGCATTACCATAATGGGCTCAATAAAGGCCCCCTTGTGTTTTTTGTGGGGAGGATTTCCTCCATTTGTGTTCCACGTTGAAACACTGAGGCTTCACTGACAGAAACACTGAGAGTCACAGTGTCACATCGAGGGTCTGGGAAAATTCAGCCACTCCAAACGTTCAAGTATAGATGAGAGCCACTGGAGTGTAAACTCTCGTCATCTTCCTCAGGATGAGAGACTTCCTGATGGCTTTGATTAAACCTTAAATTAACAAAGACAGAAGACGGGAACTGACATCTTGCAAGAAATGCCAGTTCGACTTTTAGCCTTTTCTTTTAGTAAAGTAATGTTAATAAAAAGGATAATCATCAGTCACATTTAACCAAAAGGGGAAGATATCTGCTGAAGTTAAAATATGTTTGACACTTCAGGAAGGATGGTGGGAAAAGAAAGTCTGGTATTCATGTTTCCCATATTTTTACATTTCTATCTTTTCTTTTCTAAATCAGTTCATTCAACACTGCATCAAGCAATAATCAGATTAATTTAGAACAAACACAAAGCAGCATATTTACGCAGTATATACCTTATAGATTCAAACACTAACGCCTCATCCCTTTATCTAAATATAGAAATTACACTTCAAAATTTAATATATTTTCCTGACCAAATTTTGAGTACACCTCTCACTCCAGGTTGTAACGTTTATTTTCATTTTCTAGCTTGTATAGTATGGTGGGAAGAGACAGTGGATATGCTTTGAAAGGGGATGAGAGAGAGCAGGGGAGGACATTCGTTAAATGGGCTGAAACCGTAACCAAACCATAGCCAGCTGAAGCATATATGGGACATATATGTGCTTACCACTCTGCCAAACCAGCACCCCCTTCAGGGTGTAACTGTAGGGGTGTAGAGCACAACTAGAAGTGCTCTGAGAGCACAAACATCAGCAAAGGCATTTTCAATACTGTCTGAGCTATTGTAAATAAGTATGGAAAACTGCCCGATCTCACACTGTTAACAAATCCTTGAGATAAAATCCTGGATCCACATCCATATTTGGATCGCCAATAAAATGGTATCACTTCTTCCTTGTGCCATGACCAACCTTCAGTGAAAATGTCCTCAAAATCCATTGACAACTCACTGAGTTAAGTGAAAATCTGGACAACTGCCCTGTCTCACAATGTCAACAAATCCTTTAAAATGTTTCTGGACCTGCACCCATAATCAGACATCACCCAAAATCAAGTCACTTCTTCCTTGTGTCATGACCAACATTCCCTGAAAATGTAATGGCATTTTGAATCTGTAATAATGTTTATTACTTCCTAATATCTGGGTCATTTTCAAATAAAAAATAATTTTGCTTAGAGAACAAACAAAACCGTCAAAAATGTACATAAAGGCTACAAGAATGATCCCTTCAATATATATTTGAATACTGGCAGCAAACGAGGAAGTCCAACATACTCAATATTGGTAAATTTTTTGTATTAATCAACTAAAAATTCATGCATCAGAATCAGAGTCCTTTGTAAAAGAAGCCTTTGCTGAGTTACTCCAGTCAGACAACTGTGGCATAGGCATTTACTATTTTAATACATTTTGGTGAGATTATTGTCTTAATTTTGTTACTTCAGCAATGAAATCATAAAGAAAATATTCCTACTCTCAAAGATAAGCGAAAACACTTCAATAGGATCATTTAGGGGAAATAAAGGAAACATTTTGTTAAGTGTCCAACCAATGTTAGATAACACTACTACAGTCTTTCACCACATATATTTTTAATCATTTTAACAGATTCATTGCAGTCTTTAGTTTTCTTCTTACAGCCCACTGTAGTTATGTCTCTATTCTTTTACTCAGACCAAATTCTGAGAAGAATCAAATTAATTAAATAAAATAAAAGTCACTCCAAAGGAAATTATTTTCAATTATTTTAAATGGGAACAAGGCCAACAACGACAGATTTTGAAGGGCGGGGCTTGATGAAGGATCACTTCCTGTGAAGGGCTGGCTTGACAAGGGTCAGTTATACATTTCATCTATTGCTTATGGATCACTTTAAAAAAAAAAAATCACTTATTTTATTACTTCCAAATTTAAGGGGATTTATTTCTAATTTGTGTTTCATCCAAAATAGATACATTTTATAATCTAATGTTTTATCTTTGCTCACTTTCATGTCTTTAGATACAGTTAATTTCATAATTTCTTTAGCTCATAACTTGTAAAGCACTTTGAATTGCTGCACACATGAATGGAGCCTATTTAATTAAAGTTGCCTTGTCTTGGACTTGAAGCAACATGAGCTGATTGTCCCTCACAGCAGCATTATATTAAAAATATTTAAAATTTTGTCTTTAGTTTAACATATTTCATCCTTACAAAACATTAAAATAAAAAAGAATTTATTACAGCACATAGTATCAACAAGCACTGAGGCATTAGAATATTTAACAACCTAGACTAAAACTTATTTTTGTCATCTAAAACAATTTTCCACTCCGACATGCTTAAAGCAGTGACTCCTTGTTATTATTAAAAATCAAGATCACTCAGATAGTGCCTGTAGGTTTAACCCTTCAATAACGAATTTATAGTCCAGTTTATTCATCAGTTTAATTAAACAGCCTCCTCACTCTGCTGCTGTGCAGATTCTGACCGTGATTATCACCTCAACAACACCTCACAAATAACTGCAGGTCTGGAGAAGCGCTGATCTGTTTAGAAACACGGTATCAGTTCATTGACTTTTCAATCAGTCAGGCAGACACTTGAGGCAAAGCCCCAATACAATTACATCTAAATTAGGTTCTAACCATTAGAGAGACTGTAGTTTCGGGCTTTTTGTAGCTATTGTTGAAGGAAATGTTGAACAGTTGAAGCAGCAACAAAAAAAGCAGAATGAGGAAACATATTTCAGTTTTTATTTCTTAATACTTTCCTCACTCACTCCGCTCTGTCTGTGCCACTGTTGTTAGCCCTGTGTTTTTGTCATGCTCCTGCTCTATGGGCCTTTAAATTCAACCTCAGGACAAATAAAGGTTTTGTATTCAAATCTGAACGTCAGAAACTTAACATGTTAAAAAAGTGTCACAAAAGTACGCAAAACTGACATATTCATGCCAAAAATCACATGTCAACATATTATCATATGTTAAAATGTCACAGTGTTAACAGAATATGTTCATGTCGTAGCAGCTTATAATATGCATTAAAATGCAGCTCGTAGTTTGATCTTTAACTTAATAGTAAAGTAAAAAGTTCATAAATAATTCTAAAATAATAATCATGATAAAAAAATAGGTCTTCTGTAAGTTCTATAGCTGCCATACAAACTGTCATTTAATTCCTCTTTTTGTTTGGTTTGATAACCACAACCTAAATACTACTGCTGAGCATTAATGTCACTTAAGTATTTTACACAATGATTGTTTTTCCTTGGAGTACATTTTTTATTTAATAGTTGAACATCCTCGGCACTGACATTGTTTCATAGTTTAATTTTTAATGCATTGTATTTCATTTGTCGTCAATGTGTTTAAAATCCTCCTCTGCACAGTAACTACAGCTGCAAAATAAGATGTACATCTAATGCAAGAGAAAGGGAACATAATAACATAATACTTAACTGACAGTCTTGTAAAGTTTGACTTTACTACAAGCATCAAAAGTAAAGTCCTGCTTTGTATATGCAGTACTCCCTTGTTCACCCTGTTATAGTTAAAGAATAATGCACCACATGCTATTTTTGTTATGTTTTAGTACAAAAAGTTGACATTGAAATCAAAATGACCAAATATGTTTGGTTAAAATAAAAAACATGCTAAATATTTATAATATTTAAATGTGCTACACTAAATTAACAAAGTGAAACAATTTAGTGCCTCACAAATATACTCAGTTACAATTCAGTTCTGTTTGTGACAACAACAAAACAGGTTAGTCAGAAGCAAAATACGATAAAACTATTTTCAGAAAAGTCTATATTATTTTATCAGTTAAAAAATCTGATTATACATAATTATCAGCATAAACAGAATATGTTTTAATGTTATAGCTGTTTTATGTACAGCTTTAGTCGAATAATTCACTATGAATGTTTCTGAAAAGTTTGTAATTTTCTGCTTCTATCTAGCATTAGAAGTAAATCTCACAGCTGCCATGTTAGTTTTGAAAAACTTAAATAAGATGAAGCAAATAACTGTACACAATCATCTGCAGTTTCTGAGTGACAGAACTGTAGTGTTACATACCAACAGTAAAGTACTTCGCCAACTGGGCAGGGCGTCACCCGTAATAACTAATTTTAATATATACTAGAATAAACAAGTAAATATTCTCAGAAAGGCCCCTGAAGTCTTTGACTCTGTCATTCATTGTGGTAGGGGTAAATATAAATTTGTGATAAATCATGACTATCGTGATTACTCTTCTGCAGTTAAATCTTTAAAGCAAATTATTTAATTTACTGTAATATTAAGTGAAAAATCTTGGTTTACCAGGTATCTCTCGCAACAAATTATCTGTGCATCATTTGTAAAAGCAAGAAAAAAAATACTTAATTATAGACATGAATAATTTTCACCTTCTTTTACCAAAAGTGCTGTTGTTGTTATGCAGAATGGACCCTAAAGTCTGTTATGCAACCATTGTTATTGTATTATTCATTGACACAGCACGTGTATCACATTCAATTATGACTACTTTGAATATCATCTCACTGTAACCAAATGCATGCTAGTTTACTCAATATAATTTTGTGTAAAATCTTAATTTACAAAGTAGCTGCACAATTATTTGTGCTTCCAGAGAACTGCTACAAAATGACATTTAATATCAACTCTTGGTTTTATTTACTTTACAAGAGTTCTCATAAGTTACAGTGCTACTGTTGTTATGCAGAATGGCCCCCAAAGTCTGTTATGTAATCATTGTTGTTGTATTATTCCCTGAGGAAGCACATGTGTCACTTTGAGTTATAACTATTTTGGATATTATTTAATAATTAAATAAAATTGCAAGCTAGTTTACTCAATTCAATTTTTGGTAAAATCTTAATTTGCAGGTGTAGCTGCAAAATTATTGGTGCATCCTTTACAGATCAATTTGACATTATTTGTCCATCCAAACCAAGAAATGCTACAAAATGACATTTAATATCAAATCTTGGGTTTATTTTACTTTATATTGACTTATTATAAGTTACAGAACTACTGTTGTTATGCACCATCGCCTTGTTCACATGGTTATGGGTATCTTAATCAATAATGCAACATCAACATGCAATTCTATTCTTGGCATGTTTTTGTCTCAAATATTAATGTCTAAAGTATCTGAGTGAAAGCACATGGTTAAAAGTACAGCAAGGTTATTTTTATTAATATTTACATGCACTGCAGTATAAGTGTAAAGTGAAACACTGCAGTACTTGAGTAAATGTACTCAGTTACAATACAGCTCTCTGTCTGTGTGCATTCATGCAGCTCGAAATAGCTTGAAGCATGAATAATGCACTGTAATTACATAATGTCCTTCAGATATGCTCTCCACAACATAAACAGAGGTGTGTTCAGGCTGCAGATTCATCCTCATTTCTCATCCCTGTCACTGCTCTTTGTCTTTTTTGATGACTGACACGTTTTGAGGAGCTCAGGCCTCGTTGGCCTCACTGTCAGTTTGATTTCTCAAACATGAAGGCCTGGGTAAACAACATGTTAGGCCTGATATAACCTTCGATAATATGAAAGGCCTGGCAGCAGATTCAGATCCCATTCAGACACTCCATCTTCTACATCTAAGGACAATCAGCCTTCACACGGCAGCGTGGCCCTCTATGGGATAAATATGAAGGAATTTAAACAATCAAACCAACATTACGCTGCAGTCAGAGCAGAAAATCCCACCATAACAAGCATTGTCTTCCAGTCATATGCTATCAAAGCGCAGCGCTGCAAAGATCGTCGCTCATGTCGACAAAAGCCATAAAAATGCAACCACTCCCATCTCCTCATTGTGCTGCATCCCGTATGGCGAGCTTACCAACTGCTCCCTGATCTGGAAGAGATTTGGCCTCCCAAAGCGCGCAGAGCGACGCGAAGAGGAGCAAGCGGGAGATGAAGGAGTGGGCTGGCATCCTTGCAGCTACATCTCTAGTCCCAGCTCCATGTCGGCCGTGTGTCCATATTTCTCCCAGCCCTGCGTGGTGAGCTCCTCACTCGTCCTCAGACATGCCAGGCTGAGTGAATGGAGGAGATGCTGCCGTGTGTGTGTGTGTGCAGCTTCGTCTTGTTTTTATTGTCTGAGGTTAGAGGAGGAAATGGGATGCAATGTTTCCCTCTGCTGGGCTGAGGGGAAACTGCAACTCTGCTGCTTTCACTTTTCCCTGGATACTCCGAAGACGCCAGGAAAAAAGAAAACCAGGAAAACCAGGAGTGCTTTGAGAGCACAACCCTCCGCCAAGGCACTTTCAACGTTGTGTGCTAGTCATTTAAAAAAATGTTGAAACTGCCTTATCTTAAAATGTGAATATAACCTTTAAAATTCCTGAATCTGCTTCCTGATTTCAGTGTTAATTTTGAAAGCACTTTTTAATTTAGTTTTAGTCTTTTACCTAAAATATATTTAGTTTTAGTCATAATTTAGTCATCTAAATTGTCTTAATTTTAGTCTAGTTTTAGGTGATGAAATTTCACAACATTTTAGTCAACGAAATCTAGGCCCACTGTAAATTTAGTTGACTAAAATATGAAGTATAAGGGGTAAGACATTTTTTATGTTTCCTTAAATTTCCAAAGTCATGCTTTACTCTTGGATAAAATGAAACATCTAAAAACCCTTTACTTTGTGTGAAATGCAAACACCTTTATTTAGGCTACCTGGCAGAGCATCTCAGTTACAATACCAGAACTGACAACAAACAGTGAACCTGCTCTACATGAATATATCAATTCATAAAGAGAGTAGCTCTGATTGGATCACTTCCTAACTTATCCCTCCACCACGAAGTTAAGGCAGTTGTGACTGGATGCCCCTTAAAATGCTCTGTTTTTTTATCTCCTGGTTTTTATTATATGATGGCTATACAGACTGCAGCTGTACCTGTGTAATAGGCCAGTGTTGTAGGACTCGAGTCCAGGACTCGGACTCGAGTCCAGATATGTCGGACTTGTGACTCGACACGGACTCGTGCGCTGATTACTCGGACTCGAGCTCTAGCTGCATTAGGACTCAGGGGAGGACTCAGAGGACTCGAGCTTATTTATCAATGAATCCTTTGTATTTTTATTATTTTTTAATGATTATTTCTTCTGGTTTAAGGTCCTCATATCAGTCTTAAAGCCCACGGCGGGCATGTGTGTTAGTTTACCTGCATGCGCGTTCACGCGCTGATGTCCAAGGAGCGGCAGAATGTCGAAGCAGGTACCGCGGGTTGTACGTTTTGCTTTCAAAGATTTCACCATAAATGCTGGTAAATGCAGAGCAACGTGTTCATCATGTAAAGAGCCATTGAAGAGAAGACGGGGACAACGTCGAACTTTAACAGACATCTGTCTAGGATGCCCCAAGTGAAGTGAGTAGATGGCGATGCTAATGTTACTTTGACTGTTGATAACGTTATAAGCTAGCTGCTAAATAACGACAACGTTAGCCTCTTAACCCTCGGAGGTCAGCGCTATCGTATACTACAGCAAAGCACACCGTTCACGAAATGTTTAATAACTGTACAACCGTTTGTCGTAGCCACTTACCGATTGTTTTGATCGCAAGCTAACAACTTAGCCGTTCCGATGAGCCCTTTGGTGCGATCGCCTCTTCCAGAGGCTGAGATATCTCTCCTGAAACATCAGTGTCTTTTTGGAGACTTCGTAAAAGTAATCAATTATGATAAATCCAAAAGTTAGGTCTTCTAGGTACATTACTTAATCCAATTTCTGTATCAAAACACGTTAGTACAGTAGATAGTCGCCATCTTGTTGTCACCCGGATGTAGTTCATCTACTATTTCCTGTGTCTTCTGACAAAAATATAATAAAAAACGTTGTATATTTACCTATGCCCATTTGGGTTTTATTCCAAATTATGTGCACAGATACCTTAATATTGAGGACTCAGACTTAGGCTCGGGGAACTTTTCTAGTACTTGGGCTAAGGTACTGAGGACTCGACCTGGACTCGACTCAGGTGAGAGGACTCGACTCAGACTCGACTCAGATTTTTTTTGGTGACTCGGACTCGACTCGAAATTTTTTTGGTGACTCGGACTCGACTCAGACCCAAACACTGAGGACTCGGACTCGACTCAAACTCGAGCTATGGTGACTCTACTACAGCACTGTCATATGCAGATGCCATAACTGTTTTTAAAGTTCACTCTACATCCTGTTACCCTCCTCCCATCAGACATCATTTGGGCAGCCAGTCCACGCAGAACTCATTATCGTAGCCTTTTCGTAGCGTGCCCACCCCTCAGGTCCAAGCATTTCCAAGGGGAGGGAAAAAGAGCGGCATCTGACCCTCTAGAGAGACTAAATCTTTCATTTTTTCACTCATCATAGATCAAATCCTTGCTTAAAAGACAACAAAGACATGATACAAAAGGTCAACCACACACCAGGACATGGGACCTTTAAACATACATAAAAGTAATGAACTCAGACAGATTCATTTTGTCAAGCCCCAAGCCACTAAATCTGCCAGCGGCCCATAGCAGGATGGCCCAGTCAGCATCCTTTAGAGCTGGAAGAGGTGGGAGCTAGGGGTGAATCAACATGCTTTGCAGAGAGTTTGTTCTCCGAAGTGGCTTACCTTCTGTTCTTTAGGTCAAGACCAACTACATTATCTGATTGGCCCATAATGACTGTGATTGATGAAACTATCATCCAGCCACCTGCCGGATATGCTTTGAGAGGTTCTGCCCTCTGAACACTTCTTATGGGCTTTGTCCCAGAAGGACTCATGAAATACACTGAACGGCCCATCTGGTTTGTCAGCTTTAATTCGCCCCTTTAAGATGCTCATCATTGTTGTTTTTCCAGCAAAGTTTGTTCTGGATCGTTCCTCTGTTTCTCACATCAGATCCCAAACTTTTTGTTAAACATGCTGTACCTCAGATAAATGTTCACCAGGGGTCCAGGTTTCTCTCTGTCCAACAAAAGCAGATGGTGGTCATATTTATCATTTTTATTGTTTAATTAAAAAGTAATATTCCAGCAATATCTTTTTTTGGGCTGCAGGGAGGGGTGTTTGTAGATTTATAACCCCACAAAATACTTTTGCACTAATTGTTCTTTTAGATATTCATCACAGATATGCAACCTCCTGCCTTTACAGCTGTAAAAGAGATCTCTGTTTGATTTTTTGATATATTTGATTGAGTTAGTGGTTTGAAAACATCTGCTGGATATCCTTTTTTAAAATAATCTTAACATTGACAAAGGAATTGGACCCTTCAGCTATTTAAAACGAGTTTAATAGGTGTTTCATCCCTTTATTTCAAAGATCCATCAATCGATGTCAAATTCAGTTGAACCTTGTTTCTGCTTGGTACAAGATCAAGATTACAACTTTAATTAAGTTAGGGGTAAACTTATTTAATTAAAGGAAGATATCTGCATGACAGGATCATCCTTCAGATCAGATTGCAAAAACATCTGAATCTGCAGGAGATGACTGAGGTTCACTAAGCCGTCTCCTCAGACAGTCTTCTGTTGTTCTCCTGACGGCACCCATTAAGTTAACATCATTAACTTGACAAGTTTTCCCATAACATTCTTATGTGTAACTAAAGGAGCACAAATGTGGCATGAATTAGGGAAGACAAACGAGAGCAAACATCAATGTGGAAAAAGAAACAGAAGTTAAATGTCATGTAAGGAAAGAATTTCTTCAGCTCTGACATTTTAACTTCTTTCATATACAGAGTTTGTTCAGTTTATCTAAAACAGGTGGCTGTTGAGATAAAGGCTGGCTCAGAGTTTAGATGATTTAAAGAGGCACTGTTTATAGCAGGGAAAATATAACAATATAGTTCAAATTTATATGAGCAAATCAAAACCAGACTGACGTATTTACCCTATATTGAATGCTACATATTTTTTTTTACAGGTGCATTAAAATAGTTTCACTTTAAAGTCATCAAGCTATGTTTGCATGGTTTGAATTCCAGTTTGGATAGAAACCAACATGTGTAGGTTAAGAAATAATAATGCTGCATTCTTTTTCTCTTACAGCTCTCATAAATTCATGTATAAAATTCAGTGTAGTTGCCAGTGTAGATGCTTTTGCTCTAAATGGACACAAAGTTCAACCTCAACAATTGAGTTTTCCATGAAAGTGTTTGTGCAGCTACATTTTTTGCATCTTATATTTAAGTTTTCAAAAAGCTTAGAGAAAATCAAAGACAAAAGTTCCATAATGTTTGAGGTGTTTGCAGAAATACAAAGTTTAGAACAAAACTTAATGTTAATAGTTAATGTAGAGATATAATGGCTGTACTTGCTTACTGAACTGGTCCATGATTGGACCAAAATTTAATATGAAATATGCTGTATGCAGTATGTAAACATTAGCAAACCAATCCTTGACCACAAATACCTGGATGTCATACTGATTCAGAAACATACAGCAGTATGTATTTGACCATGCCACATTGCATACTTTTTCCTACAATGCAAAGTGCCAACAGGTGGCACTTGCCATGTTTAGGGGCCAGGCGGCAACCTCTGAGGCTGTAAATGGGAGCCAATGTGGAAGTGCTTAAAGCTGTAGTACCCAGAGTGTCCACTTGAGGCTGGCTGCAGTAACCTAACACTATAATGATTGTACTCAGGGTTTAACTTTTTTATGGCCTTAATACACATATTTACAGCCTGACTCAAAAAACAGCTTTAGTCTAAAACTACAGTACGTCTATGTGCGCCCATTGTGAAGGGTTGAATTTATTTATATCGCCCATTTTTCTTTAATATGGATTTTCTGAGGATTTCCAGTTTTTGAAATGCAGAGTCAGTATTGGTCAGATGGCCCTAAATCTCGCCTCAACACAGCCTCTCTGTCTGTGAGGAGGTTGAGCTAAAGTTTGGTTGAGGTGGAAAGTGCAGTTTGGCAGCATCCATTCGAGGCCATCAACAGCGTTTCAGTGGCTCCTTTGATAACCGAAGGCCTGATGTCACATGGCTTTGTCCAGGTTTTTATCTATGGTTGGTGATCTCGCCTTGTGCAGGTGGCCAGGGTATGATTTGCTGAAAGTCTTCCCTGCTCTCTCTCCCTCCTGTTCTGGTCTGTCCACGGTCTCTCCTCTATCGATTAAAGACCCCAAAAATTGAAAGAGAAGCTTTAGTGTTTCCTGCTAGAAACTAGTCTGTTAAGATGGTAGTTGGCTTTTTTGTGTTCTGCACATGCTCCAGTGTCTACCTGACTTTAAACTAGAAGTTGAGTTGAGTTGTTGTCTTCCTCAGGTTTTCACTTTGCTAGAGCTACAGTGTGTATTTCACTTGTACCAAAAGTAAAGCATAGAGCTGTATGACATGTACAGTGCTGTGAAGCTGTTCATGCCTTCATTACAGTGGATTTGCTGCTTTCTAACTCTGTAATAGGGTCATCCAGAAGAAGGTCCGGTGGTTGCTATGCTGAAAGGGATCATATTGCCACTGTAGTGTTGACTGCACCATGGTATGTCAAACAACAAGATGAAGTTTGATGTTTTTCCCCTTCACACAAACGTTAAAGTGGACTGTGTATGTTGTCAAGGTGACTATCTTGACTATAAATCTTCGGCATGGTGTTATTTTCTGAAACACATGAGCAATACTCTGATGCTGAAACACATCCAGCTTGTTTGTAAAATTTAGAAAGTTTTCAGATTGTTTTCCAAATCTTGGTGATCAAAATCATGAAATGATCCAATTTTGGGTGCACGTGACTTCTGTTTTGTTGCCATGGCCTTAGACCATGTATTGATGTATTTTGTTCCTCTCGGATTATGTTGAAGTTGAAATATCTGCTACCATGACAACTCCAAGCTTTAACAGAGATCACAAAGAGCCTTATCATTCTTCACACTACTGACAGTTGACTTTGTGTAAATGTGTTTTTGGGACAGCCAGTCCCACAAAAAAGTGGAAAGAACATGATCTTAAAACAGCACAATACGTCGGTGAGGTGCATTGTATGTCAAAACACGTGTTAGCACCATGGAAACAATGGCAATGGAAAAGCAATTAGTGTCTTTTGTCTTGGACTGTCTAATCCATCACGAAGTCTGTACACTTGGTGTGAAACGTCTGAGGCTGCTGTACAGGCTGGAGGCAAATTGACTTACATAACCACAACAGAACTCTTACAGTTTGAGCCCAAAGGGACAAATCTTTTAAAGTCTTTCTGTCACATGTTAAATCAGAATTTTTAAAGTATGTTTAACTTTACTATTAACTGACTTTTTTAAGGGAAAGCACAAAGTTTGTAATAACTGGAAGCACTTCTAAAAAAATGTAAATTAAATGCCATAAATTCAAACATTTTACACTCATTGAACCAAGACCTACTCAGTTAAACTTGGGTTTGACTTTCTGTCCTTACCCACGGGTTGTTTAAGGACTTTCCCTGGGCTGTGAGTCAAACATGATTTTGCTTCCCCATAACAATCCTCCTTCAGACCCAGAACTTTTCATTAAACATGTCTGTTAAGGTCGGGCACCCAGACAAGTACAGAGAGCATAACTGTCTCCTTGTATGTTAAATTTACAGTGTAGAAATGAAGGCCAGTCTGAGGCCAGATGTCTGACTATCTCTTGCACATTAATCATGTTTTGGCCATGTGGTTAAGGGCATGGTCAAGAGCATGGGGTCATCTCAGTAAACATGATAAATAAATATCTGTCACATACATGTTTGTTTGCCCCTTAAAAAGAAATTAATGGAAGGCTAAATAGTAGTATGAAACAGTAAACTGTTAAATAATTAGAAATTTGTGTAAACATAAATGGTGCTCTGAAAAATAATGTGAAAAGCAAAAAGGTACACTCCAGTGGAGTAATCATGGTAATGAAACAACACAGTTTGACTCATTTCTATCTCTGTCACATACACTTTTCCTTTACATGACTAATAACACTGGCTGAGGGCCTAGGTCAGGGATGGGCAAGTTTGGGTACCAAGAGGGCTGCATCAACGTTATCTACATTACCAGAGGGCCAAACTTTTTGAAATTTAAAGGGACAAAAGGGACAAATTTCCATAGCCATAAAACGTCTATATAATCAAAAACTAGATATTAAATCAACTTTATAAGTAACTCAAATGCAGTTAGCAATACATAGTCTTATGAGATAAACACAGGATTCAGTGTCAGCCCCTTGTTTTATGCAAGTTTTAGCAAGATACTCCTGCCAAACTGCAACACAGAAATCTCTCTTACAAACAGAAGACTGCACTGTCTGTTTAACAGACATGTACAGTGACTAGTATGTTAGATTTTCAATTAGAAGTCTTAAAGTTGGGGTGCCAGAAGCCATGAGTTTATCCTTGTTGTATCCTCTACAGCAGGGGTCATTTACTGGCAGCCAAGGGCCACATCAGGCCCTCAAATTTTCCCATTCAGTCCCAAGAATATCAACAAATCGTTTTTTAAAAAATTGTGTTTGTATGTGTATACCCAAGGACAAGTAGCAACTACCAGGGTCTGAAATTAACTTTCTGACTGGTAGATAGAAACTGGAAGATAAAAATAAGTCACTGTCCAAGATTATTTATTTATTTTTACCAGACTAAACAATGAATTGTGTTTATGTGTGATATACATTTGTGTCAGTGCATTTGATTGAGTGAATTTGGTGAAATGCTCAACAGGTCTCATTATTTAATCAAGTCAGGAAGTGAAAAAGTGGTTAAAATGAGGATTTGGTTCTTCTATATTTTTCCATAACTGTTAAGAAACAAACACTTATCTGCCATGTTGCAATTACCAACCAAATGGGATATTCATTTGCATTTGATCTCAGACACTTGTTGTTACTTTGGCAGTGTCATCTGGGGATCATGAATATTCAAAAGAAATGTAATGACAGTCCCAAAAGAAATACCCCCCATGAGGCTGAGAGCAGAATGGGCGATAAAGACTGATCTCACTTTTGAAAGCTTAGAATGATTCATAATTTTCAAGAAATAAAAATGTATAGATGCTTAACTAATCAGGATTAATCACGGTTTCAAAACACAGATGGATAAAGCAAACATCAAAACCAGATGGTGAGGCCAGCAGTAAGCTCTATTTCTCCTGTGTCATCATTCATTTTTAGCTTTTCATATTTCTGTCAAGGTGGAGACATTAGGAAAGCCTGCAGCTGCTGTCCTGCTGTTGATGCACTTTTCAAACAGCATTTCTGGAGTGCATTGAAGCAGCAGGGGGCAGAGGAGAGCTGGAAAAGGCATCTCCCTGTTCACAGAGACCTTTGTCACAGTCAGGCTGAGTTTGTGTTAGAGCAGAAAGCCAAGTGAGATAAAATGTGTAATCTTCTGAAAGCAGGTACATGTGTCCAGTCCACACATCTTTGACTATT
Source organism: Cetoscarus ocellatus (assembly GCA_037902135.1). Taxonomy (NCBI): domain Eukaryota; kingdom Metazoa; phylum Chordata; class Actinopteri; order Labriformes; family Labridae; genus Cetoscarus; species Cetoscarus ocellatus. The sequence goes on from JBAMNC010001212.1 coordinate 1,218,328, forward strand.
ACCTGATCTATTCTGATCCCTGTGAAACATCAGTGCGTGCTGAGAGCTGTGCAGGGAGACATGACAGACAACAGACGCTGGATTGGGACTCCCACTGTGTGTTTGGGATGTGCATGTTGAAATCCACCTGCTGACACACTGAGGGTGTTTTTCCTGTGCTAAATGATAGCTGCTGATCTCCAAGATTATCAGTAAAGAGAGCACAGATCATTTCACAAAGCAGCTGAGGGTGTAACCAGTGTTAATCTTGACAGCACTTTTAAATTGAGTTTTAGCTTTAGTCTTTTGCCTAAAATATATTTTAGTTTTAGTCATAATTTAGTCATTTAAACTGTTTTAGTTTTTAGCCTAGTTTAAGTTGATGAAGTTTCAACATTTTAGTCGGCGAAATCTACTGTAAATTTGTTTGACTAAAATATGAAGTGTGAAGTGTAAGACATTTTTTAATGTTTCCTTGAGTTTCTGAAGTCGTGTTTTACACTTGGATCCCGCCACCACGAGGCTAAGGCAGTTGTGATTAGATGTCCCTCTTACTCATCCAGTCTTTCTACACAACCAAAGTAGATGTGATTGGATATATTCCTAACTTGTCCCTACTTTCTACATTACAAAATTAGGTCTGATTGGATTAAGTCAAACCTTTTAGTCTAGTTTTTATCTGTTGACGAAAATGTCAGTTAAATTTAATTTTAGTTTTTGTCAATGTGCGCTTGTTTTTTTTCTTAGTTATAGTCAAGTTTTGGTCAGGGGAAAAAAAGTTGTTGATGAAAACTATGACGAAAATAATTAGTCAACAAAATTAACACTGGGTGTAACTCAGATCTATGCACTATATATCACCACAAAATTCATGGTCCTCTTAGTCAGGCATTTCGTCTCTTTACTTACAAAAACCTTGATTAATTCAGAACTTGCCTCCATCACATCTTTCTTTTTCTTTTTTGTGCTGCCCATATAAATCATCTATAAGTAAAATCCATCTACACTTATACTAATCATATTTAGTGTTTTGTAGCAACTGGTTTAGCAGTTGTTCAGTCTACTTAGCTATGTAGTGTCCTGGAACTCCCTACAGGTGGCAGTATAACCCAACTAAAGGAGCACAAAAACCATCCTTATTCAGTCAACTACACAATTAAATACAAGTAGTGTGTTGCTTGCGGAAGGATATGTAGCCTCTAGGTTGCATCACAAAGTAGTTCCAAACATAGGGGCTTGGTCGAGCAAAAGTAAAACACTGTAAAGACTGAATCTTACTGAAGCGTCTATTTGAACCAAGATAGTGTTTTGTGTTGTTTTACCCAAAAATTGGGGTAATTAATAGGCTTTTTGTGGCACAATTTACTGTTAGGTACCACCTCGTGCCCAGCTGTCTTCAAACATAGGCAGAGCTGGCTAGTTGCTTTATTGGCAGTTATATTTACCCATGCCATTGGTCTCCAGCAAGACCTCTGAAAAAATATTTTCTTTTAAGTCCAACGTGAAGAAAAGAATCAAGTTTTGGCTCTGATTGTGGTCACCAAAGCTGCAGTTATTACATTTTTTTATTTCTGACAAATTATCCTCAACAAAACCCCTCACTTGTTGTGTTTTTCAAATGTATTTATTATGAAAAAGCCTTGTCAAGAAATAGATTATTCCAGTGGTGGCCTAACATAACTCAGGATGAGTGAAATGACTCTTTAAACTGCAGAGACAATCCATAACCTCATAGGATATAAACACAAAACCTTCGACTGCATCTGTATGTTATATTCTAACCAGTCATTGATTTAATATCCTAACAAAGTTTCTTTGAAGGGAGAGAAGAGGGGCAGTAGAGCTTGAAAATGTGGTGAAATGTGTGAACTCTAAAATATTTACTGCAAAGGGCGAAACGAAATATCATGAAAGAGCTTTCCACAGATGGGCAGAATAGTGAGCCACTGAGAAAAACTAGCAAGACATGGGGCACTGTTCAATTACATTAATTGATATTTAAAGTTAAATATGTTTGAACGTAATTTGCTCTTTGGTGAATTATCACAAAAGAAAAAATGCCTTGTGGTGGCTTCTGTCCTGCAAAAAGGAGGACTGGTGAAATCTGTTGTGGACATTGTGTGATGTAGGCATCCCAGGGGTTACAGAGCTTGGTGAGTTCCATGATAATAAAGGAATTAATTAACAACACAGTTAATTAAGCACTGTGTTGCACAAGTAATCAGAAGTGTCTGTGATTCCCCATGGAAATCTTAAGAATCCAATGCTTAATTTTTTACAGTCTGGTGTGTTTTTAGATCACAAGCTGTGGTTTGAATTTAATTATATTATGCAAAACACAAATCTATTCAGTAATTGTCTAAATTATCTGTCAATTTATAGATTAACATCATATTGTTGTTGAATGAATCTCACATGATAGGTTTAAACCATCATTCAAGAATCCGTCTCATGATTGAAGTTGTTGCAGGTTCCTCTAAAATGCAGGAAAAGTGAGTCACCAACTCGCTTTTTGATCAAACTTCCATAAAGCTGACAACAGTAATAGATAGTTGTTATCAGCTGTCTGGTTTTACCAACATTCGATGTTAGCATGAACCCTGCTAGATCCAAATTTCAGGACATACTGCCCAACTCTATTTGAAAGTGTAGAAGGACCTGAGTAGATGGACTGGTTAATGGGCTTGGACCTGTAAAACCTCTTTCAAGACCTGTCTCCTGACCACTCAGCACTTTTACTGAACATTTTACTCTACCCCATTCACACAGTCTGATAGCAGAGGCTACATGAAGTGCTTGACTGCCCGTCAGTTCAAATCCATTCACATTCACTCATCTGGAGCTTCTCAGGGCTCAGTGTCTTGCCCAAGGACACTTTGACAAGTGAAAAACCCTGACCTTCCTTTGATTGATGACCCAGCCAACCACTGTGCAGAGCTTCCCCAAGGAACAGAAAAGCAAATTTAGGTTTGGCACAACTGCTCTGCTACATCAGAGTCTTCCAGCTACGTGCAGTACAGCTGCAAATGTTCTTTGTCTGAAAGTCATTTCTGTGTTGACAAAAGGCACAAAACAAAACAGCAAATAAAACACTACTTTTTTTGTTTATTTGCTATTATGTTCTTTTATTTGTCATTGTTGTGTTTTTGTTAAATTGTTGTTTATTTGTTTTTCATTTGTGCCAGTTTTCTTTATTTGTCCTTTATTTTTTGGTACAGTGTTGTTTTTATTACAATTTTGTGGTTAGGTTTTCCCATGTTATTAATGGGAAAACCTAACCTTGTTATTAATTTGTCTTTAAGTTTTGCACTTCAGGGCCACCATTAATGTCTCAATAAAGCTGCGAAAAGGTCGCAAGTCAGATATGACTCTTTACATTCTCATTTTTCTGGTCTTGGGTTTCATTTTTGTAAAAATTCAACTCTTCGTCCATGAAATGCCATTTCACACTTGTGATATCACCACAATATGCACAGAGTTCAAGGCCAGAGCCCTCTGGACAAATATTGCTGCGTATATTCAATATGCCTCATATCAAAGAATAAAACCTTGAAGCAAGAATTTTTTTTTTGCTACCAAGAAGCCATTTCAGCAGTTCCCATTGAACAGAATAAAAGATATCCCTGAGACCTTTATCCAGGTCCTTTGTGATCACAAGACAAGCTGAGAAAGGTTGCTTGTTAGTGTTTATAATGACAGTGACACAGTGCTCCTCTCACTGGTGCTCTCTTGTGGACTCGTCCTGCATTTTAAGTGAAGCATGTTTGTTCAGTGTGAGTGGATTTTTCATTTCTGTGTGTGTATGTTTTCAGAAGAAGAATCATTTTTCACCTTTGTCTCCAAAGTTTCCAACCTCAACTTTTTGACACTTTGATACATTTGTAAGTTTTAAAATGGTTCAATCTCTGTTATGGTTATCATTGATACTACCAAAAAACCTGTCATTTCCTATAGGGCTGAACAAAACTGGAGGAAACTGTTTAGCAATAGATTTTCCTCCTGCTGTATATACTGCAGCTTTTTAAGAGATGAGGATTCAGATAACCCAACTGTCTTTTTATGTGCAAGTACCACTTGAATTGAGTAGTTTTATTTTTATTAATAAGATCATTAACTAATTTTCTTTAATTATCCTACCTAAACCCCTTGTATTTGAATCACACACTCTGGGTCTAGCCCTGCGAGAGCCCATGCAAGTAGCTGTGATGACATGTGAAGGGAGAACAAAAAGAGTTACACTTTTCTGCATAGTGCTGAACGACTAACCTCACATTTTCACCATCCTGATGTGAAATTGCACAATGAACATGTTGCAAAGGATGCCAAAGAGGCGATAATTAAAAAAAAGAAATCAACAGTTGATTCTCACCCCTCTTTGCTCCCATCATGTGTAGTGTGTGCAGTGTGTAGAATGTGTGTCTTCTACTTATGGAGTGAGAGAAGGCAAACGCTGCCTCTTCCCTTGTGAGCCTTCTTATATCACCTTATTAAACATTTGGCTGGTTTGACAGCTGGTTGAAACAATGTGTCCATGCACTCCTTATTTTTCTTACTTTGCTTGCCATAACAATGGGAAGGAGAGTAAAACTTGTAGAAACTTACGACATGGCAGTGTAGCGCAGCATCATGCAGCACTGTGCTACATATGTTCCAGTGTTATTTGCCTGATTTTGTTGCTGACGTTCAGTTAGGATATGGTATAATGCCAATGCAGTGCTAGTATTGCTAGCCTTTTGTCCTAGCAGTTTAACATCCATATATGCTGAATGTGGTCAGCACAGAATGTGGAATATGGTCGGTGTAGTGGTGATATGTGAACATGGCAGAAAATTTTGAACGTTTGGGAGGCATGTTGATGCATCTTTCTCAGAATCAGAATCGTTTTTTATTGCCAAGTATGCGACACATACAAGGAATTTGACTCCAGCAGTTGTTTTCTCTAGTACAAACGAAGTAAAAAAAAAATATATATATATATAAAAATAGAGAAAAAAAATTAAAATGAAATATACATGAAAATAACTCTTAAAAAATGCAGTGTACATACAAAATGTACTTCAGGAACATACTTACAATTGATGGAAGGAAAGAGCAGCTGTTTCCATTCACAATAGGAGCATAAAAAGACTGCCCAAATGTTTATACCTGGAAAAGAGAGAGAACTTGATGAATTCCATTTTTAATTCAGAAGCTGAAGGAGCACCATAGCTCCTTCATGCTACAGCTTCGGTGCTGTCTTCCTCCATACAATTTCTTTAACTCTATTGGCCTTGTGATTTTTTTCTGCCTTTTTTTTTTTTTTTTTAAATAGAAAAGGGTTGCTTTGAAATTTAAAAACAATCAAGTGGTCCACCATGTTCAGTTTTCACTGTGATGCCAGCACTCAGGGTTGTTGCATGCGAAACACTAGAGAAATTGGCTGCAGTCTGAAAATATATAAACTGCACTTTTGCTCTGCCTCCACACCACCTTCTATTATCTTGCCATCAATGTGGGAAAAAAATATTTGAATTGTTTACACAAAAATCACATCTAGTGTGAAAAGGCCCTTAATCTTTTAAATTAGAACAGTGCAAACCATTCTGTTCTCACAAGAAGCCATGTCCCCCCATATCATTAAATCAATGTCTTTTGTTTATATTCTAATAAGAAGACATTTGTTGAACAAGGCAGCAGTCTTTAAGTGGAGCTCCTGTTATTACTGCTGCTGTGTTATAATGTAAACTGAAGATTTGACAGGATTCTGTATGTATATTGAAAAAATACATACAGTAAGTTAAACTGTCTTGTAAATCTAGCACTGTTATAACTGTCATCTGTAAACTGTCTGTGGAGATCCATAGTTATAGCATCACCAAACTTTAACATGAACTAACAGCTGTTATTACAAATCATTGTCATATTTTAACATTGAAATGGGCAGATCTGATTGAGAGTATTTAAAGGAAAGAAGTACAATAAAGCAGTGTGTTGCGTATATGTGCATAGGTTCATATGAGCACTCAGGGTCTGCAGTTGTCACAGTTTAGACCATTTTCAAGTGAGTAAAGTGTCCTTATAAAAGACTTTTGATACCAATATCAAAGCAGTCCATCAGAAGATAACCTTCAATTCTTGACTATTTGTAGGCGAGTATTCCTACACAGCAGTATAACAGCTTCCACCGAAGTATTTACTTTTTAACCTTCTTTCGCCGTCATTAGCATCAACTCTTAATTCTTTTCATTGTCTGTATTTTAATGCGTGTAATTCAATTCTCATTATATGTTTTCCCTGAACTCATTTATCAGAAGCAGGACTTCTTTCCTTTTCCTTTCTCCGTGTTTCCTTCGAACTTTAAATCAATTCCTATTTAAAATGCAGGAATGATTAAAACTTCAGAGAATAACACTTGAGACTTCTCAAAGGGCAAGCTCAGATAGGATAAAATGAAGCATGTGAAACATCTGTCAAGCTGCTGGAGCTCACATGGCTTTAAGATACAGCAACACTTGAAGAGCAGGTCTCAAGTGGGCCAATGACGTGATCATGTGCTTCCGAGACCTTGAGCTAATCAGACTCATGATGATACTTCTGATCTTTTCTTCGTTCTTCAGACAAATATAGTCAAGTCATTCATGTTTGGCATTAATTTTGTAGGGTTTTCATTGATGTGAATTATGAGATAAAGTACAGGTTGCATCAACTCATGCTGGCTTTATACCTAATGAATCTTCAACTGATTTTAAAACTACAGAAATTAGCATAAGTTTTTAGTTTTATGCAAACAGTGTTGTAGAGTGAAGTTAATGATGTCAGCGGTCAATTACAGCGGTGTTGCATGCACCAAACAGTAAGCTGTAGACCAAAACAAAGCAGGATGGCGAAAGGACCTATGGCCTTGCAGGACAGCGGGAAATAGGAAATGAAGTTGAAGACCAGTTCAACCTGAGAGCTGGTTCCATCAAGTATTAGGAATTAATATAATTAGCTTTTGTACTTAACCGTTCCTCTCTTGCTGTCTTCTACTGATTTGAATATTTTATTGATACTCATACACTTGTAGATACTCCTAAACAAGGCATGGGCATGTCGTGGCCCGAGGCCACATGAGGCCTTCCACCTTTCAGTGTGGCCCCTCAGTCACTTTCAAGTACATTTAACAGACAGTTTCTATGAAGTTTTAACAGCTGTACTGTGCTCAAAGATCTGACTATTAGAACACAACAAATCTTTTTTTCTACATTTCTGTCTGACATTTCTCACTGTTGTGTTTTTTTTTATTATATATATATTGTAATATATCAAAAATAATCTTTTAATGATTTTTTTCTTCTTTTTTAAAAAATGAATTTATGAACATAATTTGCTGGAATTGTTCCTGTACAACTACTTTTAAAAGAATTCATATATGTATTTGCAAAAATGAAAAACTTAACTACATAACGAGCAATAACTGGAATGTAATTTGTTCATTGCACTGAAAAGGAAGCTTGAATGGACTTTGTGTTGATTACCTCCGCCAAGGAGGTTATGTTTTTGGGAGGGTTTTTTTGTCTGTCTGTTAGTTAGTTAGCAACATAACTCAAAAAGTTATGGACGGATATTGATGAAATTTTCAGGGAATGTCCGGATTGGGAGAAGGAACAAATGATTAGATTTTGGAAGCGATCCGGATCTCCGTCTGGATCCAGGAATTTTTTAAAGGATTCTTTAACATTGGGAGATGGGGCCTTTTTCGACATTTCTGCATAAAACTCCAAAAATAATGGTCAGGGCACTTGGGAAAAAAATACAGGACAAGTTTCTAACATGCTCTACAGTATATCAAAGACTCATCCGGATAAAGGAATAATTCCGGATACTATGATCTAGAATATGAAGAAAATAGGGGACCTTTGGAATTTTCACTAATTCAACAAATGAAGCTATAAATACGCAACAAACACCATTAAATAGCCAAGGCATTGTAGAATTTGGAAGGTGCCAACGGATTTGCTGTATCTTCAAAAGCTAGGGAGCTAGATCCAGAAGAAAACCGCCATTATGGAAAATTAGATTTTCGTGAATAACTACTGAATTAATATTGATATCATTATGAATCCAGTTGCTAATGGTATGTCTTCATGGTCAAGGAATCTAAAAATGTAGTCAAAATAAATGTGGGACTAATATTTATGGTGCAAATGGCAAATAGGGGGAACTGTGGGGCTTGGCGGAGGTCTGCACTCTCTGAGTGCTTTCTAGTTTATATCGTAATTCAAACATTATTTGTATTTGTGTTGATCACAATAAATACTGTTCTAATATGTCCTTAAAAAAGCTGTATATGCTTTCTTTTTTGGTCAGTCACAAATAATCTTAAGTGTCTTGTTTATTGTCTCTTTCTCACCAAAGTTGTCCATCCCTGTCCTGGACGTCCTCATTATTGAAACTCATATTATTAATGTATAATTATTATAGAAGTATATATTATTGTATATTAACATACTTTAAAAAAAATATTTTTAAATATTTTTCATTGATAGCAAAAATAAACAGATTCTACTGTCGAACACGTTTATTTATTCTAGTAACTCACAAAAAAATGAATTGTCTTTTTCTTGATGCAACATTTGAGAGTATCATGGTTGAAATTCTTCCATTTAACTGTCATTTTTCCATGAGACCATGAACACATCAAAATGAAACTGTACATTCACTTGGTAAGTTAGCTAAAAGGCTGATGTCCTGTGATCTTGAGATCAGTTTAAGTAGATGAGGAGGATGTCTGTCCTGCTGCAGCCAGTCTTCTGTGTGCGCATGCTACCTGCTGGAATTGTTGCTGGAAAGTTTCCAAGCATTTCTTTTCCCCCAAGTTGATAATTAAAAGGCAAGTTTGGCCCTTTGGTGTCAAGTTGATGCACAACGCTGATGTGTCCAGCTTATTCCTGCCTGAAAACACAGCTGAACGAGGCAGCAGAAACATGATGGATTGCTATGTTGTAGGGCTCATGGGACTTGATAGCAGCACAGATTATTTTCAGGTTGTTCACAGAACATAGAAGGCAGAGGCGGTGCACAGTAATTGCACACAACATGACACCGGTAACAACATGCATCGTGTTATTTTAACAAGAGTGGGAACACCAGCTATAGCACAGCACTTCAGAATAAGCACCTGGTGGAGGATAAAGTTGTAAGAAAAGTTTTCTCTTATTTTACTTCTATATAAATACAATACCTGTTCAAATTCACACAAAGAGGACGAATATGATATAAAAATGTGTGGCTTATGATCTATTTTGTAATTCCTTTGATAAACTGGGAATTAAAACAGATTTTTGAAAAAAGAACCACTCATTTCAGAAACAAAAACGTTTTTTATTAATGATATTAAATTAGATTTGAAAGAACAAACAATACATATAATTTTTAAGGATTTAACCACCGAAGATGCAGACTCTGCAAAAAAAAAACAAAAAAAACATTGGCTTTCAAACTTTGATAGCTTGAATTTTATCACCCTGCAAGTTTGTTTTTGCTGCAAAGTCATTTTAAAAGCTGTTTCCTCAAAGCAAACAAACAGTTTAAAGTTTGCGTGAAGTCAAAATAAGTCTGTAAATAGAAAACAGATAAAGTTTCATTATACTAAGTACAGTTAATACTTAATTCAAAGCTGCTTTTTGCATGATAATCTGATCCTCAAATACTCAGGGGTGTAGCTTGCCACCAGAGCACTTCTTTAATTAGGATCAATGATTAAAGTGTGACATGAAGGCCTGACTCTGTGATATGTTGTGAATGTAATTATTGCTTTTGAAGGTCAGGAGGTGGAGCCTGCAGCTCTAAGGTTCAAACCTGGCAAAGATTCAACTCGGTGTTTGAAATAAAACAGGTTTCACGACACAAAGTTATGATCTCATTTTTCATTCTTCCAGTTCTATATCTGCCCAGAGAGTTACACTGTTGATTGTACCCTAAAAATATTGTCTTTATAAATATACACATTATAATCAGGAGATTGATTTTTTTAATGAAAATATATCAGCAGAGGTTAAGAAAAAAAAATACAGCTTAGGTGAAGACAATCTTTTGAATAGCCCTGGAGGAGAGCTGCATCATTTAAGGGGTAAACAGTACCAGTGCGATGATGTTTGTTATTTATGCCAAATATGCTGCTTGTGTCTTTCTATGAATAATTTTGAATGTATGATTTGTTAAACACTGCAGCTCTGCCTGTCAGCATTGAGTTGTTTTAAAATTAAAGGCCTATTGTGGTTAACTTATCCCAAATAACCACCATGCCACTCTACTGGAAGAGGTGCAACAGAATGCATCAGGGCACAAAAAAATTGTTGTATCTTGTTTGACTTTTCTATTATTGTAGCACTTAATCTCTGTTGAAGATTTATTTGACTTATCTAAATGTTTTATTGCAATTTTTTATATTTCATTTTCATTTTATTTTGATATTTCAATTCCCCAAAAGTGCACACAGTTTTTAAAAAAACTATTTTTTGTATTTTACCTCTCTAATGAGACTTTGTGCTTGGTAATAGTTTATAATTCTACTTTTCTATTTTATTAATTCTTATTTAATTTCTATATTCTTCACTGCTACTGCTACACCATGTCGGGATGCACAATATAGAACTTTTTAATATATATGTTTCTGGCATGTTTATTAATTTCAAGTCAAGCTTTTATGTGCATATTTGTTAAATTCTTAACATTTTTAAACAAACATCACAAATTTTGCAAACTTTCACAAGACAGTCCCTCCCCATTAACGATGTCTTTGGTGGAACTAAATACAACATAATAATGATGATGATAATTATAATAAAAAAGACAAAATAGGTAAAAGATTAGTCAATTAAAATTAAGGATAGAAATTGAAAAAAGGTCCATAGTATTAATCACTAAGCCAATTTATGACCTAAACATTTACATTTCCTTGAACAAAAATACATGTATGTAAAAAAATTGTCCGTCCTCAACCCATTTACTCTCAACAGTAAATCCTTGGTATTCTAGCTATTAAACAAGTTATTAACCCAGTGTATCAGTCTTTTCTTAGCTTATTTCAAGTCAGTGTTACCCTTGATAAAAAAAATCCTTCGATTTGCAGTATAGTTTTATATAATTTATCAAGGATATGTAAATTAGAGCTATTTGTCACGGGTAGAAGTTATAGAAGTTTGTGGCCTTGGTGTAAGTATTTATACTAATTAAAAATTATTTTGTCATTCCACAAATATGTGCAGGAGGCACTCAGGTCCTCTCTTTAAGCAGAAACAGCCTGGGTTAGCAAGACCCAAGAAAAAAACAGATGCAAGTAAATAAATAATTCTTTGCAATTTCTTTATTTCCAGATTTAATAAACTGAACAGATCTGTGCAACATATTGCCATAACTCAATTAAATGCACTAAAACAAATGGACTCTAATACTGTGTGACACTAAAATATTATCTATTGTTGGGCTGAAAAAAATTCTGCTTGAATTTTCTTATCTATATCGGAACCTGCTGACATCTTTGTATCAATAATATCTTTCATCCTTAGAGTAAGTGATGACAAATAATTTTAAGTAAAACCTATAACATTTACCATTTTCATTTATTTTTTGGCTTTGCTTCCTTGAATTGATAAAAAAAGAAATAATAAACTGAATAGGACTGAAAGAGGGTGAGAGAGGATTGGAGGACATGCAGCAAAGTACGCAGGTCAGATTTGACACCGCGCTGCCATTTTTTGTACATGGGACACGCTGATCAACTGTTGAACCATAGTCGCCTAAATGCACAAAATTTTCGATAATGTTCAAGGCAACTCTACCCAGCACAAAGACACGCAAAGATAAAATAGTGATCAGTCCTCCAAACTCATACTTTTTTCTTCATCTCCAAGTTAGGTATTATGTTTTGGGAACAAAAACAAACATAATTTGACTCCTCACACAGTCCAAATCCCCTCAATGATTTTTGCAGACTCCAAACAGCTGATATCAAAGTTGTGAATTGCTTTACCTCTTCATTAATCTCGGATCATATCAGGCGGACGGGGATAGTGACTTCAATGTAGAAATGTCAACAGACTTTTGGGACCCTACAATGTCATGGACCGCTGCAGGTTAGTTCAGTATAAGTTTGTGTAGATAACTTTATTACCTCTGCCAAGGAGGTTAGGTTTTGCTGCCGTTAGGTTGTTAGATTGTGATCAGGATTTCTTTAAAGTTATGAAGGGATTTTGATGACATTTTCTGTCATCATGAATCCTTGGGCCATGATTGTTAGTCATGGCACAAGGACAAAGTGATGAGATTTTTGGGGTGATCCAAATCTGGATGCAGAGTCAGTACATTTTTAAAGGATGTGTTAACATTGTGGGATAAGGCAGTTTTTCATGTTTTTGCTAATAACTCAATAAGTTCCCTCCAGATTTTCAGAGAACGACAATCATGGCACAAGGAAGAGGTGCAAGATAGGGCAGTTTTCTATTAACCTGACACACCAGATGAACTGTTCAATATATCGCGAGTCCATCTGGAAAACAGCCCATAGAAAGTGTTTGGGGAGGGCAGAACCTCTAAAAGCATATCTGGCAGGTGGCTGGATGATCATTCTGTCAATCACATACATGATGGGCCAATCAGAACATGTAAGAGGTGGGCGCTCCTGCTGCGGTGTAAAGGACAAAAGGTAATGCCCCAGTCACACATTCCCATTTCTCGTGGCGATTGTGCATGATTGTCATAATCCTGATGAAACATGCTTTGGTCGTGGTGCATGTGCGACTTGATCTGGATCAGCGTCGTATGGTCGTCGACGAACGCCGGGGGACAGGGAAGGGTCCCGATTGTTTTGAACGGTTCAAAACTGTTGTGGAGAATCGCCGCTCTCAGTGTAGTGGGGTGGAAGCCTAATGCAGTCCTAAGGGGAGCGGTATTAGCGTGGCATGTACGGAGCTCAATCAGGCTGATCGTGGCTCAATCCAGAAAGCTTTCTGAGGACAATTGACAAGGACATATCCAATTGTGCCCTGACTGTCGAGGCGATTTTACAGCGCTGTTCTTACGTATTTCATACGGGAAGTGAACGTGACAAAAACGCAATCGGGGCTTACGTGACGCAAACTGGGCTCGAACGGGGCTGGCGCCATGTCAGCGGGATGGAAATTCATGGAATCCTCGTCGTATCGTTGTATTGACCTAATTGAAGTGGGACGAACCCGCTGGAGCGCTGTAGAAGCACCGTAGAAGCGTTACTGATGGTATATGTACAGGGTTTGTCCGGGGGAGACAGTCATTTCTTCACGTATCATGATGATCAGATCAGCCTTGCCAATCGTGTACAGTCGTGCACAATTGCCATGAGAAACCGGAGTGTGTGACTGGGGCTTAAGCCACTTCGTTGAACAAAATCTCAGGAAAATATCTATTATCAGTATTCTCTATTGAGAAGTTTGTTGTGTTGTAATGTTTTTCATTTAATGAGGAAATTTGATCAAGGTCTGATAAAACTGCCATGGAAGCTGTTCTCTTTAGAAGCAATCACTTCCTGCTGTCATCCCTCTCGTAGCTCCCATGTCTTCCCACTGGAAGGAACCCGATTGCGATTGGGTCGCACTGCTTTGGGCCGCTCACAATCATTGCAGATACGAGCTTAGCAAGGTGGGTCTGCCTGATCACAGAAATTAAAGCAGGCTGATCCATCTTCACTGCAAGGTTACTTTTCCACATTTTTGACACTAACTCGCCCAACAGTGTTGGAATTGCCTTGGTGGAGGCACCTCTAGTTCTAAGGTTAAATTGAACCACATCTTTCTTGTACTGACCTCTGATTGTGACAGATGTTTTTCCACCAAGAAATCCCTGCACATCTTGGATATCATCTTGGAATCTTTGGACAACAATCTTTCACTTTTTTAAAAAAAATCTTACTCCAGAGATATTCACCCTAATCCAGTCATCATGTTTATCTTTTGCTGTTTCCCAGAGACCCTCAGAATAACGCGTGGCATGCAGACTGCTCTACATTTGGGGATGGTGGTTGCAAAAAACATATTTTCCTCAGCTCCCTGCTTCCTTTGCTGGCTGAAGGATATGTTGTCTGTTATTCAAATGGAGAGACTACATTTGCACAAAACTAATGCAAAAAAGAGCTATATAGGCCTTTTCTTAGCACACTGTTGTACGTTGTTAAAACCACAGAAACACATTGTCCTGGCTGAGGGATCTGAGACTGGTATCTTCCTTGAAACTCTCGGGCATCTCCCTGTGGAATCCACACAATCTACACCTTTTCATGTCATCTTTGTGGTCAAAGGCAGCCTTTTTATAAAAGTATTAGTTTCCTGTTTTGTCTTGTTCTGTTCCTGTCATTCTGTTGATTTACAGTTGGAAAAAAAAGCTAAATTAGATATTAAAAAAAGATAAGATGTTGATCAGTCAATTTATGACTCAGCAGCTCTCTTTACTTTACTAATAAGGCGGCTAAACACTGGAAGAACTTCTTGTACAGCTGTCAACAACTGCCCGTGCTTTCTCTTCCTCTTTTAATTGCTTGATTGCACGTGTGTGTTTTCCATGGGCGTTTGATAAACAGAAGGATAATGAACTACACCCCTGCCTACATTTGATTTAGCTTCACTGGAAATGATGCCGGTATATATTTAAACAAATGATAATCAATCATTCCCACCACAGACATCACAAATGTAGGAGAATGCAAACATGGATGTGCCCTCTCTCTTGCACACATGCACACACTCTTTTTATTTGATGTTTCGTGACTCCTGAGTCTTGGCTCTCTCTTTACCAGTAATTGCTGTCTTTATATTTTCTCTTTCAGAACTGTCACTTCAGTCTCAACACATGAGGCTTGTTGTCAGTCTTGGCTCTTGCTTCAGGTGCATTGCGGCACATTCTTCACTACTAATGGCTTTCTTAGCAGAAACCCTGTCCAGATGACATTTATGCATACTAACCACCCCGGTGTGTATGCGTGATAATTACACCGTGTACGCCATAGAGCCTTTTCACATCTCCTTGAGTGTCTTGGTGCGGTGCCCGCCAGGGGGGTTTTATTTTTAGCTCCTTGGTCTTTGATTAAAATATGACTCTCCTGGTGACCTTCACACCTGCTGCAGCTCTGCCAGGTCCATGAAAACACGACCACTTGATTAATAAAGGCTTGGCACCAAAACTGCTGACAAGACAAAATCAATCCTCCACCAATTGGTGCCTGGCCCTCATTCAAGAATTCACTATAACAGGGATTACTCACACAACCGACGTCAATGTTACACAATGGCATACACTGTCTCCTCAGGGGGGCATGGTCTCATTTTCTCTGCCATTATGCTTATACCTCCAATCAAATATTAATAGATGTGTCAGCCTTTCCCTTCACATATGTCATGCCGTCATTGTCACTCACATATATCATAGTATATTGCCAGATGGCATTAAGGGTAGCATGGGTAGTTTTGTGCCCTAAGGGTAGCATGGGTAGTTTTGTGCCCTAATGGGCTCATGCTCTTATTTTTGGTAAACTTTGAACTCTATTGTCAACTTTTCAGGTTTTGTATTAGAATGAGTGTAGCTCACGCTGCAGTAGAGATAGGAAGATTTTATCTTACAATGGCAAGGTTAAAGTCAGAGAACAAATCATGGTTTCACAGTTTTCAAGATTTTGAATCAATGTGGCTCAATTACTGATGCTTATTATGCTGGGTATGGGGTATTTGTACCAAACTGATTAGTTATGGGCTGTTCCATTCTGTTCAGATGTGTACCAAAAAAATACATGCATAGCCTACCAGCATACATGTGGTACTATTCTGATATTAAGTGTTTACACAGACCTGTAAAGTGGAACGCATCATACACCTTCCTGGCATTATCACACAAGTCTCCACTCAGAGAATACTCATGCTTCGTCTTGGAAAAACAATGAAAAAAAACACAGAAGAAGTTATGTGTGGGTACTATTCACCACCGATGGTGACTTTCCATGTAGTGTTCATGTGCAGTAGCTGAGGAGAAAACAACTTTTGAATGTAGTAAAAGATTTGTTTGTGGAACTCAGTGCTGCAAATATTCATGAGGGGATTGTTAGAATAACTTTGGTTATCAGCTTGTATGCGTGAAAACTGATCAAGGTGTTTTTGGGGAAAAGTGATAGCCCTAGTCTTTATATGTTCTCTGCTTGTTTGTGTACAAGAAACATTGACTCCTGCTTAAACAAGCTGGACTAAATTCTTGGAGTGAAACAACATTTTTATCAGTCTATGTTTTCCAGTCCTGTAAGGATCTGTTGTAGAGACAGTGAATGTTAATATTGTTGATATTTTCATGGCTTGTGCACAAAAGGGTGACGGTTTATCATAAACTATCATTATCATTAAGTAATACTATGTTATCAGTCTGTTTGCTGCAATGCAGTTATTATTACTACTGCTGCTTATACTACTAGAGCAGTGTGATGAGTTAACTCGTCACCCTGTTTGTGCCGGTTGCTGGACTGATTAGGTCCCAACTGCAAGTGAACCGATCCAGGGGTCAATGGGAAGTGAAGTGAGACCACCTCTTTCACTTGAGTTTGGCGCAGTTGTTTGTACCGATAAAGGGATTGATTGCTGTGTTCATGATGTCAAATGAAGCACGCCAAACATGGAGGGATACTTGTATTGCTGCTTCTGTGGGTCTGTCATCCTATCTCTAAGTTGCCATGGTAAGCACTAAAACCTCTCATCCCCAAATTCCACATAACGCGAAAGCGCCGTGCTGTCTTTAATTGTACTGTGGAGCACTTAGCTCCCACTCTAGTCTATCTGGTCTAGTCTATCTGGTCTTCCAAACCTCGTAAATTCACTGACGTTCAGAAAGCACCAGAAAGGAAGTCAAAGGTGTGGCGTATCTGGTACTTTCAAAGATAACACAATGCACGGACTCTTGAACGTAAATTTCCTCAATAGGTTGTCATTACATTACAACAACCAGAGGCACGAGCATCAGGTCAACAGTTGGTCAGAGGGTCCCAGAGGCAACTCGACACCATGGACGAAGAAAGTGAATCGTGGCGGTACAGAAGTATATAACATTATATATGACACCAAACATCCTTTCTCCAAGGATATAGGCAGATAAAAGTAAAATAAATCATGAAGCTGTGTGGTTGGGACCAGCAAAGTGACCTTAGAGAAGTGCAGTGAAGTGTGTTGTCAGCCCTCCTATGGTGCTGCACGCCGCTGTGCGGCGCATCCAGTGGGGTTTGTCAGTCAGAGCAAGACCACTTTTGCATTATATGGAATTTGGGAGTCAGTCAGTGCTGTTTGTTAAATTTAAGAATCTCATAATGAAACCCATGATAAAACCAACAGACAAGAGCAAGTTTGCTAAATGAATGAGGCTGCACAAGGTAACGTGATGCGTTCAATGTTTGGTCTTTTAAATGCGTATTAGGTAAATAAAACATCAACATGATTTGTCCAAATACCGCCACAGAAACTACTTTTTGTTGTGACAGAAAAATATTTATAGTGCTATGGAGAAAGACTCAAACTGTGAAGAAGCAGTGATAAGGGAGCTATTTAGTAAAAGTTAATTATTAACATCCCTGTTCATGACACAACGTTTAGATTGTTGGAAGTTATAGATACTCCTTTTTTTACGCTGAAAACTGAGACTAATTGAAAAAGATGCTAGTGTTTGAAAAACAAAAGAGGGAGTCTCAAATGCAGTGTTTTTTTTTTGTTGTTGTCTGGATTTGTTATTCTCTAATAATATATTTTACTGTAGAAAGGCATGACAGATATGTGGTTAGTGAAAATGGTGTCAAACAAAGCTTAGTTGCCACATGTTTCAAGAATAAGTCGTATCCTGTTCCCACATTCACTTCCCCCATTTGAGTGAATAAATTCAGGACCTGCTGCTTATTAATTTCAATATAGTGTCTCTGCCTGAATATGAGCACTCATGCTGCTGTTAGAAGGCAATTATCCATGTCATCCGCTTTATATTTACGAAAGGCTTTTTTCTTGTGGCAACTCAATGGACAACATGTATTAGATGCTTTTCTCCTATTTGTAATATATCACTATAGGGACAACCATCTATAGGATAATGTGAAAAGGCAGACCATGCTGAGTTTGGTTTTTACACATGTTTGTACTCAGATAAGGAGAAAGCAGCCCATGGGAGCATTATTATATACGACTCAGCCAACGCAGAAGGCTGCAGGCTTACAGAGATGGAGACGCAGCAGCATCCAGAGTAAAGTGGTCAATGGGTTTGCTTCAGCAATAAAATGTAAATCATTACTTTCAGTAGGGGTTCTCAACTGGTGGGCCAGGACCTGAGTGAGTGATGGAGCTGTGGGTTGTGAATGTATCTCTGGAAATCAAAGGTAAAAAGTGCATTATGTACTAAAAACCTATGCCAATATTTCTACAGACAGTTTATTTCAACCCATTTAGCCATGATGCAGAGTCAGTTTTGTTTGTTTTCCTTGTTTGTCTCATGTCATAAATCATTATTCTGGGATTGAGAAATAAACAAACACATTTCTAAAGTTAATGTTTTAATTTTTAGGATCTTTAGGAAGCAACCAAAACTTAAACATATCATAAAAACAGAGAGAATTAAAGTGTATGCTCCCATGTCATCTAAAGGCTTGTGAAAAGATGTGCTGTATAAACATAATAATAACTAAAAGTGCTCAGAGAGTACAAACATTCACCAAAGCATTTCCTTCATTTTCAAGCTAGTTATTGTCAAAAAAGTAGAAAACTGCCTTAATCGCACTGTTAACAAATTTGTGTCTTTCCCTTGTACCATGACAAACATTCCCTGAAATGTAATCTAATTTTGTCCGTAACCTTTTTTATTGTAGGCCCAAACTTGAAAAAGAAAATGAATTGTTTGATGGTAAATGATTTTTTTGTAGCTTAAGGTTTTTTTTGGCATTAGAAAGAGGAGGTGGAGTGGAATCCTGAGGCTTGACATAGGGCTGTCATACTATCAGATATTCACCTGACAGTTAACATGACAAAAAAAAAAAAGAAAACTAGAGAATATTCTTCAGAAACTACATCAACTGTAGCCTTCACTCGGATATCTTCTAAAATGCATTTTTATGAAACTGAAATAATTCCCAAACTGGCTATGAAAACTATATTTTATGGGTGCAGGCCGGGTCCCTAGCTTTCATCTGGCATCTGGCACCAATTGCATGTCCATCATCAGGCTGATCTATCTTGAAAAACTTCAAACTGATATATATGTTTCCAGTCAGAAAATGACTCGACCAGTCAGTGTCCTTTGATGAGAGAGAGGCAGTAGATAGATTTAGACTGTAGATATACTTGCGGCTAACATGCACATGTCCCTTGCATCAATCCTGCCCGTCAGTTGTGCACATCATCCAGAATTAGCACGACACCAACGCAGGGACACACAGCAAGCATCTCTGTCCTTACTTGTGTTGAAGAGGGGAAGTGACTTTAAGCCTACAAAAGTGAACATTTGTCCATTTACCTTCAGAATAATTTTTCAAAGCTTCTTTCCTCTCCAGCAACTTCCCTGCCCTCTTCAGTTACTTTATACAGGATGTTGTCAAGATGGAAGCTTATCCATTCCATGGATACGTAAAAAAAGTTAATCTGTTATCAATTCTAGCATCATGCGTCCTAAAGTACTATCCACTAAAAGCAGTAAAGACTGACCTTGAGCCATTTAGTATCACAATTTTAGTGTATTATATGCCCATTTGAATTCAGTTTCAATACTGACAAACTTTGCCAGTTGAGAGACACTTTGTTATTTAGGTCTGGCTTGTTTAGGAAATATTTTAAATAAAATATTGACAAAGAGGGAGCGTTGGGTGATTTGGGTTGCAGCCTTAATCTTGTTTTCCCAAAAGACATCAGGCAGGAGTCTTGAAATATTTATAGACAGACAGCAGATGAATGAACAGATAGAAGTATTGATCGTACAGATGGAAAGAGAGCATGACAGATGATAGGTAGGGGAAAAAATGATGCACATCTGTTAAAAAAGGTTCAAGGACGCTGACCTGCTGCATCTTGTCTGTTTGTTTGACGCTTCATTACTGTAATGGATGAATGTAGGACAGAAACACTTTGGTTGTCCGGATGAATTAAGGACATAGTCACTTCAATTCCCCCTGGGAATTATATTTTTAGTTTTGCTGTACTGTAGCTTCTAAAGGTCTCCACTGACTGCTGAAGTTTATTTCTTTTATTGTTTTACAACTTTGAATCAATGCATGTTGGCCTTTTGGACACTGATCCACCAACAGAAGATATGTGGACTTTCATTCACAGCAAATCACTAAGTCATCAGAATGCACTAATAATAAAACCCTTGTATTCTCATGATTTTTTTTGTGAATATTGTATTTTGGTATTTTACATTTTTCTTATTATTATAGCTTTCTGTATATTATTAGACCTTATTTTGTGTTATATGTGCTTTTGTATTGATATCCTTTAATATCCTGACATACAGAGAGAAAAACAGGCATATTCACAGTCCAATATGTCTCAATTTAGGGTCACCGCTCAACATAATGGGTATGTTTTTGATACCTGTAAAAAACCTATTCATGCACAGAACACACAAACTCCACACAAAAAGTCCTTAAGCAAGATTTGAACCAACAACCACCTTGCTCTGAGGCAACAGCACCAGTCACTACACCTAAAAACTAAATTTCCCTTTTAGTAATTAAAGTGCATGCTGTTATTTTGTTGTCAACAGTACACAGTGGTGTGGAGGAAGGGGACTTGTCTATAGGCTTAAAAAGCACAAAATACACATATAACATGGATCTCTCTTATTGTTGATTTGCATAAAAGAAATGCAAAACCAATGATTATAAAATGATAAAAATCAAGCGATACCACAACTTACAAGTTGTTCTTGTGTCTTGTTGGAGGGAAACATGGGGAAGAGCATCCAACATGGGAGCCCAGGGAGTAGATGGAGGAGTAGATCTAGGAAAAAAATACCTTAAGGAAAATCTCAATTTTTTCTAAACTTTACATGAAAAAATAAGCAAATTACTCCAGTCAATATATCCAGATGTTTTCAAGTCTGTATGCTTTCAAATGAATATATTTATCATTGAATTAAAATATTTTTGATATTCTCTAAAATGGATTTTAAAACACTAAGGAGAACACAAGACTAAATCACAATTCTAAAATTGTTCCAAAAGTTTTCATAATCTGTTTTGTAAAATTGTCAAATATTTAAATACTCCATGCAGTTACCATGTTAGTGCTGAAGGCAAGCAGAAGTTTAAAATAAATAGCCTTTCACTTATGGATGAAGCTTTGGTACTAGTTGATAATTTGCAAATAAGTGTTAACTGTAAGCACAAGAAGAACCTTGATTAAATTAAAATTGTGATACTGCCATAAAAATGGTGATACATTTTTTCCCACTATGCCATTTCATCCAGTAGGAATGATGCAATTTAATGAAGTCTCAGTATGGAATATGAAACTAATTTGCTCTGTGATTTGAAGCTATTCAAAATTTCCAGCTCTTGTCACTAGTTTAGAATTTATTTTAAGATTTTATTGTTTGTTTTTAAATCTTTTAATGGATTTGCACCTCCAAACATCTCTGATATATGAGAAGTCTACACCCTGTTGAGATCTTTGAGGTCTGCGGACCAGCTTCTTGTCGTACCCAAGGCCATGCTGAAAAATCTTCACACAAACAGATTTGTAGTTTTAATATTTGCGTTTTATCTCTTCAGTCTTTGTGTACTGACTGCTGTGTTGCACTGCCACAAACGCTGATAAAACATTGCTGTCACATTGAAAAAACACCAAATGGTTACAGCACAATAGCAGTTATTCCAGCCTACAGATGACAATTTCATCTACGTTGTTATCATGTTGCACAACCACCACCTCTATCCCCATAAATGTCAGAGGGGGGTCATCATCATGACGTCACTGTGAACAGAACAAAGCAAAATGTCCTTTTATCAAAAATGGTCAGGAAGTAATCCAGGACAGGGTGATTGGAAAATTAAGAGCTGTTTTTATTTCATCCTTCTCTGAAGGCCATCACACTGTCAATGTTCAGATAAACAAAAATCCTGAGCGCTTCTCCACTCGCTCCTCACACAGGCACAGAGAAAGGAGCCTAAATGTCATGGCTGCTTTGCATATGGATGAAGAGTGTTCACAAAGCTACTTATCGGGCCGATAACAAGCCCAGTATGTCTAAATGAGCCTACTTGTACCTTTAGAAGGTTAGCGGTGTGGTTGAGCACAAGCCCTGTCTTTGTAGGGTGACCTGATTAGCATGCACTGAGTTGTGTCATGTTCGGAGATGCTACTACATCCTGCCCTGTCATAAAATCAATACACCATCTACTGAAGGCTTTACCAATAACTCATATTGGCTTTGTCACAAACCTGTTTCAAGGACTGACTCCTAAAGTTGTTTACCACTTGAAATATCTATGTGCTATGGCTGCGTGAACAGAGCGATGCATGGAGAGGAAACATGCTTGTCATAAACACAATGTTTTCCTCCCTGGGTACATAAAGCAGAAGTGTGCAGCCTGCCGTCTTTGTTTCCTACTCACACACCGTCCTGAGTGCGTCTTCAGATGAGTTTGTTTCAGGCCGCGTTGTGTTTGTTATTGTTCAGAGAGGTCTTGAAGTGTTCTTTTCAATGTACCAGTAAGACACGGAGCACGGATGTGGGGAAAAAACACTCAAAACAAGAATCATCCTGAGCGTGCATGTCACACACACACATACACACACTTCCTGCTCTAATATAAAGGCTTTCCCTCTTTCTGGGTCACATCTCACTCAGTCACTTGACAAGTTTTTCTATCTCAGAAAAGTGTTTGATGTTCTCTGCAGTGATTGGATGAATGAAATTATAATTATGCAACTTTCCCGGCTGACAATTGATGTATTAAAAACTGCTCTAACAATTTGACAAAAAAAAACTTCCAACTCGCTCAACTTCCCATTACTCGCTTGTTCTGAAGTTTTCCGCAGCATCACACAGTCTTCTGTAGACTCAGATGGCTCATTTAAATATAGACGCCAACTTGTGTGCTTTGGCTGTCCTTTGGTCATAAATAAGCCAAAGGTCTAATGACGTGCTTCTTCTGCAGCTGCACTGAAAGTCTTCATCAGAAAGAACTGTGCTTGGTAAAAGCAGGAACATGTACTTTAGAACTTTGATGTATTTTTAGCATCTCCATATTTCTTGTCTTTGTTGTTTTAAAAGCATGACTTTAAAACAGTAGAAGATGAAACAATCTGAACTCCAGGTCCATTTTTTGGTTGTTCTGGGCCTTTAACTGTATCACAATAAAAGTCATTAATAATTAATCAATGTCAAACTATAGATATGGTCTAGTATACAGTACAAAATGAAACAGACTAGATTAATAGATATTGTATAGATTATTTAAAACATAAGAATACATGATATGATTAGATTAAAAATGGTCTTTTTTTTAGGTGCTTAAAATGTATTACATCAAAAGAGTAAGCACGTTTAAGGTGAAAATTACTAAATACAAATTAAATCACTGGTAAAATATCAGTTCTAAAATAGAAACATTTAAAGCTTGTTAAATTGAGAGCTTAATTGCATGCAGATATAGTCGTATAAAGTCAATAATCAAAAGTGTTTAATACTTATTTTAATTACTTCTTTCTACTTTAATGCTGTTTGCTTTGGGGGTGATAAAAATAGAAACAGACTATAGATGAATGAATTTATACAAGCAGCAGTGTGAAATGCACCATCCAGACTGGAAGGAAGCAATCTCTGGAGTGTAAGGACACCATAGGCCTTAGAGAGACGTACACTGCAGCTCAGGCGAGCAGAGGACTCTGCACGAGGAGGTGAAGCGTTCACAAGAGCTAAACCGACTGAGATCTGTGTAAAAAAACCAATGTTTCTACAAATCCAAAGAGGTAGCTGGTTGGATGCTAGACTTTTTTCATCTAAAAACATTGTTTGAATGATCTCTGAGAGCATGCCTCCTTTTCTTTATAGAGTTATTACATATTTGATTACGATCTGGTTTGACGTGTGTTATGAATTCTCACATTTTTAACGAGCATTATTACGCGAAAGCCAAGGTGCTGATGGACTTTGTTTGGTTAGCTGATTGATCCCGCCCTTTTCTCACAAGTGGTGTTATGAATTGTGGACATAGTGGTAAATATGCATGGGTTTAAAAGGATTTGCACATTAAGGGAGTAATAAATAAGTAATTCAAATAATTAAAAAACAGGTTCATGTTTACTCATAAACTATAATGAATGCTTTAAAATGCTTCATTTTAAAACACAGGTAAATATATTTATGATTAATAATACTTTATTAATTAAATTTAATTTAATCATTATGGAAAAAAATAATACTATGCAAAAAGTTTCAATGCTGCATTTATCTGTCCATCCATCTACCATACACAATCCATTCTACTAGCAAGACAGCCAAGCAGACATCCATCCAACAATCTAGCTAACCAGCCAGCTAGCCATTACAGCAATCCATCCATCAGTATAGCAATCATCTGTCCATCAGAACAACAATCCGTCCATCCATTATCCATCTTTCCATCCATTCATCCATGTGTTCATCCATCCAGTCATCCATCTTGCTTCCTCTCATCCAGGGTGAGCTCACACTAGAGGAAAGCAACCCAAAGGCAACTGGCAGGCCTTCTGCTTCGACCCACAACCTCCCCAACTAGCTTCTTTTGATGCAAAGTCACAGTGTCTCCACACAGCTCTCTCGGTATGCCTGAGCTTCTCATCCAATATCCAATCCAATCATTTCATTTCACCTGCTTGTAAACACGATCTCAATTATTTCCCTAAACTCTGGGAGGGGGCTGGAGGGTACATTGACTAGTTTATCGAAGAATTTTCCATTGGTTTTAGCTCCTTGCCAATACAATGGCCCAACACTTAGACCCACAAAACTCAACACATCTCCAATCTGTTTGTCAATCTCATGCTCCATTTTTATCCCAGCTTATTTATAAGACCATGAGATACCTAAACTCCTAGGGGTACTCACTTTGGGCAAGCCTAAGCATTGGAATGGATAAGATATTATCAATACCAGTGCTGTTATTGATTAGAATAGAATAGAACTTTATTTGTCATTGCAACAAGTACAACGAAATTGCAAAAGCCCTTCAGTCAGTGCAAAACAGTGTGAGAGAAATACGATAAAGTCAGGGGAAAATAAAAATAAGATAAAATAATAAGATAAAAATGTAATGAAATAATAAAGGTAAGGTGCAAAATAGAATAACAAAGTATGATACAGTAAGTAATGAGAATAAGGTGCAAGAGGGAATGATACAGGTGCAAAATAGCTGCCAAAATAGCTGCCATGTTCTGGTGCAGTAAATGACATGAGGTAATTATTTTTTGTAATTATTATGACATGAGGTAGTGATATTAGCCTTAGTGATATTAGATATTCTGCTTATCGATCCAATTCTTTAATGGTTCCCTTGTTGATTTATGTGGATTTTCTGTGTGGAAAAAAACAGGCCTTCACAGGTTCTTTGTGTCAGCAACATCTTGCACAAGACACTTGTGATATTGGGTGCCATGCTTCATTATGTTGCAGGTGATTTCCCCATAAAACAGAACTCAGTTGTGTAATTTGAGCCTCATTCCAATTGCTTTGCATTACAAACCGCTCTAAACCCTGCTTGAGGTCCCACTGAGTTCCCATTAGAATTTACTGTGTTACAGTTCATGCTAAAAAAAAATCAGCCATATAGGTCATCTGTCAAAGATGAAAGATGAAGTCAGGTTATGTAGAATAAAGAGCTAAAGGTCTACAGTTCCTCTCCTATATGGGTTGAACACAATATTTCCTTTGTATAAAGTAGAGGAAGCCATGATCCTTTTCTTCTGGTGTCTAAAAATGGGCGGTGAGACAACTTACATCATCATCATTCACCATCCTTATGATAAAGATTGTCTGATTCTGTAACTTTTCCAGCCTCAGCAAATGTAAGGATCATCATAGTTTTACATAAAGATCATTTTAAAATACAGAAGCTCTTTACTTCCACAGAAGATAAAGTAAAAAAAAAATTGTCAAAAATGTTTGACATTTACCAAACAACACAAAATTGTCTAAAGTAAAGTGCTACGTCATGCACAGGGGTCAGCTTACATTAGCTGATTGGCACCCTCACTTGAGTACAGCTGTATCTCACAGCAGGCTAATAATGCTCAGTCATAATCATGCAGATGTATGCCTTGGACTTTATAACCTCCTCCTACCTGACTGTCACCCCACTGATACTCTCCTGCCAAGTGCCACTGCGGCTGTCTCCTACGCCTCCTCCTCCGCCTCATGATATATTTCTGGTGTCGCACACAAGATTTATGATCATGTGTGTTTTCTTAAGAGAGAAGATTAGTCGCTTCAGCCGCAATGCTCTGATCCATGAGAGCTGAGCCTTTTCTGCCAAACCTAATTCTATAACTATTTTCTATAAATATAAACTCTGGATTTAAAGGCTGTGAATGAAGCAGGGAGAGAGTCCAGTCTGCTGTGTTAACAGCAGGCTACAAGGTCAAACAAATTGTGACTTTAATGATGTTAGAAGCTGCAAATACATCCAAATTGAGGAAGACCATGTGACCATCTATCATAGCAAAATGTTTTTACCTTTGAAATGAACTACATATATATTCTTGATTGGAATTGTGAAAGATAACAATTTATTTCTATTGATGTCCTGCACAGAGAGTTTGGGGATGTAGGGTTTTGGAGCCTGTCCCAGCTGACACTGGACTAGAGGAGTACACTCTAAACCAGTTATGGAGAGACCGACAATCATTTATTCTCACACTCATACCTAGGAGCAACTTTGACTCCACAATTAACCTAACAAGCATGTTTTGGGTCAGAAACTGGAGTTCTCAGAGAAAAATCTTCACATGCACAGGGGGAAAGTGCAAACTCCACACAGGAAGGCCCTGACAGACTAGGGGGAGTCAAACCAGCAACCTTCTTGCTGTGAGGCACTAGCACTAACCTGCTGCACCCCCATGCAGCCTGTTTTTATGTCAGCTTTTATGTTTAATTTTTATTGTTAAATTTCTTAACTCTTCATTTTCCCCACTTCAGCCACATGTAGCTTTTAGTATATGGTTAAATAAAGATAGCAACTGAAATCCAGCCAAATATCAACATAAAAAGGAGAGGAAAAAAATGTAGGCAGAATCAGCTCAGTATATAATTTCAGAGCATTTTTGTAAACATTATCTTCATCTTTAGGGGAGGGGATGTCAGCAGAAATACCCCCTAAGATGTTAATAGTTTATGTCTAGGCTTGTGCCTTTCAATTTGGAGAGGCGGGGGGGGGGTTTCAGGGGGTCTGAGACAGCCTTCCTCAGTCCAAGCACTAACCTCTGTAAACAGAATAAGAAGCGACATCTTTGGACATCCTATTTTCCTTCCCTCTCATCCAATATCCCATCACTCTGCAGGTTTCACATTTTCATCACTGAATGCATTCATGTGGAGAGAGAGCCGCCCCTCTATCTGAACCTGCGTGCCGGCCGAGTGCATGTTTATCACATAAATGTGTGACACCCCGACATGCAGCAAATGCCCGCTGTGACATCATCCACGCATCTGAGAAGATCCTCAGAAAACTCAGGCAGTATCTCACACCAGAAGAGTGTCTACGGAGATGGTGTGTAGGGTTTTCAGCGGGGCAGACATCACATGTCTTGATTGGAGATAAATTGTGTCTGAGATTAGATGAGGAGGAGGGAGGAAAAGAGGGGAAGAAAAGGGAGGAGGGAGCAGGGGCCGCTACAGCCGACTGGATGGCTGGTTGGTGAACTTCTCCAGCTGCAGGAAAAGGGATTAGGAAGATCATCTTACATCAACAATCCAGGCCAGCTCTTAGAAAATTAAGACTAAATAGAAGGTTCTGCCAAAGAGGCATGCAACAGCTCTTTGCTATGCTG
Organism: Cetoscarus ocellatus; assembly: GCA_037902135.1. Classification (NCBI taxonomy): domain Eukaryota; kingdom Metazoa; phylum Chordata; class Actinopteri; order Labriformes; family Labridae; genus Cetoscarus; species Cetoscarus ocellatus. The sequence goes on from JBAMNC010001212.1 coordinate 1,246,320, forward strand.
CCATCATACTCTTCTGCACCTGAGCACTGGCTCATGCGAGGCAGTTAACCAGTATCAGTGCCATCACCAGTATTATTTCTGCAACAAAACTGATTATAACAAAACCACTACTATGTAGCTTTGTTGGCATTTGTCCTGAGCCATAAGTTTGACCATCATGGTGAAATGTATGTAGACACATGTGGAATCGGTCATGGGAGGGAAAAGAGTAATCATATATTAACCTTTGTTCGAGCTGGGCAATTAAAACAACCCTGAAACGGGATTAATATAAAATCTAGATGACGATGGTAAGCTGTTTGGAAGATAACTTAAAATTTATAAACAGATCATGACAAAATATCAGGGAATGTTGGTTATGGTCCAAGACAGAACTGATAAGATTTTGGTGGCAATCCAAATCTCAGGACAGATCCAGGACTTTTTTGAAGGATTTGTAATCAACCTGAGAAAGGGCAGTTTTCATATTTTCACTGATTACTTGGCCAACAATGTCAGAAATGCCTTGCTAGAGTGTTGAGCACTTCTAGTTATCATTGCTTTGCTTTTGTCAGCTCTGCCCAATATCAGTACAGTGCTCTTGCTTTCAGCCATCCAGCACCATAGCATCCACCTGTGGACTCGAACAGAGGATTAAGACGCTATCTTATGTCTGTCGCTAGCCTCGCGAGGATGGGGCAGTAATGCCCCAAAATGATGGATGCAAACCACCGTAAAACCAAAGAAGAAGAAAAGGCCTCACGAGAACTGCCACCTGCAGAAGCCTGGGTGGCAGTTGTTGCGAGGTTAGTGCCAACAGCGGGAACAAACCAAGAAAAAGAAAGTGTTTATTTTAGATTTCTTGTACACTGTCTTAAAATGTAAGTGATACTGGAACTTGGTTGGAGTGGCGGGCGTATTCCCGTATTTTCAAATCCAAAACTTGACAGGTATGATCTAGCTGCTGCACAAGGTTAATGTTGTTGAAGCCTAGAATCCAAACTCAAACAATGTTCTGTTGCTGCAAAACATGATTTAAATCAAAAACAAAAGTGACATGTTTGACTGAACTCTGCAGGAGAGAGGCAGAACTTTAAACTACAGATTCAGATATGTCTCAAAACTGAGCTTTTTTTTTTGTGATTTCATGTACTGGCACAAGTTTCCATCACAGGTTTGCTGAAGAGGGAAAGGGTGTTGTACCACTTGAACGTACATTTAGTGACCCCTTGCAATTTTGAAAGCCATGGATATCATCTTGTCACTGCTAAGAGCAAAAATAAATACCATGAAGGATGTCAGGTCATATTGTGCAGCACTAGTGTGTGCACAGAAATAACAAGGCTCTTATTGTAAGGTGTAATCAGTATCTTAACCACACAGCCCAGTTGGCCAAGCTCTCCTTCTCGCCACAGCTGACACTTCACGAGATGGCACACAGAGGGGAGGGCACTGTCACCTTGGATTAGAGCATCCTCTGAATAATGCCTCTTTGCATGTCACTGCATCTAAAGAAAGCTTTAGCGCAGTGTGCAGAAAGTCAAAGCCTTGGTGGTATGGAAATTAGAGGGCTGACACTCGTCCTCACACATGGAAGAAAAATATCTTACATAAAATATGATACAGTGTTTTGAGTGCTATATTTATTTGTGATTAAATGAGATGGGAGGGAGATTTCAGCAGCTGCAAAGTTGGAGCTTGAAAAGTATCTAACAGTCAATGAAGTGAGATTTTGAAATACATAGGAAAGCATGGTATCAGGCGAGGATGTGAAATATTCAACCTGACGCTTATTTTTTTTAAAACCAACAGCTTCACTATAAATTCCAGAGTCATGCTAGGTTCTAACTGCCAAATGTCTCAATATCCTGCTAGATCTTTTCATCTTTAGAGCCCTTTATCAAACTAACATTGTTAGGATTTTACTTTAAAGATTGTAAATGAAATGCAACGTGTTTGTCATCTAAGTCAACAGCACTTTATTGGGGCTGTCTTGTAGCATTTATTAATCGACAGCAGTAGCACAGTTAGGACTTAGGAGACACAGTATGCCTTTATTTTGGGTTAACAATGGTCTAAAGGTCCCTTAAACTGGAATTTATGCAACAAGAAATGGAGTGCAAGGATGTTAAGATGATGAAAAATAATATACATTGAGTGCTCAAACTCTAAAACTTACTTCTGTACATTGATTAACACCAGCATTAAAGAAAACAATCCCCTTAAGTGACGTGATATGATATGATTTTAACAGTTACACATAAAATGGGCAGCCAATCAGTGCAGAGCTGATAATCATAGCCTCCTGTAGCCTTCCCGCCCCCTCCTTCTGAGGGGGCAGGAAAGAGGAGGGAAAAAGAGCTACATCTAAAGAGACAGTTTTTCATTTTTCCACTACAGTCAAATCAAATCTTTGCTCAAAAGACACCCAAGACATGATGTAAACATCCTAACACACCAGGGGATGGGACCTTTAAATTAAGAACTAACAAATAAAACAGATATACAAGTTGCAGTATGAATATGATAAGAAATTGAACCTACAAATTGCTCTTTGAGGATATTGTTTTCAAAATAATTAATCGGAAAGAGTTGTTAAAAAGCAGTTTTGTGAACAGTTTATTTTTACTATTTATTCACATGTATTGATTTTTTTCAAAGTGTTCACAGTGTTCCAGTTCAGATGATATTATATTATCATTTTTTGCCATTATCGAGCTAGCCAAGTGTGCTGTCACAGAAACATGGAATTGCCAATTGAGCATTTTACTCTCTCAAATGAAGCAGTATGAGTTATTTCAGAGACTTGCAGTGAGCATTTTTTCTCTTGAGTTGCTTCATTTGAAATATTTTACAGCACTAAAGAGGCTAATGCTGCCCTTATTGATGTTTTATCATGTCAGTAATAACCCCAATCACGACAAAAAGGTGAAGCTGGAGGTGACAAAGCACAAAGAACTATAACTGAACTCTGCTGTTCTCCTCCTCACAGATGTTAATTGTTTGTTGCTCTCTGTTGGTTTTATGACCCGTGTCAGATGCTGTTTTCAGCAAAATAGCTTAAAAAAAACCCCACTGTACACAACCAGCTCAGCAGCAAACAAGGACGGGCAGATTTAGAGATGAGCTGCAGAACACAGAGGAGCATCTGGACCCTAAAGCCCCGGATATTTCCCCGAGGAAATGGTGAGGACAAAAAACATAGGAGTAAGTGAGTGAATATTGTACTTAGATGCACCAGGTGAACAAAAACGCACTCTTGATCAATTTTCATGTTTATTTCAGATAAGGCTTTTTTTCTTGTAGGACGATATGCAGTATCAAAGCTATAGCAATAAAAAAAAAACTGATAAATTAACTCAGTGTCTGGTTGCTGTTTGTCAAAACAGTAAGCACAGTGTTCATGGCACTACTACAGCTGATTAATGCGGTTGTACTTAAGTTGTTCTTTCATATTTGTCTGTGTGCATTTCTTGATAAAACAAAAGGAAAAAGTAGACGCAGCAGCCTGCAGTAATTGTTCTGGGGCAAGACAGTTTTAATATTTGCACTGTTTCTCAGCAATAGCACAGTTGGGCTGCAGTAGTTCAGTCTGAAAGAACTTTGGTTGGAGACTGGAGGGTGACCGGCTTAAATCCCAAGTGGACCATGTTGGAAATTGGCTGGAGGTATGCCAGCTGACTTCCTGAGCACTGCCGAAGTGGCCCTGAGCAAGGCACTGAACCCCCAAAAAATGGTTGGGCAGGCTTTTTTGAGGGCAGCAAGCTATCCCTCTGATATCTCTCAACTAGTGCATGATCACCAGACCTGTATGTCTTCTTCTTCCCTCTGAGTGGACAGTAATGCTAAGTATGGTCAAGGGACAAAGGACAGATCAGTCTTTGGTTGTCCCTGTTTTAATAATTAATAATAAAGTAAATTATGATTATGATTAATTCTGAAAGCCTTTGGAATTTTACACTAGATTTTTGGACTTTTGCTGCTTTTTTCACTGTTGGGGAAAAAAAACTTTACAAAAGGACCCTACCTTCATTATTTCACGAGTGTAGATGCAATCAGATGATGCAGTAGATGGGCACTTCTGCCAAAAGTAAAGTACATCGAGCCAGTCCATAAATCAAACTCTTCCCGAAACCCGTTGGGTGAATAGCAAAAGTGTATTTTCAGTCAAGGTATTATTTCATTTCTGTTCTTCTTTATGTTCTGATGATCCTGATGTACTGAAATCTTTTGAAGCTTTGATGAAACTGCCATTTAAGTGAGTAACATCCATGCTAATTTCATTACAAGCAGCTATTCTTTACAGGCTCATGGTGTGTCCCATTTACATCAGAACTCAGGTGAGAACTCAAGTTGGCAAACTGACCTCCTGAGTTAAAATTTCGACCCTGGGGACAAATTTTAGTGACAAGTCTAAGATGCAACTTGGATATTTCGACCTCCAGGATCAAATGGAGTGCACCATTCGTGTCACTTGTTGATGTAATCACTCCTGCAGCAGTTGTTCCAGCTTGAAGGTTTTATAACAGACACTGATTTAGGCAAATCCAGCTGCATTGCAAGGTTAGGAACTAAGTGTTTGTGTGAAAAGGGTTTCAGAGTGAAGTAGAAAAAAATCGATGTAATTGCTGTAAAGGAGATAAAACATCAGATCCTCAAAGCGACTTCAACACAGGAGGTTATATACAAGCATGTCTTTATTACAGCTTGTTTCTGCGGAAATCAGGTGGCCAGACTACTTCTCGTAATCCCTCCATGACCTTAGAATTGTGAAAATCCAATCAAAATAGACAAAATTTTGTGCAACAGAGATATTATCTTCACTAATCCTCTTACAACCCACCAAGTTTAATTTGGGTGTGTGGTGACGATAAAAACCCGCAGCTCCAGGAGCACTGATTGAATTTATGAACCGTTGATGATCCTTTTTCTGTCATTAACTAATTAATTATTGCATCAGTGATATTTGCATATCAAGAGCATGATGAAGAGCATCTTTCTGTGCCTCACTGACTTTGAAGGACTGGGAAATGCATTGAGTTTTTAAAATAGACTTATAATGACAGATCAGACATAGGGGAAGATAATAACCCTCTAGACTGATATAGTTTAAATGGTTAAAGAAATACATAGAAGTCAGTCCTGATGCTCAGTATAAAGATTGTTTACAATATGAAACAACAATGACATGCTTAATGAACACTGACTGATTAAAATGTTTAGTCTGACTGGGGATTCAAAATTTTGTTTTGTTTTTAAAGCTCATTTTTATTTGATGATTACTTGAAATTAGCCATGTGCTGATTCCACCACTAGGGGGCCCTAATTCAAAACAGTGACAGAAGGGGGTGTGCAAAGGCAGTAGATTTTAAAAGAACTGGACAAAGACAGTGATGCCAGCTGTTTCTCTAGAGAAGAGGCCTTTTGAGTCAAGGTAGCGATAGATGTCATGTAAAAAACATCCTTAACTAGGAAGCACTCAGAGAACGCAAACCTTCGCCAAGGTAGCTGACATATTGCTATTACATCTATAAGCAGTAGTTCCATGATAAAGTTACCATCATAATATGATTGCTCGACCCTGAAAACCCACACCATAGCGCTCAGAATAATGCTGATGTCATTATTAGTTAGACAGTAATTCAGCAAAAACCACTGTTCGCTAATGGCAGTTGTCTGGATCACCACCAGTATCTAATCGTTTTTAAGTTGGGCCATTTCCAACATCTCCTGAAAATTTCAGCAAAATCTGTCCTGTAGTTTTTGCATAATCTTGCTAACAAACAGACAAACAAACAAACAAACATATGCTGGCTATATCATTACCTCCTTGGCGGAGGTAACTAACTTTAGATCAAGGAGGTGGAGATGTGGCCTGACTTGAGGATCCATGTGGACAAAACGCCCATACCATTAAAAACTTGTGTGGATACGCCTGAATTCATCTCTGTGTGGACAGCCGCTGTATGTCAGTTCTGGTGTTTCTACAGGAAGCCTCCAGTGGACGCTGAAAGAACTGCAGTTTTTGGCACATCTGCATTGGCTTAATTTTTCAACACTGGTGGCTGCTGCTTGGCAGAGACGTGCCTTTCAGCTACATATGCGTTAATACTTGTTCCTCTGCGTATTGGACTCTATTTGATGAGGAATAGGGTGTGTTAACTAAGCAGGAAACCACTGCTTTTGCTTCAAGGATGCTTTCACATAAAGAAGAATAACTGGACAAAAATCTTACTTTAAAAGATAAAATGAGCAGTGAAAATGGGTCAACGTGGGCAAAACCATATTGAAGACTTGTGGGATAATGGCGCCATACCTTGTAGGGAGAATTTGAGTGGCAGAACACACGCCAATCCATGGTCCAGCACAGGCAAGCAGGACATCTGTCTCCAGTTCCAGTTCCTGCTTTCTTGTGTTGCAATCTTTGACACAACATCCAGTCTTTCCACCGCAACACTCACAGCATTGTGTCTTCATTAAAGCTCGGTCAAGGTGGCGGCCAAGATATTTGGACTGTTATAACTGTTGGATTGTGTTGCAGTGAGTATTGCAGTTTCCACATAGCCACATAGTTCCTGCTTTGATTTCCAGTCATACAGAGTTTTTCTGTGTTGAGTTTGAGTTCTCCCCTTGCATGTGTGGGTTTCCTCTGGATACCACAGATCCCTCCTACAGACCAAATTCATGCTTGTTGAGTTAATAAGTGATTCTGAATCACCAATGGATGAAGATGTGACCTTGTATAGTCTCCATATGTTATGAATGTTAGGGAAGCACAGTATCATAGGCTGACAGTGGATTAAAATGTTGATTTTCAATATTGGCAGACATACAATTTTCTGCTGATTTATAAAAGTGCTTATGTGATATTTAGTATTGACCCATATGGAGAACTGCCACCATCTCCCATTATAAAACAACAATGGCAACAACGACGACAAAAATGACAAAATGTATCTCCATAAATGCTTAAAGATTTTGAGATATAAATTTTGTTCTATATCCAGACCCTACCACAGCTAGAAGCGGTCATAGCACTCACGTAAGCACTACTAAATCACGAAAAAACAGCTTTTAATGGCATAAGCTGCAGACAGCTCCACCTTTTTTACATAAAAAGTGTCTTTATCATTTAGGGTTATTTTACTCTTTGTGCAAAAAAAGATCTTGGAGATGCACAGTGTACAGACCCAGCGTGTGGCCATCTGCTCATTGTGGCCTCCAGCCTGATTTACCGCCGCTGTTTGTCTCCATAATCCAGAGAAATCGAGGACACATGTTTTAAAGCTCCTCTTTCTCGGATTCTTAATTAGAGCTTCTCTTCTTTTTGAGCAGAGCGCACGGACCCTCCTCCAACAACCCGGGCCCATCTTTAACTTTCTCTCGCACACTGACGTCTATAACAGGAGGGATTAGAGATTAGGATCTGGAGCAGCGCGCACTCGTTGCGTAATTAACTCTACGACGAGGAACTGAGTTGCTCCACAGTCGCGTCGATGAAGTGGCACAACGTGGGCGGCGCGTCGAGGAGGCGAATAGTAGCGGCACGGCAGCGCGGCGCTCACAGGCTGGATGAGAAGCAGCGGGGCATGGCGCTCCAGCTCCGGGGACCTTGTGGACTAAAACACGCTTTTTAGGAGAGTTTGAACCGTCACTGAAGGCTACAGCAGGCTCCATGTGGTGGTGCGCGTCTCTCCAACGTGGGTTCAGCGTTTAGTCTGGTGACACCAACTAACCGGGGGACTTTTTAATCTGAGTGTTCAGGTGGACACGGACCAAACAGAGAGGACAGTTCATCAATGTAAGACCTGCTGACATATTTGATACCCTGCATGGATCATAACCTCTGATTTGATCCGGACACCTCCATCCGGCTGTGCGCTCTTTCACCTGACTCCAGTGACATTTCCAACAACAACAATAACAACACATTTTTGACTCCTAAGCTGGTCGTGGTGGTGTCGCTTTTTTCTTCACACAGAGGATAATCTCGCCACAGGGGGACAAGAGAAGCAGTTAAGTCAAAAGAAGGCTTTCAAGGACAGAATTATGTGAAGAGTAAAGGTGTGGAAATGCGTTGCAAATGCTTCTCTCTGCTCCAGGTAAGTTTTACGCCCTCGACTTAAATGAAAAGAGCTTTAAAGTGAACAGATTGGTCATATTAACGAGTGATATCTTAATGCAAAGGGGCTTAAACACCATCTACCCCTCTGCAAGACAGATTAAGTGTTTGTCTCCATTTTACATCTATGTCCTCTTAAGAATTATACCCCCAAAATATCCACCCTCTTAACCTTAAGCTCTGAATAATGGCTCAAATCTTTAAAGTGAGAGAATATACACCCTCCACCAGCAGCCACCTCAAGGATGAACATCAGAGTGCATAATTTTGATGTGAATAAGCACTGAAGCTGTACAGGGCATTTTTACGCACAGGTTTTGGTTAATCTAGGGCAGGGAAATATGGACCAAAAATCGTGAATGCATGGTATTATTGTTGCGAAATTGGTCTCTGTATTGGCAGGTAATTTGCTCTACATTTAATTATTGTTAAGGTGAAAGATATAACCAGGATTTACTGCTGATGTCACAGTTTTATATATCAGCATTAAGTGAGTGGAATTTTACAGGATTAATTTAAATTTGAGAGTTTAAGCTTCATGAAAACAAGGACAGTTTTCCTTCAGCAGGATATTGAATGGTTATTGTGGCTCTCAAATAGGCTGATGAAACTGGTGTGATTAAAAAAATAGAAAATTCATCAAATCCATACATTGTTATCAGTATCACTTAGAAATAAGTTTGAAATGGGGCATTGGTTATCAGCAATAAAGTCAATATCATGTATCAACAGTAAGGATTCTTTTCAATATTATTAGGATGAATGGTGATGTACAGAAAGACTAAAGGAATCAAGTTATAAGAGGACTTTTAAGTGCAAAGTTATGGAGGAGTAAAGATGTGGAAATGTGTCAGAGCATTAGACTTTATCTGTACTTTGATTTTGACAGCTTTAAAATGAAAAATATCTTTTTACAGAAACAAGAGAAGTTTAACCTCAATGTGAAAGACCTGAAGCACCACCTTTCCTCCTCACAGAGAAGGAGTTTGTCTCCATCTGACAATTTACTTAAACAAGTGAAAGCAAAGCACTTTTCTTCATTTAAATGATGGTTTTAATTCTCACATTCAGAATCCAGTCTGAATTTTCCCATCTTCTCTCTCAGCTGCTTCAAGTATAATCACTGAAGCTGCACACAGTGTTTCTACACTTAGGCTTTGAATTAGAATAAAGCAGGATTATAAGAAAGAAAAAACATATCCTGATATTTGTTAGATAAAGGAAGCAATTCAGTGATGAGAAGACATTTATAGTCAAAAGAGTAAAGGAGTTAAAAAGTTAGTGCTTCAGTGTCATCTTATCTTTGATTAAAATAGCTCTAAGAGTGAGAATATCTCCCTTTTCCCCCAGAAGTGAGATGAGTATAGTCTCAGCGTAAAAGGGTTTAAGACCTATCCTCCTGTGCAAATTGCAGATTTGTCTGCACGCTTCTTATTTACAACAGAAATCCCACAAAATAAAGCACTTCTCATTATTTAGATCAAGGCTATAATTTCACAGTGAGACTTAAGACTGTCCACCTCTCCTCTGCTGTCTCTATGTATGAGCATCCGAGTGATTTGCAAAGAAGTGCTGAAGCTGCACACAGCGTTTCTACACAGAAATGGGTTAAGACGTCTGGGCAATCAGGACCAAGAGTCATAGCTCAGTATCTTTTATCCAAATGGTGATACTAAGGAGGATTTTAAAATGAAGGAAGTCATGTGAGGACATTTAAGGATAAAAAAACGTGAAGTGTGAAGGTGTGGAAAGGCTTTGCAAATGCTTTTATCTACTTTGGGAAATTCTCTGTCTTTACTTGATCGTCACTTATTTAAAGCAGCCCGAACAAGTGGGTAGATATCTCAAATTAATGTGGAGAAAATGAGTATAATCTTCAACTTCAGGGATATCAATACCATTCTAACACCATCCATCATTTATACCTGTTGTGAAAATGACAGATAAGGAATTATCTCCACCCTTTCTCTAAATATAAGAAATATTACTCAAAAAGCAACACAATTACATCAGTAAAAGCTTTGAATTGGGATTTTATTCCTCATATTACAATTAATGACTTCAGCCATTCTTAGTATCAATTACCCATGAGACTGAGACATGCAGGAGATTATAAAAAGTTTTTTTTTTTTTTTTAATCTTAAAAACACAATATGGACCGTATCTACATTTTAAAATGAAATAACAAAGCGTAGCCACAACACCAGAATGCTAAGCTTTTGGTTTGATACACAGCAACACAAATAAAGTGTTAAACAGCCAGTTATCCATCAGAAATAGCACACAAATTCCTGCACACTGCCAAAGTAGAACAGTTTTTCCTTGCCATTCCTTGCCAATTTCATCTACTTTTACAATGATGGCAATGAATTTTTGCAATTTAGACAGTGCTCTTCACTGAAAACTGACTGAAAAACACTAAAGTAGTGTTTCAGTTGTACTACAAATGATGCATTTATGTTTAATTTTTTCTAAAATTTCTACACTCTTGCTGCTTCAAAATGGTAACAATTACATTGTTTTATTGATATTTGGTATCAATAAATAATGTCAATATGAAAAATCTATTGTAATATTTTTAACTAAAAGACAGAACACACTGTCTAAAACAAGTGGGTGATGCTGGTTAACTTTAAACCAGTTTTACCCTCTTCCTTGAATGTTGCCAACATGTGCATATTAAGAAAGAATGCAGGAGTTTGTCACCAGTTTTGATAATAGAAAAAAACAACAATAAATTACACAATGTTGTGTGAAAGACTCCAGTTTCTTTTGCAGAGGAATCAAACAGATATCAGTATTGTCTGATTTTTATTTATAATAAATATTTATAAATATAAACTATGAAATAAATTGAAAAAAATGACTACTTAAGACTAAACGCCAGATTATTGTGATCAGTATGCATATTTTTAGTTGGGTATTGGTCAGATTTTTTTTATATTAATGCCATTATTCACTCTTTTTATTGATTCTTGTTGCTTTTTAATGTGGTCAGTGTAGGCCTACTCAGGTTTTTGGTATCAGCAACACAACATTCCTGATGTTTAATGCCGTGCTTTGTCAACAAATGTTCCAACATGCTGCTGGTATTTTGAGCTGTGCTTCAAGTCTCACAGACACAGACAGTGCATGTTTAGTTGTTTGCATCACTGTGTGTAAAAGTGATCCACACTTTAGACTGCTTCTGCCTCCTGTCTACTTTGGTACCTTCCTCTTGTCATTGTTTCTGCTTCTCAAGAAAGCGTGACGTTATTGTTAGGTGGGGCACATTGAACTAAGTGGAAGGTAATAAAAAGCAAATGGCTGGGCATAAAGACAAATTATATCATCTCCTCAAACCATTTGGATTTGTTGCATGACTTCAGAAATTTTAAAGTTGTCTTTTGTGTGATAAAAGTTCAGTCGACTTCAACTAGCCGCTGTTGACATCATGAATAAAAGCATGGTTCAAGCAACAATATGTGCAAAACGCAATATATATGTTGCTGGCAGAAAAGGTTTGACATGTAACAGAGACATAATAATGTATTCCCCAACAGCATATTGATATACCCACTATCATATGCTGCGAAATAACACCAGGTTTTCACAGTTTTGCATACTGTGAGATTCACAGGAATTGACTGGCTACTGGTTGTGGTGATTGTACAGTAGGGATGTTAAATCACAAGTAGCTGTTGTGAGCACTAGACAGTGTCATACTGTAATGTCCCAATAGAACAGTGGGATTTTCCAGTCATAAATGTTCAAATGAAAAATTAATGTACAATTGAAATAAAGTGTTGTAAAATCATAGCAAATCATTGTAAATTCACTGTACTCTTTAAATATAACTGCTGTTATTTTACAACATTTTACAGCCACTGTTAAATCACAGTTATGTTGTAAAATCACAACTTATTTGAAAAACTCCAATTTCAATTTGGACAATATGTGGTGAATAAAAACTAAATGGATGGTAAATAAAAACCGAAAACTATGATTTGCAAATCCTTTTAGACTTATATTCAATTTGATATACTGTAAAGACAAGATATTTAATGTTCAAACTGATTCTGATAAACTTTATTGTATTTTTTTTTTGCAAATATTCACTCATTTTAAATTTGATGTCCACAATTTGTTCCAAAAACGCTGGCATGTTTAACCCGGTGTTGCATCACCTTTCCTTTGAGCAACTCTCAGTAAGTGTTTGGGAACTGAGGACACTAATTGTTGAAGCTTTGAAGGTGGAATTCTTTCTATTTCTTGCATGATGTATGACCTCAGTTGCTCAACAGTCCAAGGTCTCTGTTGTCGTGTTTTGCTTTACATCATGTGCCAAGAGTTTTCAGAGGGAGGCAGGTCTGGACTGCAGGCAGACCACAGCACACTTTTCCACTTTGCGTCAGCTCATCTGAGATGAACCCAGAAAAGCCAGCAGTGTTTCTGGGTGTTGTTGATAAATGGTTTTCGCTTTGCATGGTGGAGTTTTAACCTGCACTTGTAGATGTAATGATGAACTGTGTAAACTGACAATAGTTTTTCAAGTGTTCCTGAGCCCGTGTGGTAATATCCTTTACAGACTGATTCGGAATCGAAGCTTACAGCACAGTCAGTGTTGGTTTTTGGCCTTTCTGCTTACGTGCAGAGATTTCTCCAGATTCTTGGAATCTTTCCATGATATTATGAACCGTAGATGATGAAATCCCTAAATCCTTTGCACTTGCACATTGAGACACATTGTTCGCAATCCGTTGGAATATTTGCCCACGTAGTTGTTCACAAAGCGTTGAACCTTCCTTTTATACCCAATCATGACACTTAGATGTTTCCAGCTAACCTGTTCACCTGTGGTATATTCAAATCAGGTGTTTTTGAGCACTCCTAAACTTTCTAATTTTCAGCTATGGAACTATGAACAACTTACATTACTTAACTGTGAAATCACTGCAATTAATAGCCAGTAATTTACTATGAAATATCCTGGTATTTTTAACTGTGGTAGTGCCCTGGCACAATTTTTGATTTATGATCTTGATTTGTGTCGAAAAGGACTAGGCATCAACATGAACTGGTGATGGACTGCTCTCTGGTGGATGGTGATATTAGCTAAGTCATTTCCTGCTGTCTTCTCCAAGATGTTTATGCTATTATTACCTAAACATGTGGCATGCGACTAGTTGATGTGTCTTAAAAACTCAATATATTGCCCAGCTTCAGTGAAGGCATATGAGAAAATGCTCCTCAGCGACATAATTCTTCCTCTTCATATAAAACTGGAGTCTCGACACTGAGCTGAAAGTAAAAAATAAAAAAGTGGATTTGGGACATAGAGATTAAAAAGTGTTAGTCCAGCAGCTACATTCCTCTCTCTTCTTGCTGGTAAGAAAGAGAAAAAAACAGAAAATTAGAGCGTTTTCAGCCGAGAAGCTCTTCCCTCGGGTGAGTCATGCTGTTGTGGACAAAAAGGGGAGAGGCAACAATATGTATGTACATGTGCTTCAAAAGAGACGCGCTGATGTTTTTCCACACGCCTGAGGTGAATTACTTCATCTACCTCCTACCTATTGTGTGAGCAGACAGAGCCATCGCACCAAGAATAACCAAGAATCCTCTGAAGCTTCTCTGAAACCCCCTGCCCTCTGTTAGCGTCCCCATTGTTGTGATTTAAGACCACACAGGGCCCCCACAGTCACATATCAGATGTCTGCAAGGGGTCAACAAATACCCGAGTACTATTAATCATGCACCGTGCTGTCAGCTCAGGAAAGTATATCTATTTAACGATGGCGGAGGAAGTCTCAAGCAAACAAAACAGTGTTGGATTACTTCCCAAACACAAAACCATTAGTGTCTAAATATAACTAAAGCACCTGAAGATACTCAATATTTCAGAGGGATTTATTCGATTTTATTGGTGATGTTAATTGACCCATTAATTCAGTTGTTCCCTGATGTGTTAATGAGATTTTATTGAGTGAATAAGGGTAAGTACATTTAATGTTCTGACAGGATTGTTATTATTTCATAACAGACAGAAATAAACAGCCATATTTCATATAATCGGTGCTGTTTGGCTTCATAATTATTACTCTGTTTCACTGAGTGAAACTTCACAGGCCTCACTTTTCCATACAGGGATGTCCAATTTGTGGGTAGGGGCTTAGAAGAGGGAGTCTATGATATCCGGAGGCCCTTAGAGGACCTACATTCATATTCTTTTTAATCAGTTTTGCCTTTATACCAGATAAATTTAGGCTGTTTCTCAAAATCTACACAGTTGTCTTCAAAGCAGTTTTTCCTGTGATGACATGCAAGACTAAATATCATAAACTGGAACTGTCACTTTTACCAAAAATCAATTTCGAATGTATTTCTAGCACAACACACTAATCTGCGAATATATCTGGACCTCCCCTCCCTGTCCCCCTGCTGCAACACAAACACCAATGGGCCGATCACATACTGTAGCAATATGTCACTCAGCCACACCAAAATGCCGTCAAGGGGAACAAAATGTAAAAGGAGAGGATCTGCGTCCACACACGTATCCAAATAAAAGTAGAGGAAAATGGGTTCAAACAGATGTTATGCTCTCAGCCTCGCTGTTCTCCGTCACGCCGTGCTTGAAGTGAGTTGTCACACACCTATCTCTTTGCTGATTTCTATCTTGAAACGAGCAGTGACATAAACGAGTGCTGCAACTTCATGTCTTCTCTGTAAAAGTTGAATGTTTTTCAATTTGATGCACAAACAAGAAATGCTGGAAAGGAGCGTCACTCAGCAGCAGAGAAAAACACTTAGAAGGCATTATGTTACAAAGGAAAACAATGGTTTTACCAGCAATGCTTCTCAAAGCAACGCATCCCAGTATACCTCCTTAGCATTTCCAGGAGGTTATTATACAATTTTATCAGGTTACCATGACAATAAATCAAGCTCTTCTCTGAATCTGGATGAACTTGTAACACTGAAATTTCCACTAAAGCAAATGGAAAAGGTAGAGAGTTGACTAAACAACCTGCGAAGAGCACACTGAGATATCTGGTCATAGTTTCTGTTTTGGCACCTCTGACGCCTGCTGAAACAATCACATGGGTCAAACACTTGACAAAGCACTGCTGGACTGTGGTTCCTCCTTTGCTGCTTCACTTGGGTGAATGTGCAAGAGGTGACCCTGCAGATTTGTCATAGTTGAAGAATAAGCCAGCTGCTTTTTGCACAAAAATGACACACAGCCTGGTCTTTTGTTTTTAATTTTGTCACTCCTGCTAAGAAGAGTGTTACTCGCCTTAATGATGTTAGGAACGAGCCATGGGGTTGTTTCTTAACCCCAGTGAAGAGACACTCATGAGGACTCACTATTTTTAGCAGCTGTCCAACAATGACCTTTAGCAATGCTGTCAGCTGAAAGTTACCAGTTGACACAATAACTAAATAAACCGTTACATCCTCTGAGCATGGAGGAAAATGCTGTTAAATTGGTGTGCATATGTTAACAACATCCATTAGTTCTTGACTGTGAAATTAATCTCCCAACTCCAATCTCTCATCTGTCCTCCAGTTAAACACATCACACAGTGTCAATTACATTTACAGCTACGTCCAGGTGAAAGAGTGCTTTAGCACAAGGTTTAACCATGAGTTTATCTGAGGGTGCACTTTTTCATTCATCACAGTAATGACAGAGACTGAAATCCTGAGTGTAAAGTCTGTGCAGTCAAGCTATGTATGGACGATTATGCAAGGATCTGGTCATCCTTGCAAAATAAAATACCTGTTGGTCCCAGTTATTAAATATAGATAATGAAATCGATTAATTTTGTTTCTCTACAGCTTGGTTACAAATGTCCCAGTCTGTGGCCTTGTGGTTGGGGACTTCTGTTGCAGATTAAAAGTGCAGTCTGATGTTGTGCAACATTTTTTAGCCGAGGTTCAGAATTTGAAACAAAAATACCCCCAAAGTAAAAACAAACAAACAAACAAAAACCTTCATCCATCCTATAGAGACTTTCTAACACTTTCATTAAATGCCACCTCATACCTCAAAGTCCACTACATTTACCACTGAGCTATTTTGTAGATTATTTTTCAATTTGACAGGTAATCATCCTCTAAATTGTCCTGCACTGTTGAAAAGCTTATTCTTATGGAAGCCTTTTTGATTCAAATTGTGTCCTGAACTTTCTATTATTCTCTAAAAAGTGAGCTCCATATGAATATTTCATCCCCCCTTCAATGCAAATCAATGTTTTTGAAGAGTTTCAGTTTTTGCATTATGCCAACTCTGCCTCATTCTTTATTCTGCGAGTTTCAGAGGCACAGAGAGCAGGAAGTCCCTTTGTGTTGTTTTCATGCAGG
Source organism: Cetoscarus ocellatus (assembly GCA_037902135.1). Taxonomy (NCBI): domain Eukaryota; kingdom Metazoa; phylum Chordata; class Actinopteri; order Labriformes; family Labridae; genus Cetoscarus; species Cetoscarus ocellatus. The sequence goes on from JBAMNC010001212.1 coordinate 1,262,767, forward strand.
TTCATCAAAACTGTACTGGACTGCGTGCAGACTTTGAGAGGTTTTGTCCAACATTGACATCATCAGGATATTTTAGGACATAGTGTTCATTTAAATTTATTGTGTTGTGATTGTTGCTCTGTGTTTAGACCTGCAATGTGCTCTCTATGTCGCATAAGAAAGTAAATGTAAAAAAAAGATAATGCAGAACAATGTTAAAAGGATCATATAATCTGTCTAATTATCAGATAAAGGCACAGCTCTGTATATTGATGACAGTTATACGTGGAGGCATTAAACACTCTTGTTCATAAGATGAGTAATGTGATGATGTTGAATTTATACAGAGATGTTAATAACCAGTTACATTCTATATTATATCCCATTAATGACTCATTAAAGGGAGAAGTCATAACAGGCACTTTAGTACGTGATGATGTTCCTTTTGTGACCAATGGTTAAATTAGTTAGATGCAAATGAAAAAAAAAAGTTTTATAAGTTTAGTGGAAGCAATCAATACTGAAAGTGATTAATGTTGTAAGAACAGGAAGTGGATTCTTTTCTGCACTCTAAAAGGGATTTTGAGGACTTAATCATAGACTGAAATGTCATTATGAGATTTTAGGATTTTCCAGCTCTGCCTCGACAGTGTCACACATCCCTGCATCTGTGAGAATAATCCCAGCATAGTTATATAACCGTATGAAAGGGAACATTTGGCGTCCTTTGTTTTGTTTTAGGGTTCAGTCTGATGAACATTTCTTTTTAACATGTTTCGTAAAACGAATTCACAGATTTTAAATTTTAGTTTACGAAATGTAAACATCAGCATCAGCTGGAATTGCTCAAAATTCAACATAGGTCCTTTAGTACAATAGACCATAACAAGTAGGAAAAGCCAGTGCTAAGTTGGATCAATGCCTGCTGTTTAATAGTGGGGGTAACTCCAACTTTTGTTATTAGGTCTGTCAGTTAATCAAGTCTTTTATCCCATCGAATTGCCTTTGTTTTGAAAGTTGTAGAGTCAGTTGGTTTTACACAATGTAACCACTAGCCTTACTTTTGAGTTGTATGACTGGTTTGAGGTTGGGTTGAATTTCAGCCTAATCGAGCATTGTTTGTTTGTCATTAAGTGATCAGAGGGACATGACCATGGATCACAGCCTGATCAGCTTCTCCTGACTAGTTAGATGGATCACTTACTTGGTCTTTATTTGGTCATTTTACTGCATTTACTCACAAAGGGAGAACTACAAGCTGATTTTCCAGCTGCAGGACTGTATTTCCTCTTTGCACTTGTTAGATGGCATCTTGAATCACTATGGTGACAACTGGGGATGGGAATTGATAAGATTTTATTGATACCATTGTCATATTCCCTTATTGATTCCTGCACATTTTCTGTGCGGGTCAAAGTTGGCTTGCATAGCGTGGCAACAATGTCAAACAGATCACTCCTTCCATTTTATAATGTGCTGCATGGATGAATGTATCGTCTAGTTGCTGGTATTATTGTCATGTTGAAAGCAGTCATACTTGTGTGATGTGTCTTCTCATATTAGGGAAAACATAAAAGAAACAGGAAAATACGCAGAGCTTCTGCTGACAGGGGACGGTTTTGTATGTAATACCTGCTCATTGTGTTTCCTGGGGATGCCAAATGTATTTGTGCCATAGCCATAACATTTTTGTCTGTGTGTATTTTCGCTATGCAAAAGAAATTGCTGATTTGGCAGATCCAACTTTATTGAGATTTGTCAACTTTCCATCCTGATACAGTATGAGAACTTAGGTTGTTTCCAACCACTGTATTGTTCAGTGTGAACAAATAAACCATGCTCATGTGTTGTAAATGTTGTACAGTGTTAGGTGACAATCTATCATGACTGATACACATAACTGTGAGCAGGAACTGTGAGCAGTATCTGTAGACTGTCATAGATATTCAACAAAGATTGATTGAAGTCAGCTGTTTGATAACTGAAGTTGTTTTTTTTTTTTAACAGTTAGTCTAACATGTGGCGGCCACCATGATCAAAAAGTAGGCTCAAACTTTCAGCCAACCAGAATTAGTATCAGCCATGCACCAGATTTTTATGATTTAAATCCTCAGTACAATCAAATGAACAAGTTATCAAAATCACCCCAGTATGAGGACATAAAGACACAAATTATTTTAAGCAAAGTTGTTTTTTTGAACCAGGCTGTAAACCAAATAAAAATTGAAATTTTAACATGGAGCGTGTTTGTGGCCTCTGGTGCTTCTGCAGACAGCCAAAAGCGGGCACTTGGGGAACTGCAGCTTTTTATTAATACTCCCCTGGCGTTATGTTTCATTCCATTTAACCTCAGAAGTCAGATTGTCAGAGTTACAAATTAGAAACCTCACTGGGAACGCCCCCATTGTGATGTTATCCCCACCTCCCATGTCCGAGCTCCGAGGTAAATTGAGCACCGAATGGTTCAACCCTAGAGGTTGCCCTTTGGTAGTTTGCTTCTACACCACTACTTCCTCGAAATACAGTGTGCCTTAAGTGACAAAATAACACAAAATAACAGTTTTTGAACGTTTTAGACCTTATTTACATCAGGATTGATGCATTAATGCGCACAGTCCTATTTTGGATTGATTACACTTTTGTAGATAAGCCCGTTTTTGAGACAATATCTGGCCTTTACATCGTTATCTGTGCCAGCAGGTTCATCGTTATTTGTGCTAGCAGGTTACATCTGCATTTAGAAACAGCTTACTGAGGAGTGACAAAAACAGAGGTTGTAAAATGCAAGATAAAGGAGACAGAGATTACCTTTTGTATATTCACTTCTTTCTTTGAAGGGTTAGATTTGTATCCTTGATAAATAATTTTCTGTTTAGTATTAATACTTTCAGTTCTAAAGTGCCCCCTTGCATACCATTGATTCACCTTGGAATCACTTGACCACCACTGGCGGTTGCTTTCCATCCTGTGGTTTTCAGTCACGGCTGTCAATTGTTGAGCTTTAATTACTTGGAAGGAGATGGACAGCGGGTGCAGTAGGTTACCTTGCTCCGATAGCCTCCCAGGACTCACTGAGCGTGAAACACACATCCAGTCATCAGGAACCCTGCTCGCAAATCTGGGGCACGCTAGCATTTTATATGAAACACTACACACAATGCTGGCATGTTTGTGCTGCTGTAACCACCAGGTATGAGCTCTGCCTTTTTGAACTCATGACTAATTAGAGAGAAAAGATGTATTTACAGTAACCTTTTCTCTGTTTTCTGTGAGAAAAAGGTGAAATGTTGGCAGTTTCTGTATTGCATAATTGATATGATGTTTTATTTAAGAGGAAATGCAACATTGGCTGTAAAGGTAATGGAAGCCTCCCTCTGGAGTCTTCAGGGAACACTCAAGGGCAGCTGCATTGACATGTAACCTAGTTAGGGGTCAATTAGAGAGGCCAAACACAAACTAAACTGATGACATTTTCCACTCTTTGGTGGCCTTTTCTCTCGCCTGTAAAGCAGCTGTAACAGATGCTGGCACGCGGGCAGACGGGGGAGGATCAGCCCTTTCCAGATGTCAGCAGTGCGACACGAGGCTCAATACTCACTGGATGTTTTCTGGACGGCTTCCAGCTGTCACTCCAAGAATCCAGTGGAGTTCAAAGTGTGCAGACACATGAAACCCGGAACTGGACTCCTCTGATCTGTTGTCTAAGAAGCAAAAAGGGGCTCTGACCTTTTACCCTCCTTGTGTTTGTGTGTATGGTAAGGTAAATGAAGCAGATGCCACCTCTCGTTGTTTTTGTGTAAGAAATGAGCACAAAAACACTCTCTGCCACATGAGACCTAGCTGACACAAGTTCAAGAACCTCCCGAGCTACTGTAGTTTTAATACTATGTGCATTATTTAAGGTGTTTTCTGCAAACATGTGAAGTTGGCTGCTAGGGTTGGTAAATGTGGATCAAAAATCATTTTTTTATACTTAAGCTGTTTTGTGATAAATGCTGTATATGTGGTTATATTTTATATTAACGACAAAAGACTGTCACAGTACTGGGAACATAAACATTGACACAAAATCATTTAAGGTCCAATGTCCTGCAAAATCATTTTTCATTGCTTTTAATGTTGTCATGGGGCATTTGGAGCAGAAGAGTGTGACACCTTTTTTAAACTCTCAGTTCACAGAGAAATGTGTCATGCCTCTTTAAAGAAAATGCCCCTAAAATGCTCTGTTTTTTACTTCCTGGGATTTTTTATGTCATAGCTATACAGCCTCCACCTTCATGTGTGTTTTCTGCCCGTCACAGGCAGATGCCGTGACTGTTTTGAAAGTTCACTCCGTGGCCTGTAACTCCTCCTCCCCCTCCCATCAAACGCCATTTGGGCAGCAAATCAGCCCAGAGCTCATGGTCACAGCCTCTCGTAGCCTCTCCACCCTCTCAAGTCTCAGTGTTTCCAAAGGGGAGGGGAACAGAGCTACAACTAATCCTCTGAAGAGTTGATGTTTTTTTAAAATTTTTTATTCAACTTAAATCAAATCCTTGCATAATAGACACCCTATAGACATGATATAAATGGCCAAACACACCAAGACATGGGACCTCTAAAATGTCTTTGATACCATGGCAACAAAACTAAGCCCTAGACACCCAATGTTATATCAAGGATCAGCTGAACTCTGTGTGGTGATGGTGTGTTTTTTGGCTTGCATGCAGAGACTCTTGCCTGGCAGAGGACAAATAAGAAAAATTAGAACTGAATAGAAAATTTTGGCACATCAGGCAGTGGCCTTCTTCAGGGCGTTAAAGCGCTGCAGTGAGCCGTGAAAGGAGTGATTGGTTTCTTGTGTAATCACATTAAACAACACATTTATATTCATGTGACATGTTGAATAATGGATACTGATAGTGAACAATAAATGAAAAAAAACATAGAAATGACTAAAAGGAGATTCTAAAAGTCAACTTCTTCATTTGGTGCTTGGTTAATCTTGACATTTGTTAAACTGGCAACTCTTTTTACCCATTTGTCAAGAGGTTGCCAGCTCTAATGCAAAATTAAGACAGTGTAATAAAATCAGTAACAGAATTATGTTTTTCCTTTTACTTTAATCAACTTTGACTAGTGCTAAAATGGCAGAAATGGTTCAAACCAAGTCAAAATTCACAGATGCGTTCTAGTTACTAGTTTCAGGATCAGCTCCTGTCTGCTGTGGCTGTATAATTTGATATGACATTAAAAAGCACTACTCTTATAATGTGCTTATAAATATGCTTAAAATATACAGCTTTTGTATTTGTAATATTCATTCTAATGGTAACAGCATAGATTATGCTTTTAGCAGCAGAACTAATACGCCAGGCACAATTACACAGAAGAAAATAACTTTAGTGGGGTTGCTGATGATGAAATTTTGCTTTATATGAGAAGAAGTACGTTTCAAAGTAAATCTACAAAAATCGATTCATAGACATTTTTAATCAATTCATAATCTCACAAATTACATGATTCAATTCCAGTGTAGAATTATTTTTTTTTGTAAATCTATGTACAGTTTACACAAAAACGCACAAATAGGTTGGCTGCACTTGCTGGTCCCACCCTGTTTTCCAAAAACTTACCCTCCTATTTTTGCCATTTCATTACTGATTACAGCAAATCTGGCTGGAGGGCCTACTGAAGAGGATATAGTCACACAGTGCAAAGCACTTCTCCGCTGCCGCAATTGGGTGGAAGGCCGACAAATGGGCCTGCTGATTTGTTGTGGATGAGAAGTAAGCCAGCTGCTAAGCACATTTCGACACACAGCCCAGTGTTGTTTTTTTAATTTTGCCATCAGCAGTGTGGAGCCCAAAGTGCTTCCATTGACTTAGTTTACTTGACCTCCATTTTCTGGAGGTGTACTTCCTGTTGTTGAGGTGAAGAGAGTGATGGATGTTGGGTTGCTCCGGGAGCCCCCTTTATCGGATTTAAATAAAGTAAAATAAACAAAAATAGTTTTCCAGGGAGCCTCAACGTTTCAAATAGATTCTGCTCTTGTCAATGGATGTTTTACTGTTAGTAGTTCTTACTCCAGTAATGTTTTTACTGATCAGTAGACCTGGACTCTTTATTATTAAATCAACTAAAACTCTGACAATGATAACAATCTTGTCCAATCCTGTATTATGTTTGAAAAAATATATATTGCTGATAAACTTAATATGTTGCCCAACCCTACTGCTCCTCACTGTTTCTGTGTCAGAAACAAGCACAAAAATGTTTCTCCTGTCACATGAGACTGAGCGGAAACACAAGCAAAATCCTCCTGAGCCCCTTTTTTAATTATGTGCATTATTCAATATTTTTTCTCCTCTCCTCTGCACACAAAAGTAGGTTAACTGCACCCATACACCATAACCATTCAGAAGTATCATCTTTAACATTTTAAATCTTCCATGAAGTCATCAAGCCCTCATTTATAGTTTGATCCTTGTATCAGTAAACATGAAAGAGGGCTGACAGGAAAATGATCACTGACTACAAAGCGCTCCAAATTTAGAGCTCTGCACAAGGAGAGGAATTGTTAATACATGCAGCATCTGCTCAAGGGCACCCCGAGTTTTCAGCTCAAACTTCGCGAGGGAATTAGAGGTGCACCAGAGATTCGAACACCATCAGAGAAACAAGCAGATAGGGGACGTCTTTTTTATACTACTATGTCATCAGGGCTTAAGTGTTCATGCTTGTCCGGCTTCAAATTTGATTGGCAACTAATTTTCCGTTGAAGTCCTGAAGAACTGCTTTTTAACATAAAAACGGTGAGGGCAAACAGAAATATCAGCACTCTGTAAAAAAGACATTTATATTGTTGGCATATCTCATATTTGAACCTGACTGTCTGAACTGGAACATGACAATGCTGCATGTCATTCATTCCCTTCGCAGACTTTTAAATTGGACTGAATCCGCCAAGGCCACTTCGGAAAGACTGCAACTCCATTTATGCTGAGATAATTTCCCATCATACTTTTATTGTGTGTGCAATGAAAAAAATGGAAACTGATCACAAAAGAGTTTTTTTTTTTTTTTGCCACACTTACCCTAATGAAAGCAGGGTTATGTATGAACATAATGGTTGAATGTGCCACAGAAAAGATATAAACCCTTCAAATACACATCCAGGTTATGCCTTTGAAAGCTCAGTTTGTTACCTTTGTGGAAACTTACCTTGTTTGTTTTGGCTGCTTTCATTCTCATTCTGCAGATTTCCCAGGTCAGTTATTTGATGAATCAGAGCAAGGGAGATTCTGTCACTAGGGATGCAACGAATCATCAATGTAATCAACACACTTAGGCTACATAAATGGTCAATGATGGATTTTATCATCAGATATTGGTTCAATTACGTCATCCCACAACACTGAATGTTTTTCTGGAGTGGATTATTCAGTGGAGTGACTCATCTTACTCCTCTTCTTATCTTTGATGTAGCAGCATTATCAAACAGCGGCCACAGAGCGTCAGGAAAACAACGTTGCATAGCAGCAGTAGCCACGGTTATGTGATCCCGTCCTAAATCTTAGTTTCTCTCAGCTTATATCACCCTCTACACTGACGATTAAGGAAATAAACGACCTCACATCAGTCTTCATTGTGTAAGAAAGGCACAATAAAGACTTATTTGTCTGCACCAAGGCTGAAGTTGAAGATGTAACGGGGCTAGAAATGTGGCTAAGAGGTATCCCCATCTCCAGTACATCTCCAGTAATAGTCTTTGCGAGCAGACACGAGTGCTGCCCTCACATTCAGCACCATGGGAACTGGACAGAGTGCTGCTCACATCGAGAAAACAAAACATTTTTCACATCATTTATTTCTGTAAAAGATCATGTTTCGTACTTCATATGTGACAATGTACTTAGACTTAGTCTCAGTGATCCCCACTCTGTTCTTACTCAGGTACTGTTAAACAAATGTGTGTGTGAAAGGGTCTTTTTTTAAATGTATTGAGTGGCCTTTTGGCATTAGACTTTGTCATTGCTGCACACGCATTAAAGGAAAGGGACTTTGAACATCACATTCACAAATTAAAACTGATGTGTCTAGTAAAAAGCCAAAATTAGACCGTGGTTTTTCTTGCTCGTACATTGTAGTCACCCTCCACTTATCTTTTTCTTCCTCCACTCCTACCTCTAAATCAAAGTCTAATCATATCGATATACAAAACTGTGGTTACCAGGCATCATATTAAAATAGTCATCCATGTTAAATTAACAACAGTTATGCTCAGAACATGAGAAATGTTTGCACTTTTTTAGTTTGAAAGAGCATGGTCAAATGTAAGAGGAAATTATAAAAATAATAATAAGAACAATAGTAATTTGATCATTATGTTGCATCATTATTTGACATAATACTAACATCACAAAGCAATAATAAGAACCGTTAGGTGATTGAGGGGGCAAAAAAAAGCAAAACACCTGACTAGTCGACTAATGGACCCAATAATTGTCAACTAGTCGGTGATAGAAATAGTCGTTAGTTGCATCCCTACCTGGAATGTGCCTCAGCCACATGGGTCCAATTTGACCTCCCAAGATTGCAGCATTAATATTTCTTCTGTAAGCGAAACAGGAAGGATGCTTGGGAGTCCTTGTCTTTGCCCTACCACATGTGGATCAGCTTTTTAATGTCTTTCATTACGGTGCCCCACCACACATAAAACATATTGAGGCCTCCTGAAAGACTTTTGTAAAGACAGCATCTGAACTAGTCTGCGTATTGTTGCCTTGACATCTTGGACACTGTGGATTTATTTGTAACTCAGAGTTACAGTATGTGCTCTAGCCTACCACCCATGAGTCGTGTAAAGTACGGAGGAGGTGAAATTACCTCTTCACACTGTCTTTTTCTGGATTTTACTCTGCTAAGTATGACTCAGTAAGAATGTGCCTGTGACCCACTACGGGTCCAGACTTTAAGTCTAGGAAAAGCTGCTCTAGGTGGTTATCTAAAATCCCTGACTGTTGACATGTTACTGCAACCAACACGCGCCGCAGCCAACACTCATTCACTCTAAATGGTCAGACAGCCATGGATATGATCCCAGTTTCTGCAGTCACATGTTGATGAGTATCTGGGCAACACACTTAACCTTAAGTCATGAGTAAACTTGTGTGAAAGTGTGTGAAAAGGATTTTTAAATGTTAACGGACATCTTATATGCAACTACTACAATCAATGTGTGGATGAAAGTTGAATGGGTTAATGTGGCCTGTGGTGTGAAAGGGCTTTAAGTAATGAGAAAAGTGCTGTAAACGCCCATTTCATTAACTGTTTTATGAGCATAACAAACTGACTGATATAAAAGGCATAAAAAAGTTTGATGAAGTAATGGCCCATGTAAAATTTGTTGGCTACAGTGAAACTCTACAACAGCTCTTTTGGCGTGAGGCTCAAAATAGTGTGTGTAGTGTAAACTTTTTTTTTTTTTTTTTTTTTTTAAGGCAAATTAACACCCTCACCCTTGGGTTGAAAAGTTCAGCCTGTCAACATCTGAAAAATGTGCAAATTTATCCAACTGACAAATTCACACGCTTGAATTAAAAAATAAAAAAGTGAGAAGTATTCAGATCTGAAGTATCTTAACAAAACCAAATACTTTTTATAGCAAATAGGTAGCTTTTTAAATCACACCAAAATACAGAACTGAACATCAAAGTGTCAAAAAGATCAAATGTCTGACTTGATGTTTCAATTAAAAAAAAATTGTGGTGTCTTTTATTTGTTGTTGCCTGTTAGATTGTGTTGTGTTTTGCATTGCTGATTTGTTGAATTTCTATTTTTCTTTTTTTTTGTCTTATTTAAGTTATATGTTATTATTATTCAGTATGGTGTTTTTTATTTGTTGTTTTTTTATCTTTTGAATTTTTTCCAAGTTTTGTTCTGTTTAAAACGTTGTATATTTATTTGCCTTTGAATTTTTTTTATTTTTGTTGTGTTTGTCTCAATTGTCATTAAGTTTTCATGTTTTGCATTTTTTCTTATTATGATTTTGTGTTTTCTTTGGTTTTTTATTATGAAAATTCTTTATCACAGTTTTCTTATTTGTTGTGTTTTTTATTTCATTTTAATGTTTTAATTAATTTTTTTTAATGTGTTGTCCCATATTGTAATTTGTTGTTGTTTTGAACAGATTTTTCTTTTTTGTTCTAGCTTTTTTATTTATTTTTAATCCTGTATTTTGTTGTTTTTTTATGTGCTGATGCTTTTTTCTGTTAGGGATGCAGAATGTTGGATTTTTGACGATTTCAGTTATGCCCATATTTCTGAGTTTATTATCTTTGATACCAATATTGTTAACCATATTGTAAACTTCACAATTTCTTGTCATGGTGACAGTGTATTTGTGTGAGAAACAGATGTGAGGCAAGAAAAACAACATTTTATTCTTTAGTAAATTCTTTTGATTTATAAAGTTGGACATTCAGTGATGGTGAGTTTAACCATTATGGTACATTTGAAGATTCTGCCAATATTAAATTGCCAATATATTGGCTGCAAATAGCAGCAGAAATTTAAATATCCACTGATGCCCTTATTTTGCTTTTGGATGTAATATCTGCAGATGCTGATATCACACTGATAATATTGTGCATCCCTATTTCTTTTTCATTTTTTTCTGTTTTGTGTTTGGTTGTTCTTTTTTAGATACTATTGGTTTTGTGCTTCACTGCTGCCATAATGATGATAAAATGGCTAATATACTGTAGTCATGCAGTATGTTAGCCATGAAGAAACTGAGTTAAAGTTTTACATCTGCACCAACATCGCTAAGCTCTATCTAAATTACTATCATAAATAATAATGACAGGTGAGCTGAATTGAGCTCCACATGGCTGTATCAGCATTGTGAGCAGTTAGGTTTTATTGGAGGGAGTTATTTTAAACAAACACTTAAGCACTCATAAAGTATTAATCACACTTTCTCTGATATTTGTATTAAAGTTTTATAGATGATAAACAGGCAGGATTGAGGTTATTTAGGGGACAGATCCAACCTCTCCACCATAAAACATGAACAGTATGCCCTTTTATAAGTCATAACAAGTTCATACATTCCTCTCTGTCACTTTTCATTAAAAGACTGATGTATCACTCGCTGGTATCTCTTTGAATTGAATTACACAGTGACTAAAAAGGAAAACCGCCCGGTCATCTTCCCTTACTAAAACCTGATTCTTGTTTCCCAGCATGACCGGCGCTTCAGTGCCATATATCACATGAGTGATCATTGATCGATCTTGACCTGTATGACCTGTTTCCTCTTTCCTCTCTCATCAGGTTTGTGCCATCGTGAGCCTCTTGCCCTCTGGCTCGTATGCAGACCTGACATGTGAAGCCTTGCTCCTGCTGTCGGGGAACGTCTCATGTAAGTTGAGGATAAACATCTACTACAGTGTCTGTTACACGCTTTAAGAGGCAGCTTTATCCCGGAACAATCCAGCCTGAGTGTTTCATGTTGATCCACTTTAACCACTCTTCTAAGCTTGAATTGATTTTCAGTCCTTTTCATTTCATGTCAGTCAGCACTAAATGTCAGACTACTTGCACTAAATCACAACTTTTCTTCAGAGGTTATTGGCAGAAAGTCTTCTTTATCACTCTGCCTGTGTGTTGACTTCATGAGTAAAGTATTAGTTGATCATTAAACACTTTCAACCAGCGTACATACCCAGGGAGCCTGCTGTCTGCTTAAGTCGGCAACTGCCAGCAGTCGTGTGCATAAATAGAAAAAACAATGTTAGCATCAAATGAGGGGTATCCATACTAAAATCACTCACAATGAGTAAGAAAAGTATTTCAAATTACTGTACATTCTTTACATTTCAGAGAAAAGTTGGCAAACTTTGCATTGTTCGGCAATATTTGGACATGAAGGTGACACTGGCCAGGAACAACTTGTGGAAATTCACACACCTGTCCAAACATCACATGCTACATGTAGAAAAGTGGGTGAAATGTTCCACCCACTCAGGAGTTGCCAAAAATACAGAAGTTGTCAGAAATACAAATGAAAATATGGTAGCGTCAGATTAAGCAAGCAGTTAAAATCCATCTGTCGTCCCTCTTCAAACACGAGGAAGACACTCAATGACCAGACACTTGACAAACGCAGTACATTAGATAATATAAGGAACATACAACAGCATTTAAAAATCAATCAACACCCCACTTCATTTAATCACATATATGTCCTTTAAAATGCAACTTGTTTAAAAAACGCAAGACCATAATAAATGTGTTTTTTTTATTTTGGTTCCAGATCCAGTGGAACATTTTGCTTTAATTAGTAATACAAATGGCACTACTATGTCAACTACATTTAAGGAAGTGGATGGGACTGGCCCATAAAGCCAAACTAATTGTGAAATTAAGAAAGTGTTTTCTCTTTCTGTGGAAAATATTGCAGTTATTCTCCTGCACACTATCTTAATTGTACAGAGAGAACATGAAACTGGTAGTGAGCAAGTTTCATAAACTTTTCTTGACATTCTTAATTGAGCAATTAAGACAGCAGGCCATATCGGGCAGACTGCACAAAGGGTTTGGCATGCAGCGCAGGTGCCTTTTCTATTTTCCACCTGACACAGGTGACATTTTAATGTCATATGAACACACTGTTTAAACAACAAAAGGACATGCACTCCCCTTTATTCCAAGGAGTGTGTTTGTCCTAAAATGAGGGATGTCGATGCCACACCTTTAATTACAAAGAACCTGGTCTAAAAGTCAAAGATTAAGATGCAGAGGGTCCCTGCCCTGCTACTTTGAGGAAGCATTAGAAAGACAGACACACATCCAAAAGTAGGGATGCACAATATTGTATTTTTGCGATATGTCGATATCTCAAACCTTACTTTTGCTGATACCGATACCATTGCACAGAAATAACCGAAAGGAGGGTATTTTGGATTACACCTGTTATATCCAAAGTATTTTCAGCAGTAGCAGTAAATTCATGCTTTGTTTGCCCTCGTAAAAGCTACAACCACTGGTTTTCCTCAAATGTTGACTTAGAATCAGCCCTTTTTTGGGAGCTTATACTTTCAGTTTGTAAAGGAATGTAAAAGTTCCCCAAACATAATGCTAATATATAAGGCTAAAATAACTGCAGTCAATATTGACACAAATGTTCATATCTGCCAGTACTGAAATCATACTGATAATATTGTGCATCCCTAAGATCCTCACACACACTCACTGGGCCAGTTTCACTAACACAGGATGCACAACAGTACATTCTTCACATAGTTTGACGTCAGAGCCTATGTTGATAAATTCAGTTTAATTCTATAAGGGGACAGAGAGCGGAGAGACTGTGTTCCTTTTTAAAAGCACTCTTAAGTGCACACTATAGTAATACATCAAAAAACACAATTAAAGGTAGATATGCAAAACTTAGCTACACTTAAGATGTATGTATAAATAAAAAAGAATGGAACCAATACTTGATCTTGTTTTAGGCATGCTATAGAGTATACAGTATACAGGGGGGGGCAAGGACTCAAAAAAATATGTTTACAACCAACAGTAATTTAAAGTGTGGTGGTTGGGTCTATCAAAAACATTTATGTGTCTGATCTTTTCATCTGGAAATTTGAATAGTTAATGAAGTTTTTCTTTACACTTTTGTTTATATGTCCTGCTCACATTTTGATAATTTCTGATATTATAGGAATGCTTTATAGAATTATAAATTGAATCAGAGCAAAAAAAATACTTCAGTATTTATGTACGGATTTAAAAGGAATGAGAGCTGACTCTGAATAGTTTGATTCATGTTTTGCCTAAACAACACCTTCGTGCAATTAGAGCTCATAATCTATCCTCTATGTGCCCAGCACCTGGCTTTTGGCCAAGAATTTAAGTTATTAAAGTGCCCAACATCAGGGAAGTTGTTTGCAATTTATATTATTTTTGTATTAAAGTCATATTTATATATTTTTTAATTTAACCAGGAAAAGAAACTCATTGAGATTAAAAGTCTCTTCTTCAAAAGTCTCCTGGCCAAGATAGGATATTTTTATTTAATTGTCTTTGATTAGTAATGAAGTGCCGCAGCTATAATGGCAAAATGTAGATAAATGGGTGGAACCAGCAAATGTAGCAAGCCTGTTTGTTCAATTTAGAGAGCATAATCTCTCTGTTGTTCTAATATGTTGCACAAGAAGATATCCAACAACACTTCCCACTTCCATCAATTTTTTAAAACATTGCTGACTTATTTTTGTTACTCAGACAGTTTCAGGATAAGTGCTTGCAGTTTTTTTTAATAATTCAGTGATAGAATTAGATATTCTTCAAAAGAATATGCTGGATATGGTACTGAAGTGGCAAAAATATGTTGGCCTCTTTCAAAAAAGTGGTGGAAACTGGCAAATGTTGCCAACCTACGGTATTTCTGTAAAAGTAAAATGCTGCAGGCAGTTTTCTGCGCTGTGTTGACTTTTTGCAAATAGGTTGGCAGCAACTGCCATTTCCACACATTTTCTCAAATGTTGAATAAAATATTTATGAGACAGTTGTTACTTATGAATTGCCTTTATTTTGGAATCCACTGTGTGTTTTTACAAAGTATTGGTCCAGTTCTGAGATCACCAACCTCTAACTGAGGAGGGTCTGAAGTGCAAGAAACTCCTACCAGACTTGGCTAGTAGTAAACCCTTGCTTCTAAGACAGGTTCATTACCAACATTACCAACATATTTTGCATTTAAGTTAGGGATTTACTGCTTTTAGTTTAAAAAAACTATGACCTAAGATTAATAAGTCACCTTACTTGGAAAAAAAAACCACCTCAAAATGTCGTTAAATCAAGTGAAACATAGTTAGACATACATGGGTGGGGTCCTCATATGGTCTTTGCCTGGGGCCTCTAAATATTGGAGCCTCCCCTGGTTGGTAGGCTCAAAGACATGTCTTGTTATTTGCCTGGGGTGGAATATGTTCAAGGTTCTTTAGAACAAACTAATGACAATGTTAAGTGAACTGCTGTTGTTATTATGCTGTCACACACTCCGACTGCGTGCTGAACTCCATTCCTGCTTCAAAAACAACTCAAGTGTGTCTGTGAGACCTGCCAGCGATTACTATGCAGCTTTAGGTTGTTATTAAGTCTGAGGAATGTCAAAGCAGAAATAAACAGAAAATTCTAGCCACATTGACTGCTTATACAAATTTGTTTTGTGCTAATGACATCTCATGCCCTATAAGATATACACTTAAAGCTTTACTAGACATATTACTTAGTCATTAATAGACTTCATACTTAAGGTAAATACTCCAAAACAGCAGAGGTCTCTACAAGAGCCCCCATTATGTTTTTCTGACTAATGGGTGAATCATTAATCAGGCCATTAAAATTCACCCATTTATATAAACTATGGAAAGCATAAAAAGCGACAGCTATTTTAAGTCCCAGCATAAACAGAAAATGTAGTAAAAAGCAGAGAAGTCTTAAAATGGTAGGAAAGAACATGACGAGACACTTCATAATAAAACGACATTGATACCAATGGAACTAGATGGAGTTACAGCTATTTGTAACATGGTTGAATCAAATTAAAATTTTATTATTGAATCACACAGCGTGAGCCAACTATAGTGACAAAATTTTCCACTGTGGCTGCCTTTCACTTTCACTTTCCTTAAACCATGTGGAGATGTGCTGCTCAGCTCCACCAGCCCCTACTGCATCCTTGTTTTTTTTTTGTTTTTGTTTTTTTTGAAATTTAGGAATCTTTTCAATAAAAAACATTTGATGAGTGTTTTGAGAAAACGCAGAGCAAAGCTGTCAAGAAAGAGCCTCTGCTTTTTAATTTTACACTGAAAGCTAACGCAAACCAAGAATAAGTTCCTGCTCTAAGAAATTTTTCTTATATGAAGTTCATGCATGAATTAATAAAAGGGAAAATGTGGTTTAGTGTAAGGTAAATAAATCTTATGAACTCCAGTTTTTATAGTGTGTCTTAAAAGACTTTACTTGCTCAAGAGAGCTAGTTGGTTTGTTTCACAGAGTGAAGATAGTGGTGCATTTATATTACTGATATCCATGTTTACAATGTTATAAACATGACTTAACTATTTGTCTCTTCACTGTCAAAAGCTTGTCAGTACAAAGCATCCGACTTTGTGTCACCCCATTCAAAATAAAAGCACTAAATGTCAGACTGGTGACAAGGGCAAATGAAAATTCGCAGATCAGTATGTCAATATCTGAGTTGCAAAGCTAGTATTGAAATCATACTGAATTTTAGCCTGATTCTGTTTGAATTGTTTAGGAGAGCACAGTGTCAGATCATGGCCTCATCAGCTGCTTCAGACAGGTTGGATTGATATCTGACATGTTTGATAATTAAGCTGTGGGACTGCATTCACCCACTCTGTGAGAACAGAGCCAAGAGTTGATTCCCCAACAGTAAGGCTTTATTTTCTTCTTGTGCTGTCAGACAACGTGGTAACAGCACGCATGCCTGCATGAGTGTGTCCTCCCCTCATATCAGGAAATATATGGACAAACAGGAATTATATGCAAATCATCAGGTGAGAGGAAATATTTTTAAAATTATCCGTTAATTAGGAGGCAGCAGGGAAAGTATTTCTGATGAGGTTATTCTGCGTAAAGTTGAGCAGTGCAAAAGAAACAGAACTCAGCTTCCGTCTTGGAGGTTTCAACTTAAACCAGGGACACATTCTCAAACATTTGGATTCAGTGTTACAAGCACAAAATGAGGTAATAAATCAATTGTGTACTCAGTGTACTGAGATTGCTAATGGCTTCATTGCAGGGTCTAAAACAACTTAATTTAAAAATAATATCTAGCCCTTGTGCTGCCAGGACATTTAAATTCAATTGAAATTAAAATGTTAATTTAAATCAATGTGTCTGATCTGGTTATGTAAGTGTCTTGATGTGTTTTATTTTTTTTTTTTAGGCTATAAAATCTTAATAAATCATGCAATAAGGGATGGCCTGCATGTAACGAGACACCACAGGGACCCTGTGAGGAGTATTTTAGGTTGCTTGGCAGCAGATAGTTTTCAAGATGGTGTAACTTGACTCCTAATTTGCATGTAAAAACTGTCTGCTCTACTTGTCTCAGTAGTGCCAATAGCAAAACAAATGTGCAACTTACTCCATTTTGACGTTGTCATAGTTTTTCAATGGTTGTCAATGAACTGTCAGTTTTTCTGAATCTCTCTGCCTGCCTTGAAGTTTGACATTTGTTTAACAGATGTTGGTGACAATGGTTAGAGTGGGTTTTTTTCATAAAGTTTATGTTGCTGTTTTGTAAAAAGGGAATGATGCGCCCTTTATTGAGCTCTAAAAAATGTGAAAAAAAATGCATAGTCAAACACTACAGGGCTTTGTTTCCTTTTCATTTTACTTGACACTTTCATATCTATGACTCAATGTTCTGCAGATCTTCCTCCTTATTTAACTCTGCTGCATTCAGTTATTTTCACTCAGGATGACATTACAAATGATACTGTGCCCTCCTGATATCTGAATATAATGTTTATGTTTTATAAGGTGTATTGTTACTGTACTGTACTCAGATTAATTCCACCCGTCTCATCGTAGTAACCGGAGAAACCTGAACTTTACAGGAGTAAAAAAATACTCTACCGCCTTCCAAAATAAATAACTAAGCAGTTGTTTGTCATTGTCTTGAGACAGTGGATACGGACATAAAACCTTATCCTGCTACAAGGGTGAAAAGCCTTCAGAAGATTTAATGCTCCCATAAATTTATGGGCAGGTTAAAAAAAGAACAGCCCAAAAATGGAGGCAGAGAAAACCTGAATCCCGATTCCTCATGGCCACCGAGATCAATCCAACATTTCACTGAAAGAAACCTGATCATGTTTTTTGACAGTTATTTTTCTTCAAAGATTTATCAGGGTCGTGGATCGGGTTGGAAACAGGGATGAGAATATGATGAAAGAAAGTCAATAAATGGCTGAGGGTGGGAGCCAACTCAGGCACATTGGTTCCTCAGCCTGGCACCCCATCTTTAACCATTTGGTTAGGCTGAGTTTCTCCAAACACTCAATGAAAAATGGTGTTGAAAAGCCACATCTGCACCACATGAACATCTCCCTTAGGACTACTAACTCCTCATATATTTCCATTCCTGGAAATGGTGTCTGAATAAACTTTTCGGACATCATTTTTCTCCTTTACAAGTACATGCTTTGGGAGTCTAAGAGCACAGGAACTTTAGTTATGTGATTTTCAGAGCTGAGCATTTTGATTGGCCTGATGCCCACCACATTTTATTACCATGCCAAGGAGGTTATGTTTTTGTCAGTGTTTGTCTTGTTTATTTGTCTGTCTGTCTGTCGGCAAGATAACTGTAAAAGATATCAACAGATGTTAATGAAATTTTCTGAAATGTTGGTGATGGCACAAAGAAGGGATTAGATTTTGGTGGTGATCCAAAGCCAGACCTACATCCAGGATTTTTTAAAAAAGTTTTATTAAAACTGATGAATAAGATAAGTGCTTTCACTGATAATTTAAAAAATATATCACTTTTATTTTTCTAGGAAATTAGGGACTACTGGTACAGGGGGAGTTAGAACATTTACTTTTCAGTGGGAGAATAACTTGCCATAAGATGTGAAGTCGAGATTTGCAGGACGATATGGCTGACGGCTCTCTGCCCAGACAATCCAGAGCAGATTGTATGCAGTCAATCCCTGGTCTCACAGGGCTAGCAGGAGGCCTAACATGACTGCCATGACTGCCCTTCACGATCAGGCCCAGTTGCATGGTTGATGGTGGAGAGGATGCAGGAAATGCTATGCTGAAATCTGCACTAATATAGTAACGTCTTTTGGTGGAAGCACAGTGTGATGGTGTGAGGCAGCACTGGAAAAATTAGGCTTTGTCATCATTTGAGGCAATCTCGGTGCAGTAATATTTAAACAATTTGCAGTGATTATATATACTACCCTCAAAAATATTTTTTTTGTACAAATTAATTGTACCAATACATTGTCACAATTCCAACACCAGCAGTGGAATCTAACGAAAACAAGAAATTATATTAAAAAAAATGGATGATAAGGCTTTTGACCCTGGAATAGCAACAGACCATATTTTTTGATGAGTACCACACTGATGTTCAAATTCTGATGATACGAAAATCAAATCTTAAACACCAAAATGCTCACAATTCTGACACTGCGATTCTATGGACAGTCACATTTTCCACTGATGTCTTCTGACATCCCCAGCTTTGCACAAACAACTCCACCAGCATCTGCACTGAAAATAAACTGTCATCGGTAAGTCAACACATCCAGGCAGCAGCTCGGGTTAAAGAAACGCAGACAGTTTATCCTAGAGAGGATGCCAACAGGTTTCACCAATCAAAGTCATGATTTGTTAATGCAACTGTTTACTCAGTTGAGTTTTGGAGCTAAAGACGACAACAGACCAGACTTTATTTATGATTTATGCAGCCACAGGGAGTCCTCGTCAATCAAACATTCAAGTGTGTTTTTAGGCCATAAATGTTTTTTCATATTCATATTTTCAAATCATCTGGGTCATTTCATTTTCTCGTCTAATCCCTTCATTTCTTCGCCACAATAGGATGTCAAAGCTTTGCTTAGGAGACATCTGACAGCATTAGAATTAAGGGTCAACTTTGCCCTACAGAACATCCACATTTCCGGATTACTGAATTAATAGCCTGACCCTCAGGGGCACTTCTACATTCATATTTGCTGCTGCCGCCCTCTTATTGCTCTGGGAGGAGAGGTCTGTCACCAGTGTTTACCATTGCCCTTTAGTGCTCACCCTTTGTAGCTGTTAAGCTGAATGTAATGAGATTTCTATAGCCTCTTCTAAATCCTGCAAACAAAGATGGAGGTTATTGATGAAACTCTTCTCTCTCTGGGTTGCAGTGCAGTCTCTGGCCTCTTCCTGGAACCAGACCCTGAGCAATGTCACGGGGCAGTGGAGCGGTGAGTATGACTTGTTGTGTTAAACTGACTCTTTGTAAGCTAGCTACTACAAAGTGTTAAGTTGTTGAAGTTTGATATGAACCCAGATTACAAAGACTAACATCAAAGAGGAGAATAATGCTGGAAATAGACTTTGGCAATGCTCCATCGGAGACGCAGCTCAGCTCAGGAGGAATCATTAAGAGCCTGTTTACACAAACAACTCATTCAGCTCCAGCTCATTGCTATTGCTATTGGCTATGATGCAGCAGATGGCTATGAGTTCTTCTGCCTGTGCACATTGATCTACTGTTTCGTGCTGTGGACACAGGAGGACACAACAAGAGGAATACTGAACTAAATATGGGTAATTTTTGACTCAAGTGACGATGATGTTCCTTTTACTGTGGATGCACGGGGTAGCCTGTATGAACCGGAGTATGCAGAAGAAGAAATTCTTCAGAACAAGATTCAGCAGGCTGAACCAATGTGCACAGGCAGAAGAACACATGACCATTTGCTGCATAGTAAAATAGTGCCAAACACCGAGACTTCCTGAAAGAAGCTTAAGCTTATCCTTCTAAAGGTGCAGCACTGCTGGGGGTCATCTCAGCCACTTCACTTACTGTCATTAAATACCTCATACAACCCAAATTCAAAAATACTGAAATATCCCTTAACTGTAAAGCATTGCATTTGCACAAACAATCGTGTGGTTTTTGAAAATCATCAATCAGTTAAATCATAATCATCAACTTTCTTCTCTTCTAGACTGCTGCTGCACTACTGTCACATCATGTTTCAAAGGTCCCAGAGTTTGCAAAATACAGTTTATACTAGTTTTTATACCAAGATCCAAAAAACCCAGGATCTTTAGAAAACAGTCTGTTTACAACAGCCTTAATGCTGAATTAAAAGACTGTAAAACATCTTGTAAAAATAATTTTTTGTAAAAAAAGAAAATTCAGCTGGAAATATACTTGCTGTTAACAACGCAGAAGCATAATGGCTGCAAAGTGTCCCCCATGTCAGTTCAGGGCGTTGACGGTGCACATCATCCAGAACTAATGCGATGTTGAGTCAAGGTGCAGTATTCACATAACTGGTCGGATCACTGAAAAGGCAGTGTCAGCACAACAGCAGGAAAGAAATGACATAAAGCTTCAAAGACTGGCTGATAATCAAGTGCACAGTTCTCCACATCTACAAAGTGTTATTCAGACTGCACAGACACATCCAGTTGATTGCTGATGAAGTCCTGATCAGATACCCAGTACAACTAATGCTAGTAAGTTTGGTGTATGAGTTTAACCAGTGACCGTGTAAGTTGGTGACTTTCAGTTGACTTTGTCTGTGGTTGTGTGTAATATTTGTTTAATTCCCTGCCTGTATTTTTTAAATACACTGTACTGGTATGTTTACTGTGATGTGATGATTGAAAAAAATTATCAATGAATCATTTGAGAGTTAACTCTCAGTTTTCCCTGGTGCTGTTGCCAAAACATCTGTGAATGCATTTGACTGACAGTCATCACTTAACACAGTCCCTCCTCAAATCTTAACGTTGAGACAGCTATGACAGTGCACGGAAGAAAATTATGGAAATGGAGTGCAGACAGTGTGGTAAATGTTTTCTGACTACTGGTCATCAGTTGCCGAAACATATCTGATGATGACACTGATTATTGCTGTTAGCTTTGTTACAGTATTTTTACTCTCAGAATTAGAACAATTGTCTCCTTGTTTGCAGTCTACTTCCTATACAAGTAGTTTTTAGCAGCATGTGTCAACTTTACCCAAGAGGCATATATCTGAACACCCAAGATTGTGTAAGTAGTTATTTTAATTAGCATAATTTTGTGTCAAACTCATGAACTGAATGCACAAATACGCTGCCAACATTCCAACAGATGTTTTCATTTTGGAAGAAGCAAAAATTTTCACCCACTTTTACAAATGTTTCCTTCATATTTGTGCAATTCAGACAGTGCTCTCTCTTTTGGCAAAAACATGACGTAGGATCGTTTAGTGTCTGTACAGTTTGGTACCACCAATTAGGGCTTGGTATTTCTAGCAACTTCTCAATATGGTACCTGGTCAGATAACGAGGCTATGATAAGATATGTATCATGATACACGTACATAATGGACAGCAGAATTTCCAACAATTTTTTTTTGTTAATATATAAACAAAAACAGCAAGGAAAAATGTTTAACAAATCCTACGACTTAGAAATGATTTAAAATTGGAGCATATGCTGATTCATGAAGACTGACATTTACTACCACCTTTGAACTGAACCATGTGTCATTATATCAGTGGTTTATTGTACAGCTAGTGCCACAGTGTTTTGTGTCGGCCAGTATTGCAAAATTCAAAAGCGATATGTGTCAGCAGGGGGTAAGCGACAATGTATTTCTGTATCAATATTTTAGCACAAGCCTACCATCAATCATTAAAATAATTAGCTTATTTTATAATACATAGTAATTAAAAGTGTTGCTATTTTCAACACTTCAATGCATAGACATGTTGCCAAAGATTCTTGCCTAAGTTAGACATTATGGGGGTGTGTCTGCAAGTTTTCTACAATATTGGATGTCAGTCACCTCTGTTTCTGTTTGTGTGGTAGGAAACAAGCATGAACAATGTGTAATTAAAGTTAAGACCATATCAAAATTTCTAGTTCTGGTATTGTCACAATTCACTTGTTTTTTCTTTGGGGAAAAACTAAGATATTAATATATATTATGTCTCTATTTAGCTGGGAAAAAAAGCAGTTTATGATAACTGGTCTATATTTTCCAGCCCTTAAGGCTATATGTAGCCCTAAACCATTCCAAGAATGCACTTGTACATCTGTGACTGACTCTTCTGTCCCCTGCTGCAGGCTCGGGGGTCTTCTGTGACACCTCCATTGACGGCATTGGCACCTGCTGGCCCAGGAGCAGCGCCGGGCAGATGGTGTCGCGACCCTGTCCAGAGATGTTCTACGGTGTCAGATACAACACCACCAGTAAGTCATCTCCATCAGCAGACAGGGTGGACACACAACAGATTAAAAACAAGATTTAATTTGATCTCCTTTCCTCGCCTCTCCCTCCCCTCCCGCTTGGCATCCCCTCGGGTGGATCCTGTTTTCATAATTGTGTATTCAGAAATTAGCATAAGCATACAAATTAGCAAGACACAAGCACTTTCACACACGAGTGAGAGAAACAAACACGTACACAAAGTAGGACTGCTGCAGATAACAGCATGAAAAGGAGCAGGCTAGTGTTTGTGTATAAAGAGGAAGAGGGGATAATGTTACAGAATGATCCTTACATCGCTTAGATGATTAAGATGCTTTTAAAAGATGGAAACAGGAGATAAATGTCAGAGCTGGTGTTCAGTCTCCATTTCTCCCATCAGCTAACATCAAGTCTTGAAAGCATGATCAGGACTGCAGACTCAAACACTTGACACACATTTTGAACCTGCTGGCTCTGGTAGAATCAGTTTATCTAAGGTTGAAGGATTTCTTGAAAAGTTTGATGTGGTTTGTGTTTCGAGTCTGAACTGTTCCTGAACTTATCCGCTTCACAGTTTCTTCTTAAAAGGTCAAACTCTTAAGTCCAGCTAAGATTAAACACATCTGATCTGTTAATTACTGATCTGTCCAATCCTCTAATTTGGAAGAAAATAGGTTCTCAAGTGGGAAAAAAAATCAATACTCACTTATTTCAAGGAATAGACTTGTCAGTCAGACAAATGTTTGGCCCTCCACTTCTTTCCAATATTAATTGCCTTGGTCCCCTTTGTAAAATAAAGCAAAATCACTCAAGGAAGGTTGATAATCTGAATATCATCACTACTTTGATTCAGGAATAAGGCAACAGATTTAGCTCTATAATCAAGTAAACTTGGCTAGACATTAATTAAATCGCTTGTGTCCATTTCTGACATTTTTTGTGATGGCTTTGTTAAATCCCCCATAACAACACGACTTGACAAACAAAACAAGTGTCATCAGTGCCCAGAATCCTGATTACAATGAAAACACTCCCGGCGTCATACTTTTTGCCACTGTAATCACAACACTCTTAGTTGGAAATAGTTCAGCTTTTAGTTAAAGCCTTGCCAACAGCAAAAGCAGAGGACAAAGCCATTTGACAAGTCTTTCCTGAGCTTGAGTGTCTATGGTGGCTCTAAATGCAAAAGAAAACAACAAATGAGAACATACATCAAAGCAAATGCAAGGACATTAAAGTACAAAAAACAAATGACAAAATACAACTACAAAAAAACAAAAACATCAACTAAAATCACAGCAAAAATGTTAAATAGCACATCAATTAAAGTATTTTTTTATTAAGGTTTTTATTTGTTATGGTTTTTAAGTTTTATTTTTTGTTTTATTTACTCATTTGTTTTTCTTTCATAATTTTTTGCTATGTTTTTTTCTTTTTTGTTTGTTAATTTCTTTGTCATGGTGTTTTTGGTTTTGTGTTGTTTGCATTTGTTTTGTTTTTGTTTTTCATTTGTTGTGAGTTAACTTGCTAAGTCAGTTTCCTTTTATATTTTTATTGGTATTTTCAAAGTTGTTGTAGTTTTTTTGGATTGTTTGTTGTTGTTTGTTCTCATTTTTATATGTTGTTTCACTTTTTATGCGTCATTGTGCTTGTATTTGTCGTGTTATTTCCTTTTTGTTGTGTTTTTTTGTTTGTAAATACATTTTTCAATATGATGTGTTTTTTTCTAAACTTGCTTTGTGTGTGTATTTTTTTTATTTGTTGTGATGTTTTCCAAATCAATTTTGTGTTTATTCCCTTTGTTTTGGTTATTTATATTATTATTTGTTCTAACTTGTCTTTTTATAATTATTCATTTTTTTAAATTTGTCTGTCATTTTCTGTTTGTTGTCTTGTCTTTTAAGTCACAATGTTTCTTTTTCTGTTGTTTTGGTTATTTATTTATTTATTTATTTGTTTGTTTTTCTTTTTAATACATAATTTTTGTTTTCTTTTGCACTTCAGGGCCACCACAGTTTTTAGGTCCAAAGCAGATGGTAATACCATGGTGAGATGTTTTACATTTTTAGCATTTTTCTGTCAAAAAGAAAATATCAAGCTGTTACAGACAAAGTTAATGGTCACTACAGAGAGATGTAGAAGTCAACTTTCACAACCTAGCCTCAAGAACAAACAAACAAACAAAAGGCAACACAGAATCAGCCCTATGTTGTGTTTTCTGTTTCACATTTTTGATATGAATTCTGTATTTCTTTGTCTATTGCTTGCTGAGCCTGTTTGGTTCTTTTTCTGTTTTTGTTGTTGAGTTGCTTATGTTTTAAAGGTCCATTTAGGGACAAGCAGTGCAAGTTCAAACTTGATTTTGAAACAACTTTTTGAAGTCTGTGCAAATTTTGCTGTCACTTTATCCTCTCCTACACAATAGGAAGGGGCGGATAATGGGAGCAATTTTAAGTTGATGGCAATCAGCATTTGCACTTGTATTAAGTGAATTTACCTTTTAGGTACTTGTTCCTAATTTCCTATAATCAGAACTGCATGAAAATAGCACAAAATGGCTTCTTTGTTTTGACAACAGCCTCACAGTCTGATTTATGTAATACCTCTTTCCATTTAAAGTTTGTCAAAAGCAATACACACTCAGAGCAGTTTCTACACTCACAGACAGGACTTTGTCATGCTGGGAAGCTACCAGGATGGCACTATTTTCTTTCTTGCTGCAAAACAAATTGTAGAAAAATGTTTATTTCTCAAGGAAAAGCACAAGGGATCTGATCTTTGCATGTATTTGACTGACCCTAACAATATGTTTGTTATTATGCTTCTGTGAACCATGGATCTCGGAAATGCCTTGAGGGAATTTCCTCAAACTTGGCAAAAACATCCACTCTGACAAAAGGATAGAATGATTGCACTTGAATGGTCAAAGCTTTTGGCAAAAGATCATTATGATCTCAAAAAACAAACTTTAATGTAATTAAAGAATGGTTAAACTTATGATAAAGAATCAACCAATATTTTGAAGGATGAAAGAGTTAAGTAGTGGCCAGATGCAAAAATAAGTCTTACCCTCACTCCTGCCTTATATGTCTTTAGAAACATGTATAACTTTTCAAATAAGGTTACAGCAGCTAAAACTCAAGAACAATCATGGAATTGGACACTTTTTTCATCTATTGTTGGTAGAGATGTAACTTTATTTGTGTATTTCCTGATACAATTTATGTGCTGGTGAGATTTGGCTTAGTTTGACCTCAGCTGTAGGCACAAAGGGATTTACATCTTTATAACAACACATCTGCTGAAAGTGTGTCTAAAGTCTTGCTGGTCTTAAGTTTAAAATTAAAAAGAAGTGGGCAGTGGCTTTGGCTTATGGTTAAAAGAGAAGTAGAAAATACTGTAGCTTCTGACAGTGTTTTCAAACTATCTCTATTAAACTGTTGCACTGTGAAAGCTCAGTTACTGAGATGTTATTTACAATAAAGAGCCTCGTACTTTGTATTTCTTTTTTTTTAATAGCTGGACCCCAAAACCAAGGCGCAAACCAAACCATGACCTAGAAGGTAAAAACCAAAAGGTCACCCTTAAACCAAGGTCCAAGGCGAACCATGACCAAAGTTCAAAACAAAAGGTGACCCTAAACTGAGGTACAAACCAAAAGGTGACCCTAAAACTGAGGTTGAAATGAAAAGGTCAATTCAAATCAAAGTACACACAAGTTGTGACTTCAGGTTCAGGTTAAAAACCTGATGGTTACACCAAGCAAGGGTACAAACCAAATGGTTACTAAAACAATAGTATAATCTACATGGTGACCCTAAACCAAAGTATTTAAAGAATCATGACCCAAAACAGAGGTTCAATCCAAATGTGACCCAAAAACAGAAGTATGCTCCAAATTGTGATGCCAAGAGGTACAAGTTGAACTGTGATGCCTAAACTGCGGTAAAAAGTTGACCATAACATAAACCCAAGATACAGACAAAATGAAGGGTGATCCTCCGAGCCAAGGTTAAACTTTTAAACCAAAACAGAAGTAAGAACTGAATGTGACCCCAAAACTAAGGAACAAACTGAACTGTGACCCCAAAACAGGTAAGAAGTTCACCACGACTGAAACCCTAGGTGCTACAATAGTCCTGATCCCAAAACCAAGGTACAAACTTGATTGTGATCACAAAATCAAGAAATCAACCCATCAGCAGCTTCAAAACTAAGGTAAAACCCAAAACATGACACCAAAACCAAAGTAAAACCCAAACCATGAGCTCAGTGATGAGAAACTGACCACACTGTAACCCCAAGACCAGGGTGTGGATCAAACCATGACCCAGAAAACAAAACAACAAACAAAACCAAGCTAAAAATGAAAACATGACCTATTACAGAGGTATAAATCTAACCATTTTCCCATAACTGAGGTTTCAAACTATCATGTGACCTCTGTATATTGCTACACCATAAATAGTTGGATGCTGAATCTGACTGACTTCACATTAGCTGATTTTCAAGAGCTTTTACTACATGGATTAATAAGTGTTTTAATGTTAGACATCTTTGTAGTGACAAACCTGACAGGCTTTCCTCTATAATGACAACAATTTTGGTCTCTATCAGAACAGTCTTTATTACTCAAGCATGTGAACACAGGAAGTAATTTGCCTCCACATCGCAG
The DNA here is from genome assembly GCA_037902135.1 of Cetoscarus ocellatus. Classification (NCBI taxonomy): domain Eukaryota; kingdom Metazoa; phylum Chordata; class Actinopteri; order Labriformes; family Labridae; genus Cetoscarus; species Cetoscarus ocellatus. Next base: position 1,290,433 of record JBAMNC010001212.1, read on the forward strand.
AACAAGAACCACAAAGCAAAACAAAGTCAAATCAAATCAATGGTAATATTGCCTGTATCAAAAACTGCCTCCAGGGTGTGTACACGCAGAGATGCAGTGGTTATTGTGAAATAGATTGGTTTGTTGGAGGCAGTGATTCTGGTTCCATGCAGACCTTCTGTCAACTTGAGACAGCATCATCGAGCTGCACACTCTTATTATCTCATGACGGCTTGCACGTCTGTCAGATCAGATCATTGTCAGAAAACTACACAGGGTCTCTTCAGGTCTGGTTAGCCCTGATAAACAATAAAGATTTAATCCTGGGTCACATGAAAGGCTTTGTGACTTTATTTGAGGCTCATCTTTTGTTTAATGACCCCTCAAGAATCTGAGTAGATTTTTCATTGTATTATGTCATTGTTGAGTGTGTGAACTGTATAAAAATGACAGTGACTGCTTGTTAATTGGCTGAACAACACCCTGCTGTCACTGTTTCTCTGCTCCCCCTCTCTCTTTGGGTTTGTTGATGGGGTATAATTATCCCTGGGTCCCCCTCACATCTGATCTCTTTGTTTTGGTTGATAATGTATTTATGCATGTCGAGCTGCGATGGCTTTCCCACGGGTCTGTAAAGGATTACCGTATGATCGGCCAAACAAACATTCACCAATGGATGGATAGACAAACGCTAGATACAGCATTGTTCATTCCTCTGGAGACATGCTGAAAAAAACTCACATGCTCACTGGAGGGAAAATCAATCAACATCACGACCTATGGCCGAGTGCTGAAATGATCTCCAAATGTTATGTATTAGCCTTACATTTTCTGTCAGCAAGGCATGTTATTATGTAGCGCTTTGTCTGCCAGAAAAGAAGCGTAAAATAACAAACTCATAAATGTTGTTTGGTAAAGGAAGGCCAGAATTATTCGACTGTCAACTCACAAGGCAAATGCAGTGGTTTTGCTCTCTTGTGTGATGTTCTCTTGTTTTGTGTGATGAACCAGGCATAAACATTCACTTTTGGCACCAGCAGGTCATTTGTTCTGATAACAGAGATGGCTTGGTTTCCATCACAGCTGCTCTTGTTGTAATGAGCTTCAAAACCGCTAAAACACATGAAAAATAATTCAGGCAACATTTGATCAACAGGAACCAAGACCTGGGGATGGAACTTAAATGTATGATTCTGGTTAGCAAAGAATTGCAACAGTAAAGAGTAAATTAATTTGAGCTTATACATAATTTTACTAGTTTCTCTGACTACTCAAAACGCATAACACCGCAGGCCACATCAACCCATTGACTCCTATTCACTGACTAATGGTTTAAAGTTTCTATGTTAGATATCCATCAGTATCAGCTAGCGTGACCTCACCCTTTCATGCCCATTCACACACCACTGATGCAGCAGTAGGAGCAGCTTTGTGTTAAGTGTTTTGCCCAAGGACACATCATTTTGTGACAGCTGAAGCTGGGCTCAAGCCTGCAACCCTCCAAATACTGGCAGAGCACACTATCAGACCGATGCCCCAGGCTGAATGATACTTAAACATATTTTTTAATTCAATGTGTGGAAGTACAGTAGTCAAACCACAGGCCGTGATGTAAGTCAGATTTTCTTGAGTTTCCCTCGAGATAGAAAAAGTTTGTATCTATTTATGTAATTTCAAGGACATTATGCGGCCACTTTTGAGTTTTTTGTAGAAACCAAAACTGCCTGTTGTCTTGATTTATAGATTACACTTTATCAAGTCTGTCTGATATCACCATGAGAAAACAGAAAGCCCACCATTTGTGCTTGCACATTAAGACTGCAGATTATGCTGCCAAGCTCACAGTCGCACCAGCATGAAGCTTATTTATGTCAGAGGGGTCTTCAGTGAGTGTTTTCCTGCAATCAGAAGCTCCTCATCCTCCTGCTTTTTGCCACAACAGTGTGTTCATGACATGAATGTGCCACTGGATGTAGAGGAAGTGATTTGTCGAGTCTGGTGCATCAGAGTTTTGGGCCTTTTTCACAGTGCATTCAGGCAGAAGCGTTTGGGTGAAGTGTGACAAGAAAGTCCACCATTGTACCAACTTCAGATGTTCATTTTTATGCTGCTCTGCTGGCTTTGCGTGAAGACCAAGGACACCAACTTATTCCCTTGTTCTGCCTGTGCCTCATTCACAGCAAAGGCGGAAAGTCATAGGGGAGTAAATACAATGGCCTGAAACAGGATTGTGCAAAGGGTTATGGACAACTCAGCATGGTTAGTTTTGTTTGATTTAATTGAGCCCATATTTTGCTGTTACTCAGATTCATATATTCAGTTTTGACAAGTGTAGATTTAATACATCATGTTAAAAAGACTGCCATTTTTCATATGCTGAGTAATGCAGATCCAGCTTTATGCTTTCTCTGTCTGAGACACTCCACTTTAGTTCCTGGCACTTTAAGGCCCCTTCCTCATGTGGGCCCAGGCTGCTCTGATCGGTCAACTGATCTGCTTTGTGGTGACTGGTCATTTCTGCGCTACTCAGCTTCATGTTTTCACGGCTCTGCCTTCTGTCAATGGTCCCCGCTTTGCACATGGCTTGCAAATTGGCTCAAACTGCAGACAAAACACTGGTAGGTCTATCCAAGGGGGGCTGGGGGTACAAGCTGTTATAGGCATCTATTGGCACTGTGAATGGGTTGAAGGGGACAGGTCTCAATTCTGCAGACTTTTTGTAAAACACACTCCAGGGTAAAATACTTGAAAAGCACATTATTGGCTCTTTAAGGCATGGGGCTTGAACATCATGAGAACATCATTTAAGGTTACACGAATCACTCTTTTTCTGCTTTTCTCTCTCTGACTGACACAGTGATCCTGAGGAGGGCCATTTTAATGTTTACAGGCTGTGAAAATGATTAAAAATAACCTACAACTTCTGTGGACATCTCTTTATCAGAACACTTAATTGTAAAGATCCTTTGTGGCATGACAACATAGAGGTTGTAATTCCAGTTTTTCCACAGTGTCAGATTATCTTCAAGGCCTGCCGACTTCCTCTGGGCCTTTTCTCCTCCACATGAAAGTCCCCTGCTAACATCAGTCTGCAGGGTTGAAGCTAATGCTAAGGTCACATCCTTGGTGTTAATTGGAGTCTTAGATAACCTTTGAAGGAGGCTGTGCATCTTCACTGGTGCCAGCATTCAATCTGATTACAGTTATACTTACAATGATTCAGTATGTTAATGCATCACAATGGGCTGCATCCTCAGTTTTGTTTTGTTTTTTTTACTGGACAAGGCTTTCTTTTCATCAGTAGAGAGAAGCAGTGAGATAAAAATGGGCTCCTTCTCATTATTTTGAAAGTGCTTAAATGTCGATGTCAGCATACAGAATTTGTGTTGACATCGTAAACCAAAATAAACTCATGGTAAAGCTTTAGCTGCAGCTGCAACAATGTCAGGATGAATCAGTCACGTATGATCTGTCACTGAGCTAATGCTCTTATTATGGACCCATATCTTTAGTAGTCTTAAACTTTGTCTGTAGATGTTTTATTTATATCAATCCAGCTGTCAAACATTGAACAGCCTCTCAAACTCTGACCTGTAAATGTCACTAAAGGTCTTTCTGAATGATGCTCACTCCTCATCATCACTGTTCACAAAAAGCCGTCTGTCTGTTTGCTTTATGACTCCACAGGCCCTCAAGCTCAGCTGTCAATCAAATATATACACCATTTACTGACTGCACCAGCATTGCTACTGTATTTTAGATATGCTTTATAGTCTGCCCCCAGAGACCTGTCTTAATTTTTCACTGACAACAATTAAAGCTGAGAGGGCTCAGCTCCTCCAAATAACAACCAGGAGGTTACAAGGAGAAAAACTGGTCTAAGACTTCCAAAACTTGATTTGTGATTGAAGTCAATGAAATTCATCTTGCTATGCCATGTCATAGCAAATTACAACCTTATACTCCCCAGTTTAATTAGCTCATTGTCAAGTCAGGCAGGGCATTTCCAAAAAGTTTCTTGACATATAAAGTGAAGTTAAATTATTTTCAGCTGAGTTGTCGGGGTGTGCTCTGACAAAAATCTGCAGAAGCTGAGGGCATTTTTCCGCTTAGGGCAGTGACAGCTGAGAACACTGGACTATACTGGTTTTAAATAAGAAAAATCTGTGCGGTCAGTGCAAAATATGCTGCCTGTGGACAAAGACTCTTAAAGGCAGGGTTGGTAGTCACGGAAAACTAGCATGAATTTGAATGTAGCATCTCCTCAGGACTCCGTCTAGCCCCTCCCCCTCCCTCCCTGGAGCTGCTCCAAAGCTACACCCCCGCTCACATGCACGAGTGCCGCTGATTCACGTCCATATGACACCAACTCAAAACCGGTCCTCAGCACATTGTTTTTGTTTTGCACTATGCCAAGTCATGTCTCACTCAGCGGTAAGAAAACACCAAAACATTATCATAGTAGAGTTAAAAAAACAAACAAACAAACATGGCAAGTTAGTAAGTACTCACAACCTGATGTTGACTCTCATTTTTGCCCTGGCTTTGTCCAAATTCTTTTTTGTTTTGGTCTTCTCTGTCTCCATCTTTCTTTTTTTGCTCTGTTTAGCAGGAGGAGCGATTACCAGTAATCGGGGTATAGGTAGTTTCTCTGCCATTCTCCTGCGTACTTGGATCCCTCTTAGCTCGGGATGCGCATTGAATCAGGGTCAGTGCACGCTGGCAAAATGTACGCACAGTAGGTGGGCAGAACGGCAGTACAGGATTTGATTGGTTTAATAAATTCAGTCCGAATCGCTGTGATTGGTTGGTGTTTTCCCTGCTTTACTCCTGCTGTAAACAGCGGCTATTTTTCGCTCTCTTTTAAGAACACATCATGGATTGCTTGCCATTGGGACATAACGATAATTTTGACCAGTGTTACAAAAAGTGTATCTAAATCTGATGACCAACCCTGCCTTTAACCTACTGTAATAAGATAAGGCCTCTAGCCTCAGTGTTCACCAGTGCAGAGGCATAAAAATAGCAAACAGATTTTAATGCTGTTTGTCCAAGGGACTATGAAAATAAAGATTATAGATTACAATACAGATGCAACATTTCTTTTTATTGTTAAAATAATTTGATTGATTTGATCATATTCGCAAGACACAGTCCATATTGAGAATTCCAACATGGTTTCTGATGTATGACTCTACATCCATTACGTCTCCGGTGTTGTTTGGCTCCTCCTGAACACGAAAAGAGCGACAGTCAGCCCGTCAGATTATATCCAGCCTGCTGCAGGACTTTAAACACACATGTTAACACCGTGATGATAAATATAATCCACATTACTCAGTGACAGTAATACCTTACAGCATCAAACAGGATATATACACACAGTGGATCAGAGTGTTGCCATGTCTCTGTCAGTCAAAGACATGATTGATAAACACCTCAGAGGCAGAGCGAGGAGAACATGTCTGATGTTTAGAAACTGAGGATTCAAATGCAGCCCTGCCTCCACAGCTCAGTGACATCATCAGCTTCCTCATGGCTGCATTCGTACAATCAGTCACCTCAGGGCTGTGTTTTTATAGAGTGCTCGTCCTCCGTCTTCAAGCTCTTATTGGCTGTAGACCACACACCCACTGCCCTCCTGTTCAACACCCTGGAACTCCCAGAACACACCAGCAAATTAGTCAAATCCAGAGAGAAAGCCATATCTTAAACACCCCTCACATTTCTAATGGGTCATAAGTGATGATTGACATGAAAGGCATAGATATTTTATGAGTCTATTATTGAAAGTCCTTCACTTAATTTTCTCTTAACCTACTCCTGATCCCTTTATTATGATGTAATCAGTCCTAATGATGACATACTGAAGTCATTACTGAGAAAGATAATAAACTTCTTATGGGGCTGTCTTATTACTATTCACTGACTTATGGTAAATTTGTGAGGGACATACTCACTGGCCAATTTATTAGGTACACCAGTTCAACGGCTTGTTTACGTAAATAGCTAATCATTCAATCAATAACATGGCAGCAACTCAGTGCATTTGGGCTGTAGACATGGGAACGATGACCAGCTGAAGTTAAAACGGAGTATCAGCAGTTTTCCCTGATATATGTAAGATATCAGAATTTGTATTTATTGCCAGGTACATTCGCAAAACAAGGAATTTGACTTGGCCAATAAACATATAATTAGAATAAAAATAAAGGGTCAGAAGGAATTTTAAAAAAGTATAAAAAATAGGTAAATATTTAAAGCACCATGCATGTTAATGTAATTTTCAAGGCTGAAAAGTACAGTAACATTCGTTAAGGATCAGGACCCCAGTTGCCCACTCTTAGGCCCATGTAACTGTGACAGCAGGCCACAGGTCTACCACGAGATGCATGATGGCTTCACTGCACTAGTTTACATGCCAGCATTTCAATCAGGAGAGGCTTTAATTTGAGTTAGTTATGATAAGTTTGGATCAACAATGAGCATACAGCGTCTTTTATGATTAGTGTGACTTTGTCATTTAGACTCAATTATGATGTATTTATTAACTCAAAGGACTTGTGGGGATAGAATCACTTCCAACATGTGACCAATCTGTATGTGAGCCTGTTTCTTATCAATTAGGTTTCAAGCGTCAAACCAGAACAGTTGCAGTTTTATGTATTGTTTTAGCATGAAGTATTCTGCCATTAAACTTGGCATCAATGTCAAAATTTAAATTTTGGAAAAGTTCTCGACTAGTTGAAGGAAAGCCTTAATCAGTTCAGCTTTTCATCTAAAAGTGTGAAAATTACTGAAAGAAATAGAACTGCAGCTTTACTGGGCAGATATTACGGCAAATGCCTGAAAACAAAAGATGTGTGGTGCTGTTTTTTTTTACTTAAAAGAACTTTGCCAATGAAATTAATAAAAGATATGAGTTTACTATTTTTCAGCTATGGATGAAAGTACAGAATGTATTTTATATGTTATTGTTGCTCAAGCTGACCCTTTAAAACAAAAAAAGGAAATTTAAACTCAACCCAATTTATTTTGATATCACCCTTGACGTATAGAATATGAAACCACATATTTAATGAAACCACATAACTGAATGTTTTGCACAAATATATTTAGGCATATTTAAAATTCAGTCGTGACTCTGATCAGCATATTTCTATGTGTGATGTGGATGTATGTGGGGCACTCTGAAGGTAAAACAAACATCAGCCGAGGAAATACAGTAAACACAATTAAGACAAATTTAGGAGATAAAAGCAAATGTGTTTGTGGGTAATTTAAAACCCCCAGAGGACCCTGAGGAGTGGTAGAGAGGGGGTGGGCTGTTATTCAGCTGAGGCTCATCCGTAATTTAACACTGCAAGGTTCATTTCACCTTCAGGATTAATATAATCTCTATTCAGGTGCAGAATAAGAGCCAGAAGAAGGCCACACAAAGGTCAAAGAGGAAAAAAGAAGAGTTAGGATGCAAATTAATCATGAGGTCAATGCAACAAACAATCCTGATTTAACTTCTAAGTCAAAATCCTCTTGAACGTCATCACCACAATTAAATCCATGATGACACTTTTACTCAATTGTGTATCTAAAGCCAAAATATATACTTAATCAGCATTAATATTTGACACCAGGTGAGAGGACTCAAGGAGGAAATGTTTACAGAACATCATTACCTTAAGCTGCTTACTCTCATCTCTTTGCATCAATGCGTTTTTCTGCACAAAGATCTGTTTCTGCAAAATCTGCAGCCTCACAGACTATCACAGACATCAAGGTAAAACATCCATCCTCTGAGCTGAGGGTTCTACTTTGTCCACATTAAAGATCATTTAATGAGAACACAAGGCTGAATTCTTTTATTCACAGTCAAAGCTGCTCAGTAAACACTCTAAAGAACATGGACATTTGATACATTAGCTTTGTCTCAATTCAGATTGAGCATCCTCTGAGGGACCACTAAGGCTGATCTAATATAAGACAGTGATTCACAGAGGATTTGTATTTGCACCACCACCCCTTCCGTTTCCTTTCGTCTCTCTAACATACCTTCCCTCAGAGTAACTCAACCAGACGTAACCTGACATTTCGCTTTTTAACATTAGAATAAATCAATTGCAAACATTTGATTGTATAGCTCAGCATATGTTTGGCTACATAGGATGGACCGGATGGATACTTCTTTGCTGAGGGAAAGAAAGTTGCATGAACTGTATCAGCAACATTTAAATGAACTCTTAAAATGGGAAAGATATTGATAGCTTTCACGTCATGTCACACTCTGGTAAAACTGTCTTCTGGTGAGCAGAAGAAGCAGCAGAAAAACGCTTTCCCTCGCAGCACAGTTTGACGAAGTTTACAGTCACTGCCACTAATGTGTACTATTTTCCTTTCTATTCTCTTGAATGAAGAGTTGACTTTAACTGGATTTGCTATTGCCAAGTGGACAAACCCAAATTTTACTTTTACAGCACACCATGTCAGAGAGAAAACCAAGAGAGGAGCAAATAGCTAATCAGTGCTGTCAGGCACTCAGGCTATGTCCACACGTAGGCGGGTATTTTAGAAAACAGTTTTTTTGATGTGTTTGGTCTTCTGTACACACACATAAACAATTTTTGATTTGCTTAAAATGTGTATTTTGGAAAAGTCCTGCCTAAGCAAAGATTTAAAAAAACCCTGTTTAGGGTGTCTGTTTGAACAGCGAAAAAAGAAAACAGCATTCTGGGCCCAAAACGTCACGCTGCACCTCTACCTCGGGGTGATGTCACACTATGCAGCATGATCACTGTTGTTAACATTTGCTGCAGCGGACGTTGCTAAACTGTTATTGTTTTGAGTGTTGCTGACTGGACTATTTACATTCCAGAACATGGCCTACTTTCTGTCCCTCGCTCAACATCCTCACAATGCTGCCAACGGTTTGGACAAGACCCAGTGTTATTGTTTCACCAATTACTGTGTTAATTGGTGACCAAGGGTTGTTTGTGTCTGTGGATGCTATGGTTACAACAGATATTGAAACCAACAACCCCAACCTCAGAAACCTTTGTAATGACAGGATTTTAACAAGTTTACGAGATAAATATTTCAAACTAAAATATGAACAAAGAAATATTTACTCCGTATGCCTGCTAACACCAGTTAACAAGGTCACAATTTAGGCCGTAACACCAGTCAGAGTTGAAATTGATATGAAAACCCCCTTTTTTTTTGTATTGAAATAGACAAGAAAAATTGGATATCAAGGACATTGTTACAAGGTAACAAATAATGTTTAACAGTGTATTAAAGCGTTTTTGCATTTTTGTGTGGACAGGGATGCTTTCATCATGTCACGCTTGTTTATGTGATTATTTTTGAAACAGAGGAGGAAAACCTTTTTTTTTCAATAATACTCACCTACGTGAGGACATAGCCTTAAAGAGAAAATTGCTGTAGGTTTGAGTAGATAGTGGTGCTGAGCAGATTCCTACTAATTGTACTAACTCATTAAAAATTGTGTTCACTTGAAATGAATGCCTTTTAACTGATATTTTGCCCCATAATGCTTTTTAAATGCGACAACTTTAGCTAACGAGATTCTATCATCAAAAATGGAAATAAGCTAATGTTATCTTTTGACCCTTACATATAGTTTGGTTATAAACACTTTTTTCCTTTAACTTTTCACTTGAACACATCAAAAATTAATAAAAATTGTCATTTTTTTTTTTACCCAGTGGTGGTGTCCAGGGAAAGATCCCCATAGTATGTACATCAATCAAGTGATGTTCTTGTTTTAGTTTTGTAGGTAACTGTACTTGCTGTTTAAGGGTCCAAAGTGCCCAAAACTTACAAAAACAATCAGTATCTCTGTTAATCTTTGGTTGCCACAGATTTAAAAGTTGCCTTGAAGAGGTGGAATATTAAAAAGCTGGTGCTGCAGCTCCACGTAGTGTTCAGTCGTGACAGTCAGGTTCATGAGCTCTTTTTGTCCTCCATTGCACCGTGTCGGTCATGTGACTGAGAGCTTTCTGTTCTCTGGCGGATGCAGACCTTGAATTTGGACACAGTTATTAATAGCTTTCAGTCATGTGACTAGTGCACAGGAGTGGTGTCAAAAAGAGTTTGAATAGTGGGTGAAAGAGATGAAGCTTCAGACCAAAATATAGCCCTTTTTGTTAAACTGTGGCCAAGAAGTAGTACAATTAATGACAACAAACTGAGTGAAGTAATGCAATGAAACACATGTCTTAATGAGTGTGTTGTAAAAACATTATGTTTCTGCTCTGTCAGTAAGATGTTAAGCTACAGCCTCCAGCTTCTCTTCAGTTTTATATCCCAGCACAGCAGCAGCGTCCCTCCTGCTGGGCTGCTGACAGCACTGTCAGCTGCCGAGTCAATCACAGCGGTCACACCGGAGCACGGAGCATCAGAGCAGCCCAGACTCACGCTATCCGACATCATGCTGCTCTCAGTTACTGTCAGTCTGCTCTGCCTCACAGAGCCTTTAACTGACCACGAACAACAGCAACAACAGTTTGTTCCTCTGTAACTGCTGTGTGTTCACCTTATGATACACTGAGGTTCATTTATGATCGCGACAATCGTTGGCATCACATTACAGCTTTTCACTGTCATTAGTCTAAATGCTGTGCATAAGTCTGTTGGCGGTTTTAATGTAACAGATTGCTTTCTAAATGCTTCTAAACCACCCTTTTGTGAGTTGTTTCATCCCATCTTTATTTAAGTTTTTCAGGGTTTCTACACCCTTTTGTTATTAGATTTAAGTCTCACTTTTTTAAGACTCGACCTGAGGAAAGTTAATACCACCTTCATGCACAGTAGAAAAGGCTGTTTACTGTTTTGTTAATGAGCATTAAAGGAATTAAAAAAAATACTTCACTGCTCACAAATAATGTTTCTCTTGAACCCTGGGTAACCATACAAAACATTTATGAACACATATTCTGTCCAGTCGTATAATTGTATCTGTTGATAGTGATAATAACTGAATACTGTTAAATATGTTTTTGAGAATTTCTAATGCTGTGGAAATGCATCTGTTAAGTAAAACTTTGATCTTAGCATCAACACATTTCATACAGTGTTCTTTGAGAGTTATTTGTGTTCTGGGGCACATTAGAGGATAAGAAATCGAAAAAGCAAGCCAGACGAAAGACTGAAATACTGAAATCTACTGGGTCACTATCAGTGTGAGCAGGTGACATGTTTCTGGATGGAAATGAGCATTTGCACTCTCGTAGGTTTGAATATTATTAAACCTAAAGTACATTTGTATCCTCTTCAGATCAGTTCAACTTTAACACTTTGATTGTTTTGAATGTTGGAGGTGAAGATCAAAAACACTTCCTGTCCTTAAGAGGCAGAATGTTTTGTGGAGGTTGTTCTGAAGCATTTAATCTGGATAAAAGAGTGCTGTACATTCTTCATAAACCAAAATGGTGACCGGAGAATGTGTAGATGAAGACTGAGTGGCTGTAACCTTCAGTTTATGCTCCATTTAGCCAGTAAGTGATGTGCTGACACACAGCCATCAGGATACTATCAATTCCTCTGTTTCTATTATCAGCAGGTCAGCTTGTCTGAGGGCACATTTTTTACTCTCTGATCTGTTTACAATATTAAATTTCTGTGAGAATATTTTCTAAAAGCTCAAGCTATCAATAAGTTAGCATGTTTAAGTGCAAATGAAGGGGGGTTGTTTGCCCAGCCCATTCAGAGACTTAAAAACAAATAAAAGAATCTTAAAATCAATCCTGTACTTTGCTGGAAGCCAGTGAAGGGAAGAGAGCTCCGCAGTTATGTGCTCCCGTTTCTTTGGCCCAGTCAGGAGATGAGCAGCGGCATTCTGAACCAGCTGCAGGCAGCTAAGCTCAGACTGTTCAGTGCCAACATACAGGGCGTTACAGTAGTAGATGTGGTCAAGCATAGATAACTTTCTCTAGGTCTTTCCGGTCAAGATAGGGTTTAACCTTGGCTAAAAGCCTCAGCTGAAAAAAGCTGGACTTAACAAAAGACGTGATCTGCTTGTCCAATTTAAAAGCACCATCAATGATAACCCCAATATTCCTGGCGTGGGACCCAATATAAGGCGCTAGTGGGCCAAGGGAGCTGGCAAGGAGCTGGACCAGATCAGGGCAACCAAACAGGAAAACTTCAGTTTTGTTTTCGTTTAATTTCAAAAAGTTCAAGTCCATCCATTGCTTAATGTCACTCATGCAGTTGAGCATGCACTGAAGAGCATCTTTGTTTGGGACCTTCAACAGCAAATAGACTTGCACATCATCGGCAAAGCAATGAAAGGGGATTCCATATTTCCTAACCAAACCAATGCCGCAGGAAACTCCAAAACTGCTGACTGCTGTGGCTAAAAAAGTTAAAACACAAATGAACAGAGGTATTATTATTCTTATTCCCAAATTATTTAAAACAATTAAGTAAGGTAAATATTTGAAAGTGAACAATATTGCTTTCATAGGTTGGTTTTCCTATGTATGGTGCATAGCATTATTGTAATTTTTCCACGATACATTTGGACATTTTTAGATACTAAAAATTTGTAAAAATAAAAACATTTCTCTGTCACATCACAAATCATGGCAAGGGCAAGCCAAAGCAAAGCAGATTTATTAATTTTGTCTAGCAAATTTCAGCTGCAGGACAATTGAAAGTGCTTCACACAAAACATCAGAACATGATGAGAGAAAAAGAAGACAAGAAAAGTGTATCTTAAAATGCTCAACACATTACACTGAGTGAAGTGAAGTACCTTTTAGTTCTAAATAGAATAAGGGATGTTAACAAACTTGTCTTTATCCTGACAAACAAGGTTTTAGAGCTGATCTTCATTTAGTTAGACTTGGCAGAGCGCTGAGGTAAAGCCATCTTCGCTCCATCAGTACAATGATAAGTGGATCTAAGAGCAAACAGGGGCACAGTGATGAGCCCATGGCATCTCTATCCTCACAAACAGACTACTCCTGAAGTCTTCCCCCATGTTTGTGGTTGTCCCCGGTGCAGGAAGAATTTTGTATTTCTGAGCCCAATTTCAGCTGCAGATCAACTCAAAAATCCCAAGACAAATCCATGAAATCCATTTCAGATGAGGAGAAGGATCTCAAATTGTATTGTGAAGCTTTTGTCTCTGCTGCTGTTACAGATAACATGAAGGGTCATGACTTTACCAAAATTCGGTAAATATATACAGGCAACAAAAAAAAGAAAACCTTGTCTCATTCTGACCTGCCTGTTAAAAAAATAATATTCATAGCAGGTAGAAGAAACTTGAAATAACCACACAGCATTTAGATCCCTTTATAAATGAAAAGTACTGAAATCACTTTTTGTCACAAAGCTGAACCAGAAAAGACCCAAAAGCACAACTCGACAAGTCAGAGATCTCAAAAGACTTTCATCAGTCAGGGGTTTGATACATAAGACAATCTGGCAGAGAACCAGAGGGGAAGTGGGATATAAATACACACGTGAGGTCAAACACAGGTGACACAGGAGGAAACACAGGTGCAGGGAATCAACAATCAGGGAGACACAGAGAGAAGAGGGCAGGAAACAAAAAAGGAGACAAGGGTGAGTGCTTTCAAAATAAAACAGGAATGACAAGACAGGACACATGAGGAAGAAACAAAAGGGGAACTTAGCCGTGGGATGTGACACTTTAAAAACACTTCAGAGTTCTTTTATTAGAGTGTAAGGATGAAAATACAAAACTACCTTAAACTTGTTCTGAGCAACTTTAATTCACAAAGAAAAGAGCTTGTCGCTCACACTTAGTGTCCTTGGTGTGCTAAGACTTTCACAATATGGCACTTCACTCTGAGAGTGATGAATGTGGACCTTGAGAGAATGAAGCCTGTAAAGAGTTTTAGCTCCCTGTGCTTGAGCATTTTTGTATAAACAAAAACAAAAAGAATTTAGTGAGGGGACAACAGCTTGAGTCATTCTAAGATGTTATTTCTCTGTCCTCTTTTGTAGGGGTAAAATAGCAAATATTTTTAAACATTTGTAAAGATTATTGAAAAAACAATCTTTAAACCTCAAGTCCTTACAGTTCCTTTTGGAATGTGGACATTTTTGTTTAAAGGTGATTTTTTGCCATCACTTATCCATATGACATGTAACTTCACAGAAATCTGCTTTTCATTTTGACTTTATGTGTTAAAATAGGCCTTTTAGTAGCTTTTATGCAATGTCACACACTCATGCAACACTCCCCCAGTACTGCATGGGTGATTATCTTTCAGCTGGCATCAAGTTATTTAACCCCAGCTGATGCAATGAGTAGCTTCTTAAACAACCATGTCGAAAGACACATCCTGTGGTCGTGGAAAAGATGTTAGTATGTTTATGAAGGGTGAAAACATTGGCATGGACCAAGCAGAGAAAACATCTAAGGAGATTACAGAAACTGCTAAAATTGAACTGTCCAACGCATTATTAAAAACTGGAGGATAGCGGGGAACCATCGTCTTCGAGGAAGAAATGTGGTCGGAAAAAAATCCTGAATGTTCGTGATCGGTGATTACTTAAACGTTTGGCCAAATTAAATCAAAGAAAAACCAAAGTAGAACTCAGGGGTATGTTTAATAGTGAAAGTAAGTGATTTCCACAAAGGGAACTCAAGGGATTGATTGGGACTGAACAACTGTGTAGCCTTAAGAAAACCACTAATCAGTAAGGCTAACCGGAAAAAACGCTTCAGTTTGCTAGGGAGCATAAAGATTGGACTCTGGAGGACCGGAAGAAGGTCATGTGGTCTGATGAGTCCAGATTTACCCTGTTCCGGAGTTATGGGTGCATCAGGGAAAGAAGAGAGGCAGGTGAAGTGATGAGCCCATCATACCTAGTGCCTACTGTCGGCGGTCCAACGAAAATATTAGAGTGTGTGACCTTTTTCTTTTTGGTGGCAACTTTTTTTTTGGCCAGGTAGTGTATAACTGCCATTTAACATTACCAGAACATCACATGTTGCAAATACTTAGACAAATATTTCCTGTTATCTTAAAACATATTTAAGTACTTCCAACTTGTTATGATTGTCATACGGTTGAATTGTCAGTGTGGCCACTTATAGAGTCAAATCCAAATAATACAATTTACTAAATTAACCTTCAGTCCAGGAAAGAGGATGAAAATACTTCTAAATTTAAGTGTAGGTACCTTGTGTCTCTCTCAGGGATAGCCCAAGCACATTTTAACCTTGTTAAAATAACAAAATAAATGTAAGAAATTCATTGCAACTCACTGAAAAGACTTGGCTCTGGCTTTAGTAAGTCTAACCAAAGCAGATTAGCAATGGTTGCCATAAGAAGGAGCTATCTGATGTTTAACAAAGACTGTGAAATTTTCAGTGATATGAAAAAAGTCCTGGGGTACACGGGTCCATAGTGCCTAAACCTACAGTCTACATTAATGTCTGTGTTTCTGCAGTTTTCTTATGGTGTTAACTGGTTTTGTTGTGTCAACTAAAATGCCTGTGCTGCAGCTTCAGACAGTGGTAAATGTGAGTTTACAGTCTTTGCACGGGTCATCTGACTGAAAGCCATCAGTACAAAGGGTATTTCATTTAAAAGAGCAACCAGTAAGCATTGCATTAATTTCTGTGGGATCCAATAGTGCATCTCAGCTACAGCATATGTTAATGCAACCTGTTTTCTACTTTATACTTTAAGAAAGCATAATATTTTATGATTGTCCAATTAGCGAGTAATTCCAATAGATAAGAGTTGGTTGTAAAGTTTCCTTCTCCAGCTTCTCCTCTGTTCTCAATGTGCTTTCAAAGCCAATAAAATCACAATCAGATGAATTGTTTCTGAAATCACCCCAGATGCTTATTTATTGTCGCTTTCTCATCAGATTTACAGCTTAACTCTTTTATTATCTTAATTTAATTACTTCTAGGTCATGTTTTTGCTGGCTTTGTCTGTCATTCTGTTTGTGTGCAACATGACTCAGAAAGTTATCAAAAGATTTTGATAAAAATGTGTGGGAATGTTGATAATGGCTTAACTAAAAGTTATTAGATTTCTGTGTTCCAAAGCCAGATTTAGCTGCAGGACTTTTTTAAAGGACAAAATTAAGTGATAATTACATTTAAACACAGCAGCAGGCTAATCCATTCATCATGCTTGTGATCCACCCACATTCCTGGTCTGTCATCACCAAATAGCAGAACTTTTGGTGAAATACTCTCTACGGTATCTCCTCCTAATCCTCCTTGCAATAATATAATAACTTTTTAGATCATGTTAAGAATAAAGATTAAAACAGAGAAATATGGGCAATCACAGGTAAATCCTTAAGACAATGAGTGACTTACATTTATTCAGCGAGCGTCTCTCTCTTTTTTCTTTTCTTTTGAATTTCATGAGATGAGAGAAGCCGGATACTCCGTATCGGAGGATGTGGCTGTTTGTGGTTGGCTGAGCGATGTGAACTCGTTAGTTTGCGTCACTCTTCCAGCTGCCGTCAGGTTGAGTTTCCATTATGACAAACGTCTCTGATCTGACATCAGATGTGACGGGACAATTAATATAGATACAAATGTTTATGCTGGTTCAGACGATTACATTAAATAGTGGTTGCTGTGATTGTTTATTGCATTGAAATGTGCCTGACACTGTGGACACCTGCCTGTGAGGTTTTGGTGACGTGTGTGCACTGTGCGCCTCTCAGCCAAATTAGCACTGCACCGGGTGCGCTTCGCCTGCGCCGAAAATAGACCAGGTTGGAGCTGGCAAGCTTTCAGGGCACCTTCCGCACAGTTTTTTGGCACGAAATTGTCACTGCGCCAAGCTGAATCTGTCGACACCTCCCCCTGGTGCGCCGCCACACCCATCTCGGCACAGGCAGTCTACCAAATTGCCAAATTGGCTGCGCACAGTGGTGCTCTGGAGGAAATTACCACTGTGCGGGGTGCGCCAGGCTCCACCACCCTGCGCCACCCTGTGCTGTGCCAGGAAATTAGAGCCCTTCATGTGCATCTTAGTGTTTTGAGAGTTATTGTCAGCACTTAAAGCCCCACTATGTAAGATTCAGGTTTGTCTGCTCTCAAGGGGCCGCTCTGGTTGTTGGGTGTAATTGCACTGTCATAACACAGCGCCTCACAGCAACGTGCATTTGTTGACATACAGAGCCAGGAGAAGCGAGTCGACAGGATGTCTGAAGACATAGAAGAAATAGTGAAATAGTGAATGACCGAGCGTCACGGCGCCATGAATATCTCCAGCAATCTGAGAAACTCGCCGGCAAATAACCACTGGTAGCATTTAGTGACAAAACAACGTCCGCCAAGTTACACAAAGCATGCAATGCTACGGAGCAACCACTGACTGAAACCAAGTGTTGAATGGAGGAAAACCCGACGAAAAACATAACTTACCTCTTCAGCAGTAACTTTGCAAGCTCGGCGTCCGTCTTGTAATTTTACATCTCCTGACGCTCTCGCCACCGAGCAAAGTGGGCTCCAATGTTAATTCTAGTTTTGTTCCTTGCGTTGTCCTTTAGTCTCTTTTTGGCCCTTGAATCTGGAGAAAGAGTCCTCCTCACACGCTTTGCGGATGCCATGGCTGCTACTACTACATGCAAAACACCGGCTTCTTTAGCTGGAAGCCAAATCTCGCGTAGTGCCGTAAAGCAGTTTGCACTTCTCGCAGCATCATGCGATATGTGTCCCATCACGGGAGCAAAAGTTACATTGCCCCTAAACAGAGCAGGGAAGCGCTGTGGGGGGAAGGGGGCGGGGGCATTCTCTCTGTTACAGCGCCGAGCTCCACTGAACAGACTTTGGAGAGAATATCTGAAGGCTCAAAAGATCTGCAGTGCTGCTTTAAGATATATATCCCAGTCAACACCCCTATTTGATGATTGTGGTTTCAACTGATAAGGATTTCAATAAAAACGCATACTCTTTGTTGAGTTGGATGTAAAAATGTTGCACAACAAAGGTATCAACAATATGATGAAATAGTTGCCAGACATTTTGGGTCACTTGAAGAATAAAGATTAGTTTTACTTTTTTTGTGTCAATTTTCTTCACAACTCTTGGAAAGAGAAAAATATACCCCAAAAATATTGAATCTCATTTGTGACTTTTATCATTTTAAGTGAAAGTTGTCATGTGCCTCAAAAGCTGCAGATTGAAATCTGAGACTGATGTATGTCCTTGTGATACTATGTCAAAAAAAAAAAAAGCCGCCACTAAAAATGTGAAACAGAAGTAAGTCCTTTATGTGAGAAAATCCCTGCTATACTCTGAAACAGCTCGTCTATGAACCTGGCTGTATTTCCAAAATTAGATGATGACAAATCCTCCACTTCCGTCTCCATTCTGGAGAAGGTTTTTTTTAGTCTGTGCTTCTTTTTATCAGGATTCAATTTATCAGACTGAAAATATCAGAGCCAACTCTTAACATCATCGGGTCCAATTTCCTGCAGTTATGATCATGGATGTTTAATTTGTGCAGTCACTTAATCTTCCTGTTTTACAAAAGTTTGGCAGTGTCTGTGCTGAGATGCTCCACTGTCCAGATTTCTCATTTGCCGTGTTCTGAAAATTTTATAGTGCCAACCATCAGACACACTCTGCAACTGTCAAATCTTCTCATTCATTTTTTTAACAATGACTGTATATGATTAAGACACTTATTACCTCCGCCAAGGAGGTTATGTTTTCGCCAGGGTCTGTCTGTCTGTTTGTTTGTCTGTTTGTCTGTTAGCAACATAACTCAAACAGTTGTGGACGGATTTTGATGAAATTTTCAGAAAATGTCAAAATAGAACAAGGAACAAATAATTAGATTTTGAGGGTGATCCAGAATGGATCCAGGAATTTTTATGGGTGGAACTGAGCTGCTTGGCCGAGGTCTGCACTCTCTGAGTGCTTTTCCTGTTTTTGATAATGTAAAGGTAGTTTAAGGTTCATAGCACCATGTTGGCCAGGTTATCACATAGCATGTATTTGCCAATGACCTGTCAAGTTTGCAAAGGCTTGTTTCACTAATTCACACCTGATAGGGCTTTAACTTGTAGTAGCGCCAAATTATCCCGTTATTTGCGATTAATTAATTACAGTCATATTTAGTGCGTTTTTTTTTTAATCGCGTTAATCTCATTTTTAATCTGATTTCACTGTTTCAGTATTTTCAGAGGGCAGAACCTTAAAATACCAGAGCAGCTGGTAATTGGACGATTGCACCGCTCATCACACTCTTCACAGACCAATCCAATTCAAGGCACAGTATAATGTAGCAGCTAGACCCTGTTGTTAGCTGTTAGCTTGAACTATGAGTACTTCAGTCCTTAGACCATCGTCTTATCTTACATTAAATTATACCACACAGATGTATCATTTGCCACTTATATATGACATGAATTCCGTCAAAGACAATACCCACCATGTTCTCCCGGTAAACTTCTGAGGAAGGCATATTTCGTAACGTAGGGTAAACATGACTCCGGCCCGGCATCGTTCGCGCAGCATTTCCGCATCTCTCCCAGTTTCCCAGAAGTGATCCGCGGTCAGGTAGAAGAGCAAAAACATGATTTCCCTGTAAGAAAGCTTGAAGTGACATTCTTTGCTCCTCATTTAAATGAGAAATCAAGTCCATTTCTGATAAAACTGCAGCTCTTGCTGCATCCACGGAGATCGCTTTACACGCCGCTGTTGTTTTCAAACATGCAGTCACTTCCTGTTGTCATCACATCTGCAGCTCCCGCCTCTCTCCTCTGATTGGGCCGTTAAAGTTGGAGAGTTTTTATGCATTGGGCTTCTTGTGCTTGAGTTTTTGGGGGGTGGAGAACAATCTTTTGATCTGCCACAATAATCTAATGAATATCAATGAAAATACCTCAAGTTGAGGACTTTTTTCAGCAATTTTTAAGTGAGATTAAAAAAGAGATCAATTAGATTAATTAATTACAGATCATAATTAATGAATCCCTCAATTTTTTTCATCTCCTGACAGCACTAATTACTTCTTTCTGAAAAACAAAACTCAATTGCATGCACATTAGTAATCCAATATACTGGCCTAATTATTCTGTTTTCCCCAAAAATAAATAAATACAATTTAATGAGTGTTTTAAACTCTGTGGTGAAGATTGTAGGCTGATTGGACTGAACCTGAGTTAACCTCATTTAAGGGACTTGGAGGAGAGAAAAACCCTCATGGAAGAATCAACACATGTTCATCATGATAATCATTAGCAGCTTCTCTGTAACTCTCCAAAACTATCACAGCTCGTCGTCAAACATATGCAGGGAGGGAGCGACAGATATCTAGAGGCCGCTGTCCAGACCGCTCAGCAGCTGGCTGGTGACAGGGGGCCTGCAGCGCTGCACGCCATGCTCGCCATGCTCGCCACGCTCTGGGTTCGTGACTCAGTCTGCCGATGCTATCTTTGTTAATGCTCGTCCCGCTCCACCCGGAAACCATCGTCACTGTTTTTAGTCGAGCTTGACTTTCCCCCAACGTTCCCCAGAGGATGGCCCCTAGACCCTAACATGTATGTTCCTGTGTTTGTGTGTGTTTGTGCACTTTGTTAATATGGATGCACATAAAGAATTCAGCTGCTTGAGAGCTTCGTGGCCAAAGAGGCAAAATAGGAAGTAGGACATGAGGCGTGCAGCTTTATTTAGAGCAATGCTCGTGGTCAGCAGGGTGGCAGAGATCATCACCCTGCTTGCCCTCCTGCTCACTCACAGAGAATCTATTTGTTTATTGAATGAGATGAACTCAGCTGAGCGCTGGCTTGATATGAATTCATGAATGCATGAAGGAGACCAAAAATAGGAAATACAAAAGAGAAAGATATGAAAGGAGATTAAATTAGCAGAGTATTTTGTTGAACTTCTCTTGTTTTCTGAAAGCCAACTGAAATCTTATAAACCAGTGATAGATCATACCTGTTTTATTAAAGATGTAATGAGCATAAAAGACACCTTCCACTAAGTTTTGTCTGTGTTTGTGCGTGGATATTTATTACATCATACAGCCCACAGTCCAATCAGAGGACCAATAATGTGCCAACTACTTAGCTCCAACCCCTAAGCATTAGCATTATATCAGGACAGTGCATTGATTCCCTTGTTAGTGAGTAGTTGTCTGTTATTGGCTGAAATAATTTACCAACATTATGTTAAATGCTAATATGGGGAACTCTAAATTTAAAAAAATAACAACATAAGATAACAGAAAGGGTAGTAGAAACTCATGTGAGTGATTTCCTGTCCATTTGTCCCTGCTGAAAGTGATTTCAAAATGGCACTCTCACCAGCACTTTATATTGTTAAGATGCAGAAATTGACTCTTGCCCCCATCTGTACTATCCTTAAGGCCATTTAAATTCTCTCCATGAATATCACATTTTCCTTTATTCATGGAAATACTACCCAATGAAGTTAACACAAAGTCAAGGACTCATTTCCTGTATTTAAAAGCAGTTGAAGACCCAGAAATTTCCCTCAGAAATACAAGTCTGTCTGTTTTCGCCTCTGCTGTTGCTGTTAACAAAACAGACATCAGGAGCCCAGCTCCTTCTTGATTTTGATTGGTCAGTGAAGGAGAGACATTTGTTTTTAAAGTTCAAGAGCTGTTCTTCAGCTGAGAGTGCTGGGAGCACAGTGACAAAAGCTGAGAGGGGTTTTCCACCAAGGGCATGATGGGCTGACAGCTCTGTACTGTATTGGTTTTAAATTGAAAACAAGCACCTGTGGTGCAAAATCTGCAGCTGTAGACACAGGCCCTAAATGAATGTAAAAGTGAAACTCATAGTCCGACCATCACATTGCTTTGAGCTGCTGAGAACTGAAGCCAGAAAAACGTCCCCTTAAACTGCTGGTCCAAAGGCTTCTCTCAAACCACTTGAACTGGCCTGGAGTACACCAGGACCCCAGCAGCCACCCAGTACAACCATTCAGACTTAGGACCCCAACACCCCTAATATGAAACCAAATCAAGTTGCTAACCAACAAAAAGAAATTATGTGAACTCCTGAATGAAAACAACCCAAAAGCAAAGCCAATCAAAATGCCATTTGGTCCTAAACAGAGAAAATGAATTGGCAAGATACCTGAGCACTGCAATAGACACTTCACTGGTGAAAAGACTTGACAAGGTGTGGACCTAGTGACCACAGATTAGCTGTAGAGACAAGTCGTCACAAAAAGAGCTGGCTTCCAGAGGACAGACTCTGTCCTCACTGTGACACCAAGCAGGTAGACAGAACACAAACACAAAGTTTGAGTATACAACTGATATTCAGAAAATCTCATATTTACTGAGAGAAATGCAAAACTGAGGCCAAATAAGTCAGAGTGTTTGGAACTGAGGTCAATCAGTGGAACCTCTGCACACACAAACACTAACACATTAAAAAGGTATGCACATTGTTTTTATTTATTTATTTTTTTTATTGTGTTATCTGTTTGTTCTTTAATATTTATCTACAAACCTTTTTTTAATCAGCTGTTACATCCTACAGTGAAGTGCACTGGTTCAGTTCTGATATCTCATGTCAAAACTGGAGCTCCCTATGGCTTTGTTTTGAAAATATTTCTATGCTGCTGTTTTCTGTCCATGCCGTCTTGCACTGTCGCTTCAGGGTAATTGTTGTGACACATGTAAATGAGCCATCATACATGCAGATCACCTGATGTGCTTAATTATATGTATTTGCCAAGTACTCTTATTAACATGTACACTCACACAATTCTCAGTTTTTTTCAGCCCACCAGTGGTCGACATTACTGAGTCAGCATCCATGTTTTACTGTCTATTAGTCTGTAAGATTTAAAATGATTTTTTCTGCATCTTCCTTAAATTATGGCAGCTCAAAGTATGATAAATATACTGTATAGAGCTGCACTACATGGACTGAGATTAAAGAGATACTTATAATAATGTGATCAAATGGAATCTTTAGAAATTATCTTCACTGCAAAATTAGTTGTTTTAAGCACTGCCTTTCTTCCCAGAATTTTGGTATTTTTGTTGAATAGAGTGATTAAACATCTTCTGAGGATTTCTCCACATTTGAAGACAAATTGAAATACAGTTTGACGTGAACCTGCTGTGCACAAGCCAAGCAAAATAAATAATTCCTCCGAAACAGAGCTTGCAGACTCAGAGAGAAGCCATCCAGAAACACTGTAAAAACTGTCAGGGTCTCCCCTCACTGCAGGAGCTTGCACTCTCAGGAGCTGCTCTACTCTATACTTTTTTCCTAACATGATAATGAGGTGGCAGCAAACTTTTCCATGAACAACAGTGACACATGGTAGGTAGAAATGCTTATGCAGATTAATGCCAAGTGGAAAATATAAGGTAGCTGATGTCTGCCCAATGTCAGAAGCAGCACAACTGCTATATGTCAGAGTTGTTTAATACGTTTTTTAAGAGACTGAGTTATTTAAAAACAAATTAATCTTTTACCATAAAATTAGGAGAGACTAAGATCATTTTGTGTCAGGAAAAAAAAACGTACTGTTTGTCAAAATGTAGAAAACTTCTCTTAAACACACTGAGAACGAGGGAGAGTCACGTAGAATCAATTAAAGCAGCACTAAGTAAGATTCCGGCTTTTTAGCTCTCTAGGGGCCCCTATGGTCGATAAGTGTAACTGCATGGTTACAAAAACAGAGCATCTCACACCAACGTGCATTTGTTGACATACAGAGGGTGGAGAAGTGAGCCGACAGGACATCCCAAGAGACAAATAAACCACGTGGACTGATAAGGTACAGTCTGATCATGTTTTTTAGTTTGTAGTTTTTTAGTGTGGAAGTGTTCCTACCATCCTCATCGAAGTTACATAGTGCCAGTGAAGGTGATACAGATCCCCTCAGACTATGACAGAGGTGTCATTCAACGTGTTGTAAGGTGATGTACCATCACAATGATTCTAAAAATATTATATTAGGGTGGAAAAACTACGTTGTGTTGGTTTAACTGTCAGGATATGTTCAAAATTTAAATAACAAAAAACAAGGCGGCGGACCCAAATGCAGAATAAACAAAAAAGGCTTTATTATAAACTAAAAAGGATCCAAAAGAAAAAACTAATCCTTTACAAGAAATAGTCCAAAGCACAAATCAAAATCTCTAACAAAGTAACAAATCAAAATTGATGAAAGAAAGAAAGAAAACACTATGAACTAAACTCAAAGTACATATCAAAATCACTACAAAATGTACAACTGAAGCAGACAAACAGAAAAACATTAGGGAAACACTGGAGGCACATGGAAAACCAATGACCCAACGAGGACAAAGGGGAAGACAGAGACTGAATACACTGGGGAATTTTCAAGGTGGAGGGAATCATGATCAGAGGCACACTGAAGGGAGGGCAGGAAACACCACATGGAACAGAGGGATTTCAAAATAAAACAGGAAACAAAATAGACTATGGGAACAAGAGGTCACAGAGACAAAGAACACAAGGAAAAACATACAAAATTAACCCAAACAAGCCATATCATATCAATAACTTTAAAATGTCTAACTGTATGAGCATTACGACTGTTTCTCAGTCCCACTTTTTACATATTTGTGCATCTCAAAATAAGATATAGCTAAATTACTTCTCTCCA
The DNA here is from genome assembly GCA_037902135.1 of Cetoscarus ocellatus. Taxonomy (NCBI): domain Eukaryota; kingdom Metazoa; phylum Chordata; class Actinopteri; order Labriformes; family Labridae; genus Cetoscarus; species Cetoscarus ocellatus. The sequence goes on from JBAMNC010001212.1 coordinate 1,315,028, forward strand.
GACATCCAGTACATAGACTTGTAAATAAGATGTCTGTCACATTTTCCTGTGCATATCTCTTGAAATCCTTGCAAATCAAGAGGAAATAGAAAGGGAAAACTTTCTTTTCAACTCATCAAAGTCTCACATGGATCTTTGAAGTCTTTACATATTGAGTAATGAATGTCTCCATTGACATTTAATGCAAATCAACTTTTTGAAGAATTTCAGTATCTGCATTTTGCATGACTCTACAATTGTTTCATCTTTTATTGTAACTTCTTTATTGTAAGTAGCAATGAACAATAGGAGTAGAGTTTTGTTTTTTTTGCTAGTGTTCAGTTACCAAATGGTTTCAAACTCTATTGGACCATGTGGTACATGTAATAGAATGTAAATGGTTTGGATTAGACTCAACATAGGCTACAATGCAGACACTGAAAGGTGGCACTACTAATGTTAGCAACATGTACGATGAGCCAGGACCAACACACTCCCTGCTGCATCAAGTAGGTAGAGAGGGGAACATGGTAGAAAATGACAGTGGTAGGCTTGTTGTGTTCAAGCTGGCTGCTCTCGAAAAGTTACACAAGATGGAAAAAATTGGTGGTGGTTTTAGCGACATTTCATAAACAGCATCAAAAACTGATAGCTTGCAGTCACATGCCAGGTGCGGGCTGGAGGGTAAAGCTTGCGTTCACCGTTGTGTGGAGCTTTAGAGCAGGCTTCTTAATTCTTATCCCCACAAAAAGTGTTTTTACATCTTATGGAAAACAAAGAATTTTGAGATATCTGTATAAGTTTAAGGCATTTTGGACCCTTATACAATACCCTGGACATCATTTCTATCCCTCCTAACTAAAGCATTACTTTAGGTAACATACTGTAGTATTGTTGAGTCCTTCTCCTTACATCACTGCAATGATAAAAAAATCACAAATGTATGGGTTGTTTTATTCATTTTGATGTGTTTTAATCAATATTCCCACTGTTTGGAAAGTTAAAAAAGAAATTCTCCCTCATTTAGACTCTGGTGCACAATAAGCTAAAATTAGCTCATTAATGTCTATGATTGATAGTATCAGATTCACCATCAGCTATCACTTTCAGTCACTGATTTGGGCGAGTAATTTTATTAAAGGCTGTAATAAGGGTGTCATGTTTTAAAAATATATACGTCAGGATATGAAGATTTCTATTTGTTACTCCTGTTATTGTGTGATACAATCACAAAGGAGCATCTGACAGCATTAATCCACTATTTACTCTTGGGTTTTTTTTCCTCCAAGATGGGGCTCTGTAGGTATGTAAACTTGTTTGTCTCCTCATGGGTTAATGCATTCAGTTGAGGAAGAACTGTCTTTTATTCACCGAATCTTGTTGATCTTGACAAGTTGGCTACTGATACTATTAACCTCTCCATAGTGTAAACTATTGCATCATGTAAAAGCCATTAGTTCAAAATTTAGTAGTCCTTGAAACCTTGTTGTTTTATTGCTTAGACCTTGAATCAGATCTGTTGTTTATCTGACATGAAAATTCTTTTGAGGTGGCATGCTTAGAATTGAATGTGAACAAGTGATGAACAGGTTACCCTGGAGGCAGAAAGGTGTGAAGTTATGTGTCTCAGCTGTCCACTTGTGTTCACATCACTTGAACACACCTCAGACCCCAAAAAAACTCAACAAATGTCCTTCTCAATTCTGGTTACATCACGTTTGTAACTAATCCTCAATGACACCCAGCTGACTGTAGGGATGTAGCAATCATATTAGCCTGCCATTAATCCTCGGTTTCAGCAAATAACAAAGTCAAAATTTACATTCTACAAGGTGAAAATGAGGAAAATCAACATTTTAATGTGATATTTAACCTTATGATGTGATAACGTTTGACCAGTACATGTTTATTTCAGACACTAATAGCAGGGACATTGTTGCTGCATGTTGGACTATGGTCCCTCTGAGACATTTGTGATTAGTTTGAAGAAATACAGAGAACAAAAAGCTTTTTTCCCCTTGAAACGGAATCATCCTTCAGACTGATAAGGTTAGATATTTTTCTGAACAACTAATTGAGTTTCAGTTTTAATTAGACTTTTGACTTTCCACAATCATGAAAACAAGACAATTAAGACTAAATAATGATTGTGCGGCATGCTGAGATGGGTCTCTTTTGTCTGTTTGCTGCTTGATTCCTGTTGGTGTTACATCTCATTAACACTTGATGATTCTTTTTTCAAGCTTTTGCAAATGTTTGCACACATGTCAGTTCTTACTCAAAGAAAAGTGATGGATTGATTACATTTTGGAGCACATAGAACAAAGGTGATGGTCAAGGAGATTTATGATCATCTCTTGCTTGTAAAAACATTTTTGATGCAAAATCAAAAAAGTACACTGAGGGATTTTCTTTAAACTTGTTCACCCGGACTTTATGATAATATCATTGTATGTCAGAGGTCAAAGGTCAAAAGTCAGGATGCAGAGCCTCCTGGTCTCTTACTTCATCTCATGAATAAGGTAAGGGATTTTCATCAAACTTTGCACAAATGGGGGTGCCAGTATGGGTGGAGTCAGTATCAATGCACTTGCCATGCAGTATATTGAGGCTCTTATAGGCGGGCTGAGTTCATATCAGACCCGAGGCCCTTTTGCTGCATGTGATCCACTGCTCTCTACCCCCTTTGCAAGTCTGTCCAAATATCTAAACATTTCTCACAAGTTTTAAAGGGATTTTTTCCAGACTTTGCACAAATGTCCTTTTTGACTCATGGATGAACCAGTTTAATTTTTAAGGCACAGTCCAATGCTCGCTCTGACTCACTGATTAATTGATTGCATCTAGGTCCTACCACAAAGGTCAAGTTCATGAAACCCCATGGCATTCCTTAGCTTGCAAATGAAACCTTTTGAAGTCAAAATCTAAAGAAATTTTAGAAATTTCCTCTGTTTCTTGGAGGATGTCAATACATTTCAGAGGTCACAGGTCACAAATTAAGATCACAAAGCCTCATGGTCAGGGTTTGCATATCAACCTGTTTGTTGATTGTTGTGATATTTCAAAATTCTTTCAGGGATTTTCTTTTTGCCCAAGTACACTCCAACATTAGAAAAATGATAAGATTTTTTATGTCAAAGGTCAAAATGTAGGGGCCTCATGGTCACCTTTTTGCTCTGAAGACTTCTATGAGTCACATCACTCAAAAATCATCCCAGCCCTTTTTCTTGACCCGGCACCAAACCTGACTGTCTGACCATTGTTTCGCTGTAGCTCTAGTTTGTTTTTGTTGTATATATCAGAGGTCCAAAGCCCCCAGGCTACAGACTCATTTGGTACCAGGAGAATAAAAATTATTTATATATATATATATATATATATATATATATATATATATATATATATATATATATATTTTTAAATAACAGAGACCTTAGGGTGTTTTATACTGAAAGAATGACAGGATCCTCACATATCCATCTGTGGAGCTTGGCTGTGCAGACTTCACAGGTTCTTTGTCTTTGTTGTTGCTTTGATGCATGAAAAAAGAAGACCTGTGAGGAACTCACTGTTCGTTTTTAGGCTTGGCACTAGTCTTTGCACTTAAGGTAGATGTAAGCATATTTGGCTCTGCACAAATCACTCACACAGGAGTAAATTCAGGGGTCAGAATGTATAAATTACCAATGATCAATAGAAAAACCGTAGCCGATAGAAGTGATGGTCAGGGGTGCTGGTTTGGTGGGGTGGTGAACAACCGGGCACGACCCATATACATGCTTCTGCCGACCTGGGTCTGAATCCAGCCTGTGGCCAGTTTGCAGAGTGTCCTCCTCCTTCTCTCTCTCCTTTCATGAGCCTATCTACTGTCTTTCTCTTTTATCAGTAAAGGTCTAACAATATTAAAAAAAATAATAAAAATTAAAAGAAGAAGTGATGATCAGTGGCTGAAACACACACTGTTAGCTTTGTATGCACATCTTTTTTCAAAGCATTTCCTTCACCCCTGAAAGGTGTGGCAGTTTAATTAGTTAATGTGTAAACTTTTAGATGACAGTGTTCCCTAAATGTCATTGTCAAGTAGCTGATGAAAACAGTGTTACCTGCGGCTACATTGTCTTAAAAAAACAATTTGTATGTATGTTAATGCTTTAACTGTGTTTATATTTTTGTTTGTTTTTCTGAATGTTCAAAATGTCAAAGTATAAAGATTACTGAAGATTGATGAGTACGTGTAATGCCAACATTTAAATCATTCATTATCTTGTTAAATAAAATGGATCTTAATGGCAATAAAAAATAATAGCAATGATGATTTTTGTCCTCACTTAGCAGCCATAAGTATGTATTTTCATGAATGTCTGATAAGACATAAAACATATTTATGGTTCCAGCCGTTGCATGAATTTCCAACCAAACATGAAAAAATCTGCTCTGTAAGCTCCATATAACAATGAAGTAATACATTCTAAAATTTCAAAAATATTGGATCATAAAAATGAATGAAAATTGTCTCTAATACATTAATTGCATGCCCATGATGAGTCTTTTCACACGCAGGCCATTATTGTCTGTGGTTTCTCGAACAAAGAGCATCACGTAAAAGCTCTGATGTTTTTCTGTTTGTTTTTCTCCACATTTGTGCAAAAATCCCACACCAATTTAGTTCAAATAATACAGTATTTCCTTTTTCTGCTGAGGCTTCCTTTTAATTAGAGCCCCACTCAAAATGCACAGAGGGGGAAGACACTTCTCAGCACTTGAACACATCGGATCAATGGCTGCAGCTAAGTAAGTGTGACTAAATTTGGGTCAGCATATTTGCTTGTGTAGGGCCTCCAATTACAGCAACATTTCTGCTCTGTTGTGCGCTTTCCGCTGCAGAGAGGATCCTCTGTGACGCCGTCTTTGTCTCTAAGCGGTGTGCTCGCCTGGCTGGCCTGTAGCGTTTGGAAATGAATGAAAAGAGGATCATTTCGCCCCCGGCTTGGAGGGGAGCCCTGTTCCCTCCATATGTACCTAGAGCTCTTGTTTCCAGAGAGGGGATTTAGCACCTGGCATGGAGTGTTGGCTGTTTTTAACACCCATTCAAACACAACAAAGGCCAGTCAGCAAGCAAAGATTAATACTGATATGTTTCACATGTCTTACATGGCTGCAAACAATGAAATCCAATGTAAGATTCTGCAGAGACAAACCTATCTGAGGATGTTATAAATCCTCGAAAATCACCAGTTTGGCAGCAGATACTGGATGATATCAGCAGTTATTTTCGAGACCTTGAGCTCGTGACCCATTCAGCGATGATTTTTATGATGCTTTCAGTGGCTCGTTTCCCTGAAACCACAAAGGACGTCAGGAGAATGTTAATAAAGTCAAGTCACTGCAGTCTGAGGGAGAAAAAGTACAGATGCTAAGTATGAATCTCTTATTATTCTTGCATGTTTTAAAAATGTTTTTGGTGATGCACATGCTACTGAATATGTAGCTTGGAACTTCAATGAAGTGATAAAGAGACAAATGTTTCCAACGAAACATCGGGGTTGGGCCTTAACTCAAACTTCACGGCACCACAGCTCGAGCACTTAGTTCTCTCACAGAAAAATTCTGTTTCTTGTTCTAACGCAAGTCATTTATAAGAAGAATTTCTCCATTTCTCCATTGCTTATGTGGTTATACACTTGTTATCCCAGAACATTAACAAAAAAGTGATTTCTATCTTTAAAACAATGCTGGAGATGTGCGGGTTAGTCTCGAGCAATTACCTTACAAGCACTGTGAACAGAGGCTGTTGTCCTCAAATGGCCTGTGTTCAGCTACTCAATCCTTGGTGCTTTGCAGGAAGTCATTCCCTAATCTTTCTCCCTGATTTCCTACTCAATCCACTGTTGGCATTAAGGCTCAAAAACAAATTTTGGCACAAGAAAAGCAATGAACTGGAGCCAAGAGCATACACTGTAGTAAATAATAGACAAAGCCATAGTGACGTCAGCTTTTTACAAATGGGGGCTTTTTAGTCAAATGTGCAGTGGCCGAAATGCTTTTTAAATCTAACTCTAGATCTGCCAAGTAACAGACTGAAGGGTCAAATCAAGGTGGGACTTAAGGCCATCTGATAAATAGCATCATTGTGAGTTGTAGCGAGGTAAACCATGCACCTGACTATGCTTAATCTTTAGTTCTTAATAAAATCAAAATGGACAAATTATTGAACAAATAAACCTCGTAGTAGCATGAGCATATTAAGACATGACCTATCAAAGATATATTTTGGACCAAAATGCAAACATGTTTATTTCTGCCATACAATCAGTATTTTAACATGGAATGTGTATGTGACTTCTCGGGCTTCAGGAGACAGTCTCAAGTGGACACTTTAGGAACTGCAGTTTTATTCACTTCAGCATAAGCACTGAGTCCATCATGCTACATTTAAATACTCATTCAGTTAAGCTATTCAACTGACCTACTGTCCTTGTCCTCGCAGAAAATTACCAAAAGGAGAATAGATATATCGACGGAAACATGTCCAGTGAGCTATGTGGCAAAGTGCCTGTTCAGCTTTTCACCATAGACCAAATAAGCATGCGGCTATCCTGCTCCAGGCACGAGCCGCTGCCGGACCGGAGCGCCAACTGTGGAAGTGCTCTGATAGACTAGAGAGGGAGCGAAGTGCTCCGCAGTACAATTTGCATTCGGTTAGCAGCGCGTTCGCTTTATGTGGAATTTGGGGGTTTGATACTCCAACCATCTGTGAATGAATGTGAGAGAGAATAGATGTGAACCAACGGCGTAAAAGCTGTTTTGAGTGGTCAGAGACTAGAAAAGTGCTAAATAAGCGCAAGTTCATTTACCATTCAAGGCTAGGTTAGCAATGCTTTAACTGTACATCCATAAAACTGAAACCCAACACTCTAATTTTTCGGAAAAATCTGAAATATTATTCCTCTGAATATCCTAAAAGGTGTTTGAGATATTGCTCCCCATCCCCACAGTTCGCACAGTCTGCAGCTCTGTTAAATGGAAACAGCTCTAATATTTACAGCAACACTACAGCCACTGCAGTTTCGAGATGATTAAAGAGTGCCTGGGTATTTAAGCTGCCTTAAATTGTTTCAGTCATAAAATTCTCTTTCACCTCTCATGCACACTAAAGAAATTAATGGTGCCAAAACAGAGAAATACTCAGCATTTGATTTTAAAAACAGAGGATGGATTTTCAGCAGGAGACATTACTTACTTGACACTAAGAGTTATCCTTACACATATTCTTTGTTATTAACTGTTTAATTATATACAGTCTAATTTATGAATTCATAAAAGAGCTTTAACATCCATAAATTAGTCTGTGGTTCAGAGCCAGAGAGAATTCAAGGTCACACAGCTTAATTTAAGGCTCAGACCTTTTATACCCTTTAATCTTTTGGCTTGGCATGAAGACCTCAGCTGTGACATCTCTGTGAGTGTAAACCCTTTTAAAAAGATGCGCAGCAGTCACTATGATTTTTAAATATGTGCTTTCCAAATGAAGACCATGATCTATGCTAATGACTGCAGCCCAGAGGAACCAATCAGGCAGTGTTGTGTAAATTTGGTTAAATTAAGGGAGAGAAGTTTCAGAGGGGCAATTTGGACTCAGGAATATATTAAGTATTTTGGATATGGAAATATCTTTCATATTAGTTAAATGGGTTACTTTATTAGGTACACTCCTACCTGTAATGCAAATAGCCATTCAGACAATTACATCACAGCAACTCAACACAGTTAGGGATATAGACATGGTCAGGTTGACCTGCCAAAGTTCAAACAGAGCGTCAGAATGAAGAAGAGGGATGATTAAAGAGGCTTTGAATGTGGCATGGTTCTTGGTGTTAGACTGATCAGTCTCAATGTTTCAGAGACTGCTGATCTACTGGGATTTTCATGTACAACTGTCTCTAGGCTTTACAAAGTGCACAACACATCAACCTTGAAGTAGATAAGTTACATCAGCAGTGGATCACATAAGAAACAACTTGTGTGAGCACCACTAAGTTGCAGCGGACAGTAACTGTGGCGCTATTATGTCAATAAGGACCAAAATTTCTGAGGTATGTTTCCAGCGCCTTGTTGGGTCCTTGCCACAAAGAATGAAGGCAGTCCATAAATAGACACCTTAAGCACCCAGTAATAATACATTGTTTATATGTTTTTATTTAAGTTTAGTTTTTCTATGAAATGTACAAAATTAATGGCAACATTTAGAGACTGTCAAAGATTTTCAAACGGTCTTCAATACCATGTATTTTTAAATGATAAGAATTTCATTATTCAGTGATTGGTGGCATCAAGAAGTACAAAATCTTAATAATTGTTATATTCCTACACCTCCATCTAGGTTTTGAAGCCCAATTGGACCCAGTGTAACCTAAAACTGCCTTCACACTGAACGCGATTTGGCGTCTGAAATTGCGTCGCCCACCCAAGTAGCGTCGCCTGTCCATAGGTAGCTCATTTTGCTCACCGTCGCTTAGTGAAGTCACGTCCGCTCGAGTTTCACAACGATCATATCATATCATATAATAGGATGTGTTAGCTGACATTATTCCAACTGTATCCTTTTCACTCACCTACCAAACACAAAACACTTCAGCAGCATCGTCTGTGAGTTCTCTGCGGTCCCGTCTAGGCGGAACTAATGTACTCACTGGCTAATGTTTCTCACATAGACATGGATTGTTATTCTATGAACCGGAATGAAAACAGTCTGTCACGGGTACCATCACACACCCACACAACGCTGATTGGCTTTTGCTGAACAGCCACATGCGATATCGCCTGAAGAGTTTCAATTTTTCAACTTTGGCGACCAAGCAACGAGCAACGCTGTCGCCCAGAGCGTCGCATCGCGGGAGGGTTAACCCTGCCCCATCGCAGCTGTATATTGACTTTACATGGAGAGTGACGATGGGGCCCCAAGTCAAGTTTGGTGTGTAGGCGGCTTAAGTCGAATGCCCCTCTCTAAAGGGTCCAGCATTGCTCATTGTAATGTGTCAAAAAAAACTCAGTAACTTTAATTACGTCACTCAGAATTTCCAGTTTTATTTATCTGACATTTTCTCTTGGATCCTATCCCAGCTGGCATTGGGCAAGAGTCCAGGCACACTATAGACTGGTCGACAGCCAAACACAGGGCCAACATTTAGAGAAAGACAACCATCTAAAACCATTACTTCTTTTTTGTTAATATGCTATCAAAGAGTTACCATTGTTGTTTGATTTTTACTATCATCATATCAGAACTAATAATTCTGGTATTGTATGAACTTTAAAAAAAAAAATTGGTTACAGAAGATAAAGTTTGGATATACAATTACATTATGTTCCATTCTTCATCTGCCAGATGTCAGGATAAAAATGTTGATCCATATGACCAAACTTTAGAGGATACATGTGTCTTTGGTCAACCTTAGTTTAGCTTTGAAAATGTCAGACAGTTAAAAATAAAGTATCTGCAGCAGACTGCCAAAAAAAATAGACCAAATACAGACATATCTCTGCTGAATGGACTCAAACTGAAGTAGTGTTCCTAAAAGTCCATTTACATGTTTTAATTATTAATAACTAAAGTTGAACTTTGTCCATCTTAACTTTTGACTTTGACATCATTCTCGGCAGGCAGATTCCTCTCTAGGATTTTGCATTTGGGGTTTAGGGAATAATTCAAGCTAGGTAATCTTGATTAGGAATGACAGTCCCAGTACACTGTCAACATGCTATTTTTACTCCACTCGTTGCACATTGTTGCCCCCAGGCAACTCATTTCATGTTCATTCCCAGTCCCTCCAGAAAACGTTCCTTTATTCAGAACATGCTTTCATGGTATCAGCCTGAATCTTACACAGTTTACACAGAGAGATTTAGCTGCTGCATGTGCCCCAGCCTTTTGTTCATTATTCAGGGATTTATAACAGAAAGTGTAGAGCAGAATTCAGAATGTTTTGAATCCCGTGACCGTCAGCATATTATGTAGCATACCTGTTCTTATCATAGCTCTTTTGCATGTAATGATGTAATAAGATAGAGTATTGTCAGTGTTGTTTTCATCCAAAACTCAAAATAGTCCAGTCTATTATTCAGATTAATTGTCATGATCACAAAGAGGGCTTTTTTTTATCTAGTATGCGTTGAAGCTGAGCTTATGTTGCATTTAAGCAAATTAGGTTATATTCACCTAAATGAAGCTCTAGAAACACGCAGAACAGATTTATGTTAATTTCCTTTGTAATTAGATTATGCAGATTTTTAAAACTAGATTGGTATTGCTCTTTGACCTGACTTGTTATTCCCACGGGTTCTGACCCATTTCCACTGCTGGTTGTCTAAATAAATCAAATGACAAGTGAAAAGATCAGCAATTAAAAGAGTTTTAGAATTCAGACTCTTTTAACCGTTTGCTCATTTCGATCAGGAGACTTAAATATGAGTGAACAATTGTTTATTTTACAGGTTTGGATAAATGATACATGTACAGCGTCTTTGGTGAGAAGAACATCTATAGTGAATAGACTCAATCATGATGTTGGCAGAAGGATAGGATATCCCAACTCCCCCCTTTATTAAATCTACACAGTAATGGTGGTGGCTGCTGAAGTCATAAGAATAATCTCTATGAAAAAGTAATGTTTCCTGAATTTAAAATCATTTTAAAGCGTTAGGACATTTTGATTAATTTATTGGGGCACAGCATATGCAAGGAAAATGCATTTTGGATATAGGAGATGTCAACCATAACTGCTCATAAAAGCTTTACATTTTGAATTGCTCGGGCGGCTTTCTGCGGACAAAAAAAAAGCTGTAACATTTGTTTTTCCATTTCACAGTGGCTGAATCTGTACACATGAATTCTGTCCACTTACTTGAACAGAAATTCTTGAGCCTGAGTCATTTTCAGGACATATTTAGCTACACATTATTTGTTCTTTTTCACTTTCATCCTGCAGATTAGCAGGGTTTGCACAGTTGGTTAAGATCGTCTGTGTCTGATCCTCGTGCTCAGCAAGGACAGTGCCTCCCAAAACGTGGGCTGCAGCCCTCTCTCTGGCCCAAGGGGAAGTACAGGGAGCCACAATTGTTCTTTACTGATAGATTAAACATTGTATTTGATTTGAAGATCATTTTTTAAATAAGCATGAAGTACCTGATGAAGTTTTCATATTCTCTAAAGTCTCAGTAATAGCATGACAGCCAGAACACTGGATTCATATTTCACCCTTTTACTATTTTTTATTTTGGCTAATGTACATATAGTAATATATCTTTGCAGGCAGTATATTTTAAAATAACGTTAATAAGGTGTACATATAGTGCTCAAAAGAGAACAATGACTGTTCATTGCAGAAATGGTCCATCCTCAAGACCTACTGCCAACTCTTAAATGGGGAATTGTGACCCCCATTTCAGATAACCTTCTGTTACTCCTATGTAACTTAATCAAAATTGCTCCAAGTAGAAAATCAGGTGGAACAAAACACACAATTAAACAAATTTGTTTAAAAGGGCATCATTACTGAAGCCATGGATGCGTTCAGTTTTTTGGACTCTGTCACGTGCGATACCGTGGATCAAATCATCTCTTAACACTGAAAATCAACTTCTCTTTCTCATGAATCAAGGTAAACAAGTCTACTGTTGTCTTACAACAAGAGGTTGCTGGATTGACTCCCTGGTCAAACAGGACCTTGCTGTGTGGAGTTTGGGTTTCCTCCCATAGACCAAAAACATGCTCATCAGTTACTGTTAAAGGACTTTTAATTGCCTGTAGATTTAAGTGTTTTTGTGAAGGATTTGTTTGTCTTGATGTGTCAGCCCTGTGACTGAGGAGTGACCAGTCCAGGGTGTACCCCACCTCTCACCTTCTGTCCGCTGGGATGGGCTTTAACCTGTTCACCTATAAAGGCTTGAACAGGATATAACAGATTGATAGAGGTCAAGATCTTGTGGACAAATTATAAGCTATCATGACAAAATGAAGTTAATAAAATGGGTGTATGTCTGTTTAAGACCTTTTGTAAAGCATAGACTCTTTGAAAGAAAGAAAAAAAATCAAGACAATCATTTGTGACCCTCTGTGAAAAGCTCTGCGACCCATTTTTTGGATCATGACCCACTTCTTTGATCTGAAGATACTTACTATTTAATGAGCTTTAGTAATGGAATTATGACTTCAAAACTTTCTGATGCCATCTAAAAATGTAAATTCTTTCATTTCTAACTTCACTTGGTTGACAGATTTGCGTCACACAAGCTTTTAAGTTTTAGAGTTTCTTTGAAAAAAGCTCACAATTACACTGATAGGAAAAATGTAAAGGCAACAGCCAGAAGGTGATAAAATGCTCAAACAAGTGCTTTGTTCTTGAGCTATGGAAACAGACGTCAATGAACAGAGAAACACTGTTGGCCAGACAGACTCCTGCTGGGAGGACGTTAGGTTCAGCTGAGTGCAGCTTAAAAGAAAGAAAAAACACAAAATGTTTCCTTAAACATCTAAAAAATAAGCCCTCTTTTTATTTTCATTGATGTTTGGGTTCTTTTTGTTGACAGGTTTTAAAGCAGACCGCTCTCTCTTCAAAAAACACCACCACAGCTCCAGCCAAGTCATGGCCACTTCACTTTCTTTAAAATCGCCTCTGCTGTCACCGGGAAAGGTGTGTAACGACCCGAGGAAACCCGCCTGAGGATCAGGGTCGGAGCTGTCCACCTCAGTCAGAGAAAAAAAACATTTTCTGTTTTTTTTCTGTCGGGGACTAGCGATTAAGTGTCTGACACATTCAGACGTGCTCCCACTGCTGATTGTCCAAATCTTTTCTCCGTCGACAAGAAGTCAAACAGTTCCAGGAGCAGCGCGTGAGAGTCTGCTGTCTGCCACATCATCATTTAACATATTTTATTATTCCATGACAACTAGCTCCTTAATAACCTCCAATATACTGAGCTGACAGCTATTAAACATTTTGTCCCTAGTCTCTGGATAGGAAATGATTACTTTTTCACTGCATCAAGCAGCCACTGCTTTGCCTTCAGAATATCAGGTTGCATCAGTTGGGTAGATTTGTTAGGAAAAAAAAAAAAGGAATTTTTGGACTTTATATTTGCAATAAAGCAAAGTTTCTGATGTGCTCCAGATAACCAACATAACCCTGGAAAACAGCCTAAGTTTGATTCAGTTTACGCAGCGAATATTTTGTGTTTAAGTGAGAAAACAGATTAAATCTTTTTAAAAAGAAACATGTGAAGTTTAGGTAATGATTTGCATACATATCAGTGCTGCCCAGCCATAATCTCCAATCCCCATATTTTCTTTTTTTTATTTTCATAGAACAGTTGCTGTGGGTCCCTTTTCACATGGCTGGGTTATATACATTTTAAAGTACAAAAATATATATATATATTTTTAATTAGATAAATTAGCAATCTTGGAGATGAGAGGCTTTTGCCCTGACAGTTATGATATGAAAGTTGCAAAAATCATGTATTTATATGTCACAAATGCATAGTGAAAAGTACAAGAAGCTGATCTTCAATCATGAAGAACTAGAGTGTATCAGTGATCTGCCAAAGCAAAGAGAGCCTAGGATCGTCTATGGGACTCATTCTATATGCTATAGTTCTATGCTTCACATATTGCCTCAAAGCGAAGTGAGAATCACAATCTATAATGTAAGACTAACTCCTTAAAAGAGCTGTTTCAGAATTTTCTTTGGATTTCTTTCACACCAACAAGATGAAAAAAAGCATAATTTGCTCAGATTGCTAATAAAACAAGAAAATAGTTTCATGTTGTATTTTTCTTTATGAGAGACCTCCACACCCAGATTAAATGGCAAATATTTCAGTAGTACTTGCAAAGACCAACATGTTGTTGCTAAGGACAAGCATTTTTTTTAATAACTAGCCTTTAAATTAAATTCAAAGTTCAGTATTTGTACATTTAAAACAATATTTACAGATGTTAGTTTGTCTCGGGTTGGTACTTGCTTGGAGGAACAAAAAGAATCATGACAAAATTTAGATTGTGATACTGCCATAAATATATATCCTATATCACCCTCCCCTAGTGATACAAATATTAAGTTAGACCCAATAACACATCCGTTACTTAGAGCTTGCTGTGCCTTATTGGAAGAACAGATCATTCCTAAATCTCAAAGTGATGCTCTGATCCTCGCCCCTGCAGCAAACCACCTGGGGTGCTTGTACAAAACGCTAAACCCCAATTTCCATCAGCAAATTTCTTCCATTGTGCCACAGTTACAGTGTGATTGTGAAAAAGGGAGAATTTGACATGTAAGGTGCTTTTAGTTGAATATTAGAGTGTTGTATAAGTGTATTGTGTAACTAAAAGAGGTCAGAATATGCCTGTTTGAGAATTTGATGCCCTTTTGTGTGTTTTACATGTCTCTTCAGCATGACAGAGTACTTCTATGCACAATACAGCAAAGCCTGGGCACTGGGGCTTCTCCCTCTGCTCCCGTGAACAGAAGCTGCCTGAAATCAACTATCACCATAGTAAAGAGCTCCCAGGCTTACATCTTTTCACTGTTACGGCAGTAGTTTAAGCCAATTAGCTCAGGGTGGCAAACCCAGTGCTGATTAGAGACTGTAGAAAGACCGCAGAGCTGTTAAAAACATAATGCTGAGCCTCGCTGAACTAACCCGTTATGTCAGAGTAGTCCAGTCCCTATCAGAACAGTTTTCATGTGGGAAAGTGGGTGTTATAGTGACAGGAGCTCCAACAGAACGTCTCAGACAGAGTGAGAATTGAGGTGGGTCAGGGGTACTCAGTATGTGAAAACTAGAGGGTTTACAAATGTTTTCCGATCAGACGTCAGATTAGTTTTTATTGGTTGATTGATTGCTTATGCCCTTTATATGGTATTGCCCTTTCATACCACTTTCTACTGGCTGGCTGTTGCTCAGATGCACTTAAAATATGAAACAACCAGGTACATGGCTGATTGGCAGGGAGGATTTGTTTGGTCAACAGCTCTTCAAAAACTCAAATCTTAGCAGGTGTAATCTAATTTAAAATTACACTGTATAATTACACAATAATCCACATTACTTTATGTGGCCTGACTAACACCTTATTTCAGTCGTTTTATAAGGTTCAGTATGTTTATAATGCCTGGAATAAATGACACTTTACATGCATGTACTTGCTAAAGTTTCCCAGCCTAGAAACTCAAAGAGGCAGAGAGGAGCATAGGATTTATCTGCAATATACTTTTGCTCTTTCTCTCGCCCTTGTCCTATCAACAGACAATAAAGGTTGAAGAGTCAGCAGCCCAGACACACACTGACTCTGTTCTCTGTTTTTCTGTTTACATTGCAAAATGTTTCTCTTCCATACTTTGAGGCACTAGCAATCTATCGTCTGCTGCACTGCACGCCTGTGCCTCCCCTCAATTGAACCTTTTTATGTGTTCTGTTTATATTTTTATTATTTTTTGGGGGGCTCCCTTGATGGTAGAAATACTGCTGTATAAAACCCTACCCTGTGTACACAGTTGCTGTGTTTTGCTCTGGCAGTTCTCGTGATGTCAGTTTCAAGAGGGCTCTTGTCAGTGTTATTGTTTCTAGGTCATGAAAGTTTTCTTTTGTCTCTATCAGTAGTGTCCATACGGTCATTCTGAATAGCTCTGTATGCCACTGTCACCCAGAAAACATGGACACAAGATAAAGGAATCATGAACTGGCAATAGCAGCAGTTGTTAACCTGGAAATAGAAATGACGAGTCAGATAACTTTCCCACTTTATTTAACAAAGCACACATCACAAGTCCAGCCCTGTTGATTTTGACTGGGCAGCAAAGAAGAAGTTACACTGATGAGTGCATTGCTGTTTTTAGAGTTAAATTGTTTTTTAGAGGTCAAATTATGATTTTTTTCTAATTTCATATGAGTGTGTTTTGCACATATCCTTCACATGCTGGGGTACTTCTATGCACAAGACAACAAAGTCTGTGGCATCTGGACTCTAAAATAGCTTATTCCCCTTCATCTTTGTTGATGTCGTACCACCGTTACTTATGTAGTTCAAGACCATCGACAACATTTGAGGCTGAACTGTGCTTAACTTAATATTTACCACAGAAAAGACCAGTCAGCCAATCAGAGCAGAATGGGGGCTTTAAAGTGACAGGAATTCTAGCAGGGTGTCCCAGACAGACTGAGAATAGAGGTGGATCAGGGGTACTCAGAATGTGAAAATGAGACAGATTTTTGAACTTTAGAGATTATGGGGGCATACTCTAGTAGTTATCAAACATATAAACGTGAGTGAAGGCAAATGTAACCTCTTTCAACTGAGGACACTGAGAGTCCATTGACAGAAACAGCTGATGCAGAGGGCTTTTTTTTCCATTCAGGATGTTTGACGTTGAGAATGCTGCACATTGATTTTGTATGAAGCCATGGAAAAAGGCCATAACAACTTGTTACTTCCTCCCTTCAATGCCTTTTGTTCAAAACATTGTGTTCAATTCATTGAATGAACAATTTAGATTCATTTGATAACCCATCGTAAACTACATGCACCACCCAAAAATTACACCATCATTTACAGCATCACATTTTTACAATTACAGTCACAGCCATAGCTGTTGAATTTTACAAATATGAACTGAAAAGAAAACTGAATAAGGAAGTGTTTGAATCAAACTTTGTCCGTGTTTTAGTCACATACCATATCCATAAAAATATCAAATACTAAAGCTATATAATAATTAAACTATATATTAGCAAATTCACTTTGATAATTTTCACCCCCTGCCTCTGTTAAATTTCTTTATGTCTCTACAGACCATAGCTTCCACTCCTCCTCTGCATACTGCAGCAACTCATCTTAATAAATATTTGTCATTCCTCCTTTCAACTTTAAATTGCCTCATTTTAAATATTTTGACGCCGCAGTGTCAAACTGTCCCTGCCTTAATAAGTGTCCTCGATGGACGATTTGATTTCCTTCATCTGAAATGTGAAACGACAAATGTGAAATTTGTCACAGATTATGCAACTCTGGTTCTCTGAATGCAAACAGAAACGTGTGCAATGATGGAAAAATATAATTTCACTCATCACTTGTCAGAGCTTTCATGCATTTATCACTCAATGTGCAGAGATTATATTTTTTAAGATGGAAAAATAAACCCGCTCACACTTGTTCACTTTGACTTTTTCTTTTCATTTTAAGGTGGGAAGAGGTTAGACATTTAAAATACACCTTTTAATGTGTCACAGGTTGATGTTAAATGTTTCTTTTTCGTTTTATGAGAAAAATTGCTCTCTTTTTCTGCATCTTTTGTGACCAGCTGGAAACAGGATGAATGTGAGCAGGCTTTGTGTTAAACGTCAGAGAAAGCAGGTTTGAATGGCGGTCATTGAGGTTAGATGAAAAAAAAAAAGAAGAAGATAAAGAATGATTTGGCAGCCATTTGAATGCTCTCCTGACAGCAAATGTGTGAAATATCACTGCTGCAAAGACTTCCTCTGATATCACTCTGTATTATATTCAAAGCACAGAAGGTCACAGCACTGCTGCAATAAGAGAGACAGATACAGTAGATTTCCAGGAACACAGGGATGATAATGAGAAAATTTGGTATGACAAACATCCCTCCAGTAACACACTTTATGGTCTCTTCTTCTTCTCTTTGTGCAGATAATGTCTACAGGAAATGCCTCTCGAATGGGACATGGGCACTAAAGGGAAACTATTCCATGTGTAAGGCCATACTCCACGAAGAGGTAAGACATCAGTGTGGGGAAGCAGGGCTGGGCGATGCAGAAAAAAACCCATCCTGATATTTATTTATGGGCAAAATGGCAGTACACATTGTATATCTTCCTTTAAAAAAGTGTCATATGGGTGTCTCAGTGCCAGAATTATAACTTTGAAATGCAAGACAACTCCTGCACATTGTCTGCTGTTAAATATCATGTGTGTCAAATCATCAATTATGGATTGGTAGCATTAAGAGCACAGAAACTTAATTATCTTCAGTCATATTCTGAACCAGAAGATTGAGATTACTGTCTTTATTCAACAAATACATTGGCAACACCTGTCAGAAATGTTACCATGTATTTTGCAGTTAAATTACTTCAAGAGATAATTTGCATTTCTTATTTTTTACCCCCCAAAAACAAGAATTACCCAAAATCTTGTGTGTAGGACAAGGTGCCTTGAATCACACCGGGCTGTTATTTTTACGATCAACCACTATTTTTACATATAACATATGTGTTCGTCTTTGGATAGCACTGATCATTAAAAAAAAATATACAGAGATGTTTTTGCTAAATTTAGGCAGCCATTAGTTCTCTGCAACTTTTGAGACACAAAGGGAAGGGGAACTGAAAACAAAAATATTCAAATATGTGACTTGCAAAACATCTGGCATTATTTATACAGTATGCAGGTGTTTGCCTGTCAGTTTAGTAATCAAAGACAATTAATTAAAACCTTATAGTTTAGTTTAGTTTACCAAGATCAAGAAGAGAAAGTAACAATTATTCCATATGTAGCCTGTGCTACATGTAAAATCTATAAACCCAAAAATAAAAGTCTCAGTAATAATTTCAAATAAAATGAACAATTTCCTAATATGTTTTGTGTGCTATACACTTTCTTTTTCCATGTCTATTTTATAGTTTTACTCTGTTCTCTGAAACACATCTGATCCTTTATTATAGAAATTCTATAATTTATTGTAGATGTCAGATGGTTTTGTTTTTTGTTTTTTTTAATAGCTAATGACACACGTTGCATTAGATAGCTACAGAAAATATGATTAAATTATTGCTGCATCATATTCAACTTTTGCCAATATCCAATATGCCAATATTGCCATTACCAGTAGAGATATGGATAGTTTTTTTGAAGATGAAGTCTCCACTTTATTAAGACTATTGGTGTTAGAAACAGATGTGAAGCAAGAAAAACAACATAATATTCTTTGATAAATGGTACTTTTGATTTATAAAAGTGGACATTCAGTGATGTTAAGGCAAAACTCTGGTACATTTGTACATTTAGCAGATATTATGGCCAGTATCATTGCTGTTAGGCTCAAAACTTCTATCTCCAAAATAATTGCTTTTCACGAAATAAAAAAAAATGCTTTACCTCTGAATGAATAAATATTATGTTGTCTATATTACAAATTATTTTTTTGTGTACCAGCATAGATGGTGTCTCATAGCGCTGCTTTATGGAAAAAAATCATAAGAAAAGGAGGTTTTGGCCTGACAGCCATGATATGTTGGATATTTATGCCAAATATGTGCAGCAAAATATTAACTGAAAATATCTGCCAAAAATTTCATATCAGCTGATTCTGATTTTGTTCTGATAACATCCTGCATACCTAGATTAAATTGAACAAAAGTTTTAGGTACAAAAAGGTCACCCAGATGTTTTTGATATTTGGACAGTGTACAAGACTTTGTCCACATTTTGTGTTAATCAAGAAGCAAATATTGAGTGTTTTGATCTTCTATTTTGTGCTGTTGTATCAAACAGGTTTCTAACAGCTTTCAGTTTCATTTGATTTTAATAAAATACTCTTTATATTATTAAAATTAATATTGCTATTCCCCAGTATGGTTTGACTTCTCAAACCGATTATCTTGTGGTCAGGAACATATAATCATAAATGGTTCTCACTGTCAAACTGAGCACAGAGCTGCTGAGGGAGGTTATTTCAGCCTCAGACAGCCCTTCTTCTTTTGCTTAAAAGTGAGCAAACAGAACTTCCTCGTGTCTTCTTATTTGAAAATTAGATATCACCAAGTCTAGACAATTCAACGTGTCTCTTAAGGTCTTGGTGTGTCTTTGAAGAGAAAATGACGCACACTCTGTACAGCTGAAGCATCAGATCTTCTGCCTTAAATCATGTTTTGAATTTATTTTGGCTTTTAAACCAAACAGTAATCCACTGCTTTATGGATGTAATATTTCTATATCGACCTGCCTTGCTATAATTTGTTTAATGAGAAGATGTGGTGGGGTTTCTGAGGTGTTTGTCCACAGATGGGGGTAGAGGGATCCTCACACTTGAGGCTCACCTTTGCCTCTGTCTGCGGGCCCCAGGCAGTCACTGACCTTTTCCTCATGAAAAAAAGAAAAGAGCTGGACTCACCATCAATAAGTCTCAAATCATATACTGTTCAGTATGAAACTCACCAATTTCCAGATATAGTCAGAGGTAAAATATAATATTATTTTCGTGGAGACTAAACTATGTCAATATAAATAGTATCATCTTACTCCATGTCTGATTTAAAAATATATTTATCCACCTTAACTTGATATAGTTTCCAGCTTTCGCGGAAAACTCTGGGTCCATTTCTTCCTCTGAATAATGAGACTGTTCTTAAGACCCTCAAAGCATAGAACCTACAGCAATCAAGACCCAACAACAAAGGCAGCATGATGAGTGCAGCAGGTTGACCCCAGGCAGGTCTCCTCATAATATGGATGCAGTCTTTTGTTGATTGAAGCCTGCAGCCTTAAGGGACACCACAGTGAAGATAAAATATACTGTAAATGAACTTCAGATTGCCTCAGGAGCATCATTTGAAGGACTCTGCTTCAAAAGCACAAAGACTGGTTGAAATTTGCATGAAAACTGTGGCTTTAACCGCATCCTTCCTCAGGGGGTTGGCTGCTTTTCCTCGGTAGGTTTATGAGTGAAATCTACAAATTAACCCGCAGCTATTTCTCTTTGTACTTCAGAAAAAGTGTTTCATATCTGTAATTCCTTAAAAGGAAATGGGTGACGGTAACTTTTTGAGTCATCGCTGTCTTCAAGCAACGTGAGGGAGTTGTGGAAACAGGGAAGAAAAACACACTGAGGGTTTTTTGGTTAAAAAGCGGCTGTTTCGATCCCACTGTGCTCCAGATTTTTTATCCTTTCACATGCTGCACAGTGTGTGTTTTGTTGCATGTTTTAGCCTCCACCTGGATGCTGCTTTGTGTTCTGCAGATGTGATGATGATTGGCGCTGGTTTTAATGAGGATTGAATGCAGGACAAAGCTTTCAGACAGAACACAGTGACCTACATGAGGCTGGAACAAGCACACATTTGATGTATTGTATGTAAAAATGCAAAAATGACAAGAGGGAAATATGTAAGATGCTTTGTTTGTTTTCCTGACCTGGATATCTGCTGCAGCTGTATATTTGAGAAGGAAGTTTCCATAAACACTTAAACTCTGCTCTTCTTTAATAAACTGTCTGTGTGTGTTTTCTTTTTTCTGCTCTAAAGACTGCATGCTTGTTCTGAATATAGAGGATAGCGCTGGATTTATTTTATATTTTCTTTATTCAACACAAATCCCATGAAAAGACACAAAACAATGAGTTAGTCTGTCTCTTTATACTTGTGTCCCTGTGTTTGATCTGCTGTTTATTTATACTGAGGATGTAAAAATGTAAAAATAAATAAATAAATAAGCCTCCGGGATTTTCTGGAACAGTAGGGGCTGTAGTTTTTATCAACCCTTACTCAAACAGTTGGATGCAGTGCATTTGTTTTTAATATTCTGCTTTTTGGTATTATGGATTAAGACACAGTCTGTGTCACAGCTGCTGGCCCCAGCATCACAAATTTAATCATACAGTGACCCTGTAGGTCAACTGTGTATTTGATGATTACAACAAATACTTTTGAAGATGCTGAAACATCTTACAAAATGCAAAAATATCTCACGAAGCACAAATTTGCTTAAAAATGTAAAGCAATGTCATGAAACACAATAAACATTCTAAATTAAACCCATTCACCCTTTGCCAAAAACATCCCTCCATCTGAGGGAAATGTTCAATCCCACTTTGCTTTACAAAAATATTTCAACTTCTGCATAAAAATGTAAACTTTTACAAAAATAACACCCTGTGAAGAGCATTTTTCTTGCTAAATAAAATATTACAGAAATAATTCACCTTCTGCAACAAAAGAACTTAAGTCAGAATAAAATATTCAACCATTTACAAATATTTTATTGGTTGAAAAGGTAAATTGTTGCATGGTTGACCTACAGGGTCAATGCAGACTACTCAGACTTCATTGGTTTATCCTGATATTGTCATAATGTTTCAGTCAGCGGTCAGCTTTGATGATTTTGTTGTTTTTCTTTCTTTGTTTCTTTCTTTCTGCGCATAGTCTTTTGTTTAATATGCACGTTAATCACAATGTTTTCACTAGTAAGCACGTATTTATCTATAATTAGATTAATTTAACACAGGGAACTTTTCTATCAGCCTGTGAGCCCCATGTTAAAATTATCATACGTATGCTTGTCTTGATTTCCCATGAACAGCATCTAAATATCTCCACCAGGCTTCTCTCTTGGAGGTTTCAGTCACCTCACTGCTGCTTTTAATCAGATTAATCAACCAGACGAGGGATTTCAGGCAGCTACTGAGTTAAGTTTAGTGTCAGATCAGCTTGAGGCCTCTTAAGAAGAAGAGATTTAGAGAAAGATTGATTTTTAAAGTGAAACTGCTCTCTTTGGTGCCTGCAGGAATTAGTTTTTTATGCACGCACATTTCTGTGATTTTGAGGAACACAAAGTCTTTCCTGTGGTAGAATTGACCTGTTTCTAGTATTGTGACTGTCTACGTTGTCATAGAAACAGACTCAAAATGAGATGGACAACATTTAGTTCTGCAAATAATTGTAAATGTATTATTCTATAATCTTATAGAACTAAAATGAATATACGGTATTTCTAACTAGAGTCTAAATATCACACAAAGCTTTATCTGCATTTTAGAAAACTACAAACAGCTTTGTGACAACCTGTTGACAGGCAGTGACCCACATGGGAAAATGTGACTCATTTTCATGTTAATGATTCTTTCCAGTTAACATAAATTCTTGTAGTAGATGAAATCACAGCACTGAAGAGGCCCTCGATTAGGGACAGCAAGGGATTTATGCAAAGAGAGGTGCTGTCAAAATACAAAAGTTTATGCCAATGGGTCGGTTTAGGAAAAAGTAAGACATAACGGTGAGTCCAGACAGTTGTGACACATAAAGTTGAAAAAGAGAGAAATGTTGGAAAACATAAATTAAAAACTCTGTACGCTGTCATGACTTTATGAAAGGTAACACTGCAAATTGTGCAACATCACATAATCTTAATACAGGAAAGAGTGGTTGTAATTCCAGAAACATATCATATCACTGGAAAGGTAGAGTATGTTAAGCAGCTTGTGTTTTGTGGCAAGATAATCTATAGTTAAAGCAATAATATAAAAACTTGGATTATCCAACAAATTTGCTCACTTATATTAAAACAAGACAGAAATCAATGAATCCAATGATCAATCTCAGAATGCTGAGCATAAAACAAAGAATTTCTAAGGCTCAGTGCTCCTACTTTCTTTGTTTTGCTTGATCTGTATGAAGAAATCATACAGACCGATTAATTTGTGACATTTATTGGCAAAAGCCCCATGTAATGGTCCACCTGTTGGAAAAATCCCCTGTCTTCCAAATGGAGAGATCATACCCAATGTGTCTAAAATTTTCTTATTGTAGGTTTTATCAATAGCATTGCCCTGTTCACAAAGAGTATCAGTTGTCATGTATCACCTCCTGACCCCCAGTGACCTTAACGTGTCACTGTTGTCATGTGACTGAACATAACAAGCAACAAGTTTGAAGGGTTTTTCCCAGAGTCATTTAGACTGGATGGATGAGAGTCAATTTGCCAATTGTTACCCTGAGCCGTGTGTATTTCACTGTAAAAAATGGAAGAAATACTATAAACTCAGAGAACTGTTTTACCTTTTTTCAGCAGAAAATGTGTAGTTATACCTCCTTTTCGTGCTTTTACATGTAGATTCTCAGTTTGGCTCTGGAGATAACACATCGCAGCCAACGCACATCTGAGACGTGAAAAATACTTTCTTTTTAAACCTGAAGTATAAACTAGCTTCAGTTCAGAATAATCAAGTTAAGGACATCTTTTTTCAGGGCTATCAGAAAATTTTGCTGTAATTGGGTCAGAATCATGTGTTAGAGTTGTCTGACCATAAAGATAAAACAGAAATTCAAAATGAAATTTAAATCTCACTGAATTTTATACAAATCACACTGACCAATGATGAGCAAGCCTGTTCACATCTGGGTCTTGTTCTGTCAAACTTTGGCTATTAGAAGGACAAAATTAAAGTATTAAAATAAAACTATTTACACATTTACATGTATTAGACTACCTTTTTTACTCTATTTAGTCATTTGTGCCAAACTTGGAAGCGATTTTTGTCCCAATTGTTAGAAAGGGCCATATCACGTTATTCACACTCCCTTTGTGAGTCTTTGGGGGGCTGACAAATCACTTTTTTGTCTGTTGTTGACCTTTGGCTGCTTCTGATTGGACTCTGCTGATTTAGGGTTCATGTGATTAGTCAGTATAAAGACAGGAAGTTATCACTTTCTCTTTGGGTCAAAATCAAGGTCCCATAACATCAGTGGTACATTTTTTTCATCAAAAATTGGATACAAAAAATTGCCAATTACAAATTTACTTTGCATCCACAAAAACAATTTAAGTTTCGGAGTGAAACGCTGCACTTCATCTCTGGATTAAAAGAATTTCGAAAGGGATATATTTGACCTGAAGTCCTCTAAAGATTAACAAATGAATGAGCTTCCAAACATGGTTATCCCCATAACGATTGGTTGTATGGTTCCCAAAATATAAGTAAACAAAGTATCTGTTACTGCTTTGGAGAGCCAGCAGTCCTATGGAGTTGGGAGGTATAATGACCAAGACTGCTGCAACAGAACAGAACGGAAAAACCAAGGTTTATTGATGCATCCCAAATACCAATATTATACTGATGATATTGTGCATTACTATAAAAAGAAATCTTTTTAACCAGTTAGCCTGGTATCTCCTCTTCTGCCTACATGAAAAGGTCTTAGTAATCCCTTTGATATTTCAGACTGTTTCACAAAATTACCCATCGATTGTCCTGCTCTTGCTCATTATTTTTTTTAAGCACGTTTCTGAAGGTCAAAGTTTCCTCTTAAGCCATTACTACCCTCTCTTGAAAGAAGTCGTCGGTTCACCATTTTCCAACACAAGCAGACAAAAGCATAAATGGAGCTGACACAGTGGAGGGGACTCCGT
Source organism: Cetoscarus ocellatus (assembly GCA_037902135.1). Lineage (NCBI taxonomy): Eukaryota > Metazoa > Chordata > Actinopteri > Labriformes > Labridae > Cetoscarus > Cetoscarus ocellatus. Next base: position 1,340,202 of record JBAMNC010001212.1, read on the forward strand.
CGTGTTTTAGAATTTGATTAAATGATTGATACTCGAGTACAGAGAAGCTGGCAAGAGGTGGTCAGCCAAGCACAAAGACTGGTAGCAGGTGGAAATAGCTCGCCTGACCCTGTCCTAAAATAAACATATTATCACCCCTTGTGCTTACTGTTAACACACTGCATCACAATTGTTTTGCCTGTGCATAAATAGCTCTGCTAAACTGACAACATGTGCTTCATGACAACCTCTTCTGTCATCTTGTCTTTGTGCTTAGCAGAATGATATCATCCCGGCCTGCAGTCTTTGAACACGTAGTCAGAGTAGAATCAATCTTAGCAAACAAATTTCTGCAAATAAAGGTGAGGAATAGTGTAGAGCTTTTCCTGTATAGTTTCTCTCCACTATGTGACTTACAAAAATATTTTCGGGGCCATATTTTGTAGTGCTTTCTGGCGTTTCCTCAGAAAGATTCTTAATCCCCACTTCAAAGCTCCGATTGGCTTACTTTGTTTCATCGTTTTATCAGGATTTAATACACAGTCACTTCTTGTTAGTGGGATCAGTCCTTTGTTGATTTTGGTCTTTCATGGGATTTTTTTTTGGGTTGAAGATTTATTTTTGGACTTTTTGCCTTTATTGGAGATGGCAGTGGGTAGTGGCAGGAAATCAAAGAGAGAGTTGGAAAAGTTGGTTAAGAAGTCGCTGACCAAACTTGAACCCAGGCCGCCTGCTTGGAGGAATATAGCGTCTGTGTTTGTACTTATTTCACAGGCCAGTTGGCACTCCTTATTATTATATTTCTTAATTCAAAAAGAATCAAGTATCTCCTTACGTTTGTAATTGCTTGGTACATATTCATTCTTCCATCAGGGAGCTCTCAATCAAAACAACAAAAGTTGACTTTAAGGGGGTTATGCAGTCCCTCCTCACATGATTATTATCATCTCTGCACTGACCCTCAGGACCAAAGATGAGTAACTTATTCAATAATTTATTATTCAGTAATTTATTCAATTTATAGTTGTATCATGGTGGGCATTTTTGCAGAGTGAGGGAAAATCCCTTTAAGCATTTTTTGTTGCATCGCATTCACAAGCTTGCATTCAAAAGCAAAGGAGAATCATGAGACCCAGGCCCTGTCCACACTTACTCTTAACTTCTTTAGTTTTCTTGCACAAAGTAGCATATGTGCAGATTATTGTATTTTATCCATACTACAACAATGGACGGATAGACAGACAAACAAATAAACAAATGTATTCCCCTCTGAGGAACAAAATCTATCAAAGTATTCTCGAGATATTGCAACCAAAAAACTGTGTTTACAAGCAAAGAATGATCATGGGGCTCTATGACTTCAAACTTTGACCTATGATCTCCAAAAACTTATCAGTTGATCCTGAAGTCTGAGTGGGCATATGTGCAAAAAAGTACTATTCAAGTCTTTATGCCTATTACATTTGTAAGAATTAGCACTGACTGAGTGATGAGATGGATCAACAGATGTTCAAGACACTCACATCTGGGGCCTTGGCTGTTTAGGGGCAAAGGCACAAACAACACATGCTGCTATTTAAACAGTCTCATGAACAATTTTTGTCATGTAAATTTCAAAAAGCAGGCGTGTCCATACATTTGTATTTCTGAAATTGTCCCTTTAAAGATTGACAGGATTGACTGACCCAGTATGCAGCACATTAGTGTGTGTGAAGATCGGCGAGTATGAGGAAGCAGTGTTGTGGACTCGTGTAGTGTTTTCCCAGACTCACTGTGAGCCTGATGTCTAATCGATCCCCGCGGAAGATGGATATAGAGTGTCTGACCTTTTAAAGTCTGATTTGAGTTTTTTTCTGTCCTTTTGTTGCCATAAAATAAATCACCAGGTGGCGTGATTGACGTGGAGGAGAAGGAGGGGGAGTTAAAGTAGCTTCTCTTTAAAGTTCAGTTTGTATTGAACTGGAAATCCAGCCGTCCCACTGGGAGCAGAAAGTGTGTGGATCAAAGGCTTATTGGAAAGTTTGTTTGAGGAGAGAGAAATCCTCTTTTCCTTATGGGACTCGCTCGAGGTTATTTTCTCAAATAAAAGATAAGAGTCTTTGTTTTTTCTTGGAGGGATAGTGAGTCAGGTTTGTTCCTGGCCCACACATTCAGAGACCTGTGGGTTGGTGGGTTTTATATCATCCTCCTGTCCTGTCCTGTCGTCCTGTCCACCCCCTCTCTCAGCTCTGCAATCCATCTGAAAACATCCTGTCCGCTTGATTAATGCCCTGATGTGTCAGCCAGTCTTGCTCTAACCACTGTCTATTCATTTCTTCCCCTTTTCAGCTCTATATTACAGCTCACATAGAGGGAGAGAAGGGTCCTTCAGCTTGTAATCACTATTCATTGTCATCATTCCCCCTGTCATTGCACCTTTCAGGAGCCTGCTTTATCAGCTTAAAGAGAATCGACAAAATCTGCACGCTCTGTTTGGTGGAAAATGCTTTTTACAGCCGCAGAGGAAACGTCCTGCTAGTTATATTAAGGACAAACAAAAATGATATGCATATGCAAACCTCAGGACAATGATACCCATGAGGCTTCACTAACTCAGACAGCTGAAGCTTCGTGTTTACTTTGGATGAACTCCAGGGCGTGCTGTCTCGGGGTGCATGAAAGAAAAACTTGTTTGTTTATATTGATCCATTTACAGTGAATTTGTCAACCCAGTTCCCCTTATTTTTTCCTCTTTAATATGAAAAGAAAGTCCTTATGTCCAGGGGCACTATGAGGGGAAGAAAAGTTAGGATAATTTTTAGGGCTGACAGGGGTCATGAAAAACATTCAATTATATTTTATTTTCTCCATATTACACTATTAGCCTATACCCAAAGATAAGATTTTAACTCTGTGTTGATAAAAAGTGACAGTTTCTTTGTCTTTTTTTACTCTGTAGTGCAAACTAACATACTAATAGCCTCTGTGTCCCAAATCCCAACCAATGGAAGTAAGGTTTAGGTAATTCATTAATGCAAGATAAAGATATGGATAGATTGATCCAGAGGGAAATTTAAGTTATGTTAAAGTAAGGTCTGTCAGTTGACTAAAGGTCTCATTTCCTTTTATGTTTGATTGTTTTCATTATGTCTTGGGTGTCTGTTAAGCAATGATTTGATTTTTAGTTTGTTTCTTTTTGTTAATTGTCTCTGTAGAGGATCAGATGCAGCCCTTTTTCTTTCCTCTTTGGAAACAATCAGATCTGAGGGGGCGGGAAGGCTACAAGAGGCAATAATAATGAGCTCTGTGCTGATTGGTAGCCTGATGGGAGGGGGGAGGAGAGGTTACAGGCTGAGTCAGGTTTGTTTCTGGCCCACGCATTCAGAGACCTGTGGGTTGGTGGGTTTTATATCATCCTCCTGTTCTTTCCTGTCCTGTTGTCCTGTCCAACCCCTCCTCTCAGCTCTGCAATCCATCTGGAAACGTCCTGTCCGCTTGATTAATGCCCTGATGTGCCAGCCAGTCTTGCTCCAGCTACTGGCTGGAGCAAGACCTTTTTTCCTCCCCTTTGGAAACAATCAGATCTGAGGGAGTGAGGAGGCTACTGGAGGCTGTAATAATGAGCTCTGTGCTGATTGGCTGCCTGATGGGAGGGGGTAGGATAGGTTAACAAGCCACAGAGTGGACTTTTCAAACAGTCATCGTGTCTGTGACGTACAGAAAACACATACAGGTGGAGGCCGTCTTGTTAATTATTTGTTGTATTGACAGGGGAACATGATGTACATCTGTCTTTATATTGGCAAATGAATATGGCCGTGTTCCTGTCTAAGGGAAAGCTTTGCTTGTGTTGACAAATCTTGCCTAACAGAGGGACAGGTCAGAAGGAGCTGGTAAGAACAGGGTCAAAAACCTCCTCTTTTATATCCATGGTGACATATTTGTTTTACATTTTGACAGAGACTTGCAAGGTTTGTTAAGGTTGCTTCCACACCTGTATCATTTTGATAAGTTGTCCCAGTCTGCCTTCTCCCTTTAACATTTTGTTTGGACATACATGAAAACAGCAATCAAAAACAACAAACAAACTAAAGAGTCGAGCCGTGATTACCTCAAAGATCAAGTCTCGACTCACCTCAGAACGGACCCCTCAGCATTTTTGTTTGGGATGTTAACACAACCATCCCAGAGACCAGAACAACAGGCTAACAGGTCCACTCATCACACTCTAGTTGTGCAGGTAGTAGGCGCAGTAATAATGAAAAGGCTACCATGCATGCTTCGGGTTTTACAGTGTTAAGAACCATCTTGCTATCCTGTGTCCTCTGTGGGTTTGTTAACTTTTATATCACATAACATATCAAACATCTGATCAATGTGCTTCTCTGCCAAATGAAGCATCTGACCTCTTTTCTGCTCCAAGTCAAACCACAGCTCATTTTGTGGGAAGATTAGCTTGCTAACTATTTGTCATAATGCAGAGCACAACCAGTGAGCATGACTTTGCGAAGGCTGGGTCATAATGACATAGGGACAGCCCTGCCTTGGTATGTGTTTTGGCCTAGTTTACAATACAACAGAGTGGACATGAACCAATCCGAAAGGAAAAATACAACAACAAATCATGTTGTCATCCGAATCGTAACAAAGGAAATGACCTTTAGATGTCAAATCACTGTTGAATTGCAGAGACCTGTGTTGGAAAGTGGACAAGGGCTTAAGTGTCTCTTGTCCAGAGACTTTTGAGGCACTGCAGAGCCTATTTAGGTTGAACACTGTTGAAATATCTCTCTGATTTTGCACAGCATTTGGCATCTAAATAATTGAATCTATGTAGATATGTGAGGAAATGAGGATTACAGATTCTTATTCTAGCTGAATTATTGATTACATCATGTGATTTTCTTTTCTATTCTAATTCAAAATCTTGCTGTTGTGATGCCTTAAAGAATAAGTTTTTATAAGACTTCCTGGTTGAATAATAACCAGGGAGTCTCTCTTTACCAGCTGCTAGTTCAATATGGAAAACTAATTACTTGCATAGCCGACCCCCCAATCTATGCTAACAGCTGTTGTGCTGATAGATTGTTTTTTCTGTAAAGCTTCTGTAAAGCACACATACTCAGGAAGTGAGCTGTTAGATGAGCAATGTGATAGTTTTTAAGTCTTTCTTCCTGTTTACACCATCTCAGCATGCCTTGTCTGTATAAACAGTCATGCGTTAAGGATTTCCAGGCAAATCAGTTTGGAAGGAAATACTTTCATAACAAGGCTAATGTTCATCTTTAGACAAAGAACGTTGTAGCCAAGACTTAGAAACTACGAGTGCTATGAAAAAAAAAGCTGGAGCGCAGTCACTGATGTTGTTGACTTAAAGATTTATTTATCAGTGATGTTTTATCACATAAGCTTAAGATTACACAACAGAACTCCATGTAACAATAGTTCAATGTAAAGGCACTAGACAGTATTTCAGGTCTCGTGGTTCAAAATGGTTCCTTCTGTAATATATGCAGGTATTGTCCACCTGCATTGGAAAAAAGCTTGATTTATTTCAATTTAGGCTTCATTACAGACTCAAGGCCCAGACAACAAAGCACATAGCAAAAAAGCATGATGCATTTAGTTTAATGTAGGTAAAGTCATTGTACAAAAAGTTGTAAAGGCCAATTAACATCAAACTATTCTTTTTTTAAATGATATGGCATTTGATTAATAATTTAATGAGTAAAATACATCCCAATGTAGTTGTTGATGTTGTCTCCTCTTTTTTTCCTTTATTGACGGCTTAGAGACAGTGGATAGTGTCCGTCAGGGGATGACAGTGCAGGGGTAGATATGCAGTAAACTGGCCTTGAGCTGGAAACCCAGGCTCCTCACAAGAGGCAAGAGCCTCGGCATACATGGGTCTGTTGACAGCAGTAACCACCAGGCTATCAGCACACCCAGCAAGGCTGTCTTTTAGCATTAAGCTGTAGTAGGTGTATTGTCGGTTCAGCTCATAGCTCCTCTGCAGTGCCTTTAGTGTCTACTGAAGGCCATCTCTAAAAGCCAAAGTACCTTTATGAAGTCTTATTTTGCATTTTTGATCATATGTAAACATTGACAGTCTCGGTGCTGCTCTATTGTTAACTGAAGGGGATTTCTGGAGCACTTTGCCTCAGCCTAACTTTGAGTAATCTTAAAACCAAGCAGAGGTGAAGAGGTGGAGCTCAGGCCTCCTGACAAACAAAACAATGAGATCAGCCAGGTGCCTTATTTTACATAACCATCCACCCTCATAAAGCCTAATAGGCCTGAGTTTTTTAAAGAAAATCACCCCTGCACAGTGTGAACCAATGAAAACATAAGGCATCGATGATATCAATAATTTCAGTTCCATGGGGTCACTTGCTGCTTACTCGCTGTTTTGTCAACAGAGCATCAAAGGACTTAACACCATTGCTTGATTCAAAAAGCTAATTAAAGCATGTTTTTTATCCTTTGCACCACTTGTACCATAACTTTTTAAAGCTTCTGTCTACTTTTCCACTTTACTGTCAGTTTCTCTGCCAACCGTTCCACAGGTGATATGCTGTTAGCATGTTACCTGGTGTCCTCTTAGGTCTGCTGTTGGCACCAGAAAACATTTGAAGTCCCTCTTATACATGAGACATGACAGAGTTTAACTTTTTTTTATCAGAAGTTGTATTCAACATGAATAAATACGTTAATCTGTACAAACCTTCATTAGGTATTTGATTTTCTCACATGAACCAAGACTCTTTTTATCAGTAGCTAAGCTTCTATCTAATTTCCAATAATACAGAATGCAACCAGTAGCTATGGCAGCATGTACTTCAGCAGTGGGAGAAGCAGGCTGTGACACAGTGATACAAGAGAAGCCCTGTCTTATACTTTCTTCACAATACTGCAGTGCAAACATGAAACCATCCCATGGAAACTGCAGCACTGCGTCATTTTTTCCTTCTGAATCTGAACAAAGCAACCAAGCTGAAACTGTGAAAACCATCAAAGACCCAGCTCAGCTCCGTCTCTGCGTCTGTATTGATCTGAAGAAAGGTTGAGTTAGCATTTCCAATATGGCATCTACCATCCTTTAACTTCAAAATGCCTCTTTAGAAACCAGTGGGTGATGTTGGTTAGAGCTCATGTTTTTATGGTTTGTGGTGGACTCAAGTTTTCAGTGGGGCTGAAAGCAACAACTGTTCATGACAAGACCCTAATATTCAATATTTTCTGACTACATTAAAAGCCCCATACAGAATTGTTTGTCACTCCAACGGAGTGTTTTTACATTAATCCCAGAATTATACTAACAGCCATCATCAGATTTAATGTCTTAATGCAATCAAAATGTTAGAGGGAAATAAAACTTTCATTGTTGGTTCACTTCCAACAAAGTCGGCTAATCAACTCCATGAGCCACAAACCACGGCAACAAAGAGCCACGTCCTTGACAAGTTTGAAGGTAAAACTAAGATTTTTTTTAATCAGAGAGTGGGATGCAGGAAGCATGATGCAAAAGCCTCTGTATACTTTTTGTGAATGGAGAAACTCAAAGTGGAGATGAAAAGCTTGCTGTCATCACCTCCTCGCGGCTACATCACGCCTCCTCCACAATCCCTTTAAAAGTCTCTCTTTTGTTTGTTCCTCTTTGTCTTTGGCGTTTCTCCTTGGAGGCATTCACTGGGTTTTATGCATGCTCAAAAAAAGTGGGAGAATGAGCTTTCACTCTCCTCTGAATCAGCCATGATTACAGTGATAATTACAGCTTTTTATAGACAAGTCTTTTGTGTTTAAATGGACTTTTAAAAGCCCAAATGCTTCTTCTAATTTATTGCATAATATCAGAGACATTGCAGGATTATTGTGTAACAAAACATTACACACAATTTGCAATCATGTAAAAAAGAGGAGAAAGTGTTGATGGGATAAAATTTGTCAGCTGCAAACTTGTAAAATGTGTTAAAAGTGTTAAAACTGAGCTGCAGCTCTTAAGTGAATGGGGAGCGGCGACATGTTTGACAAAGGGCGGGGCTGGGATTAAACAATCATGTTTAAACTGGACGTAGACACCGCTGTGTTACATAAATCCACTTAGTGTGCAGATTAATGCTGGTAGTGGGGGGGGGATCCCATCACAATGAATCTGTGAGTCAGACAGTGCAGGGAAAGGAGTTTTACATGTGTTAAATGTAAAATTTGTAGTAACTGCAAGACTACATGCTACATTGCTAAATCTGTGCGTGCACACAGAGAGTAAACTTTTAGAAACCATTTTTTTTAAATCCTGAAGTAGCACACACTTCTGATAGATACAGGATATGTAATTTACCTGTTATCAGATAGATGGATAAGTACAAACCCCAATTCCAGTGCAGTTGGGACATTGTGTAAAATGTAAATAAAAACAGATAACAATGATTTTCAAATCCTTTCGACCTAATTTAATGAAATTCACTACAAAGTCAAGAAATTAAAGCTCATACCAATAAACTTCACTGTTTTTTTTCTTTGCAAATATTCTTTCATTTTGAATTTGATGTTCTGATAAAGCTGAGACAGGGGCAACAATAGACTGGTTAAGTTGAGTAATGCTCAAAAACACCTGTTTGCAACATTGCACAGGTGAACAGGTTAACTGGGAACAAGTGAGTGCTATGATTAGGTACAAAAGGAGCGTCCCTGACAGGTGCAAATGCCCACAAGCAGGGATGGACAAGACAAGAAGCCCATGGCATCTGGACTTATCTCTCTCCCCTGCTTTACAGCGCCAGTAGCTGCCTAAAACTGCTTGTCCCCCTGGCCCATGAACAGACCTTCCAGTGTGACATTCTACCGTTGTTTTACAGCATTTAACCCTTTAGAGCCTGAAAACACAAGTTATTGCAAGAAAATTCAAATTTTTGAAGTTGAAATGTTTATTTCACTTTCTACTGAAATCCCGCCCCCCCCCCCCCGAAAATCAAAATTTCCATAAAATTTAACATGTATATTTTTTCTCATTTGATACACTAGGTGTTTTTGGCAACTGATAATCCACTTGAGGACATTTTTATAATTGATCTGATTGTATTCAGATTTTTTTTAGTAATTTGTTGGTCATATTGATTAGATAGAGGTATCATAACAGTATGTATCAAATATGATACAACAGCCTTTAAGGGGTTAAAGCTCATTGGCTTGGAGTGGCGAGCTCGGTGCAGAGCAGAGATAGAAGAAGAGTAGACTGGTCAGTCACTGGGCCAACATGTAAAAGAATTTTAATTTTGCAGTTGTGAACATACTCGAGCAGTCATCAAAATTAGTTATATGAACCTGAGTCAAGGCAAAATATGGGCTCCTCAAAAAAGCAAGCACCATTTCTTGCCAAACAACTGTAGTTATTCAAAATTCTCAACAAACCTTACTTTTCCTTTCTTTGAAGATACTTTGGAGTTTTTGTCAGGTTCAGTCTGAGACACCAGGTGGGGACTGTTGCACCGATTCATGGGATTTATATTATTTTACTTGTCCTTCTGGACTACAGCCCAGAGAAATTGTTTGGGCAGGGCAGAACCTTTCAAAAAAAAATGTGATTTGTTGATCATGCTGTCTGCCTTATTCATCATTGCCCCATCAGATGATGTAGCAGGCGGGCACTACTGCCAAAGAGTAAAGTCTATAACACAAGCCAATCAGTAAATCTGAGTCCTGCCTCTTTCCTTACATTGTCATATTCTTCTTTTAAATGAGGTAATGTTTTCAAGCTCAAATAAAACTGCAGCACCCATGCATTTATCTTTATGAGCCACCAGTTGTCACCACTGTCATCAAGCCCGTAGCTTTTAAGTCTTTCTCTATAAAGGACACTGTTAGGTCAGTTCATTTTTCAGTAGCTCAAGCATTTTGGCTTGTAGCTTTGCAAGATGAATCTGGCCGATATGGAGTCTGGTGGATCCAGCTGCTCTGCAAAGTTCTGTCAGGTTATTAACTCGATCACAGAAACATCAAACATCAGGATAAAGTCTAATAAATGTATTAGACTTTATCCTGGACATACTTCAAGGACTTCAACATTGAATTGATATTTTTAAATAACTGAACTTATCAAAGAGTTTGAGGGACTGTATCGAGGTATTGAGTGCCTTCAGTAGCAACAGACTAAGTGACAGAGCTTTTTTAATGCCAGCAATTGAATTTCTGCAGTTAGGTTTAGTTGGATTTGAAAGGTAATATAATATATAAGGTAATTCTGATGAAATGGCTTGCAACTTAATCTGCTCATGTCATTTCTCTTCTTCAGTTGTTTTCAAACTTTTTTTTTCCCAAGGCACACCAAGGACAAGTTCAAAAACTCAAGGCACGCCATAATCATACCCCCCCCAAATGGCCTCTTACATGAGACACAGTACGCAGTTATTCTTTTTTGTTTACGAACCTAAAAAGAATAAACATTATTTTTCTCTCTATTGATGCTACATTCAACACGAAATAGTTACAATGATTCACCAATCTGTCCTTTTTGTCTGAGTTGACCTTAAACGTGTTACGTTGAGTATATATTCCAGCTTCTGCGGTTGGAGAATTAATTGTAACTATTCCAATTTTAACAGAGATTTCAATATTATAATAATCATTCTTGACAAACAGGATTCGGGTGCACAGTGCTGATGTGCTTGAAGTTGATAATTATTCAATATTGATGACCTCAAAAATCTTTTTGACTTTCTGGTTTTAAAGAATGCTGAACAAGGTCTGTTCCAGTTTCTCTTCTATCCTTCTTATTCTATAAACTGCAAAACTCTTCAAGCTTTTGTGTGGATTCTTCGTGCAGTTGCTGAACTTGCATTTTTATGCAGACATTAAATCAAATAAAATAGTGACAGAGTGAGTAAAAAACAAAAGCATCAGCCACTATAGTTGTAGTAAAAACACCCAAGGCACACCTGGACTTGTCTCTAGGCACTCCAGTGTGCCCCACCACACCATTTGAGAATCACTGCTGTACACCATAAGAAGTGCTTCTCCCACCTGCAGGTACAGAACATTAACCAGAGATGACTGGTGTTGGTGATAAATTACTAGAGACATTGATGTCAATGTACCAATCGTATATTTTTACCAGCATCAGATCACAATGGTTGATTCCAAACCTACAGGGCATCTTAAAAAAAAACATTAGTCTCCTGAATTTATTTTTAAAAAGAGAGTACAAGACAATCATCAATTCTCAGTTTGAATAGCAGTTAATATCTCCATTTTGGAAAGAATTAATGTAGTTGTTATCTTACGGTCTTGAGAATAGTTTTTTTATTTCTTTGCTGAAACCATAGACAATGATTGTGCTGCATGATTGTGTTTTAGTTTGTATTTTTTCCTCTTTAAATCTGAGCCAACTCTACCTGTCTCAAAAGTTTCTAAATGACGTCTTGTTAAAAAGAACACGAGTCTGAGCCAAGGACAGAAAAATAAACCAAAGAGGATTTTGAGTTTCATCTTGGGAAACGTTGTTTGTGTAAATCAGCAACACTCCGAGGACTCAACCTGTTTCTTCTTCCTCTCTCTGCAGAAAAAAGGCAAGATGCACTACCAGATTGCTGTGATCATAAACTTCCTGGGTCACTGCATCTCCATGGTGGCTTTGCTCATCGCCTTCTTCCTCTTCTTGTGTTTGAGGTGAGTGCTGCTCCTCGCCACTGTGCAGGCCGCTGATAATCCACGACGCATGATGTGACAGAAACGTCCCTAAGATCCTGCGTTCAAAGCGTTCTCTCGCTCTTATTCAAAAACCATTTGGTCATGGGATGAAACATTTCCTATCTTCATCCCACAGATGTAAAGGGGTTTAGACGCCCGAAAAAACTAGGGCACATTTCCACTCTAATGGGAATAATATATCCATCTCCAAAAGAAAAAAAATACCGAAGTGTTCCTGCTGAGGCCTGTTGGGACGGACGGCCAGTGAAGGTGGAGTGGATTTCTGTGACAAACTGCGAAGCAAACGGTGCGTTAACGAGAGAAAGGTCTTAGCACCCTCAACAGCCGGGGTCGTTATTGATCACAGAGGCGCCCGTGGGAGTGAGAAAAGCGTGAAAGGGCACACGGAGAATAATAAATAGACTTTTTACAGGACAGCGTTTATGCACAACCCATGTTTGTGTGCCGGAGTGGTTTACCCAGGACAAGTGTTGGGGGGGCTAAAAATGGCATCAGAGCAGTGGAGGAGTTTGGCATTTATTACTCACCTTTCTCACTTCATAATGAGATTGAGCAGCATTTAAGAGAAGGTTGCTGCTGCCAGGAGGAGAGGGAAAAAGGTTGCCACTTTAGATCAGTGTTAGTGCATGTAGAGAGACAGGTAGAGGAAAGTTCACCCTGAAAATACCAAAATGGAATATCAGGCTTTTCTAATGTGACATTTTCATAAATTTAACAGCTGTTCTGTTTGTTCTGCTTTAAAGGTTTTCTTTTCATGATAGAAATGCACTAAAGCTGTTCAATTCTGCAAGTACCTGCTGCCTGTTGTTTGCAAACTGTTTGCTTGAAGGGGTATGTGGACTGTATGTGCATTCAGCTGTTACCATGATGGCAGCTGCTAAATGGCTACATTGGAGATGCATTAGTAATTGCCAGTATGCTAATTGAGATAGGTTTGTGACGTTTATAATGTAACTTAAAGAACAACAAAGAGAGAGATGGGTTGGTGTGGAGTGGATTTTTGTCTTTGTTTAATTTTATGCAACCTGAGAAAAAAAATGACTTTGAATCTGGTGAATACTCAGAGTATCAGGGCCAGGCTGGAGAGAGACGAATATTAAGAGGTAGGAGGGTTTTTTCATAATGACACAAAAGTTAAATTATCAAGGAAAAAGTCAAAATGTTAAGAATGAAATAAAAAAAACAAGAGTCAAGTTAATAAAATGATTACGTTTTATAAAAGAGAACTTTATTCATAAAGCTGTTTTTTCTAACCTAACCCACTTATTTCTAAAGAGGCATTTGAAGCTGAAGGAAGTTAGGCGCCATGTAAGAAGAAGTGATAATAAACATAACTTTTGATCAGTCAAGTTATAGATAAAGGGACTTATTTTCAACTGGCACATGCTGCCTTGGATATGCAAAGTTTAGGCCTGGATCAATTAAATACAATATATTCCTAAACGCACATTTTTCCATCCAATTGGGCCTCTCAGCCACACGAACAAGACGATATCCCCCACATAAACTGAGATATTTTAAAACGGATAAAAAAGTGGAGAAATAAAAAAATATCCAGTTGAGTGGATCTGTGTAGCGATGTTAAACGGAGCCGGTGTTGACAGGATGACATTTAGCGCCTAGCAACAAGCCACTGTAGCACACTGTAGCCCTTTTAGTTTTTGTAGTTTAATGTTACCTGAAGTAACAAGTCCACCTCATCATCCGTCCACACAAAAGACTCTATTTTATTAGTTTTTTTGCCATCTTCTTACCGGTAACCTCAGCAGTTTGTTTGTTTTGGTTAGACCGTTAGACTGCTTCCTCTTCCTGTTTTTGACTGCACATGCTCATCACATTCTTCTGCTGTGATTTTCACATTTTGCTAACCTGCCACCTATCGGCCGGGCATGGCATTGCAGGCTTCAGAAGCGATCCTTTTCAGTTTTGCCTCTTCATATGGACTGAGATGTTTCTGTGGTGTGGACAGAGTTTTCTTTTTTAAACGAGGACGAAGATATCCGGTTAAAAAAGTAGGCATATACGTGTAGTCAAGGCATTAGAATGGTGCTGGATTTGGCAGGAACGTCTTTCGACATTGGTGACATGACTGGAGAAGAGTTGGAACTGACACATAAGCAGTGTTCAAACCCAAACAAACCAAACTCTGGACCAAACAAACTCTGGTTCACACTTTTGGGAAATTTGTTTGATTTGGGGTGGTGTGAAAGCTTATGCAAAATCTGGTAGGACTAAATAGCCAAATTATGGTCTGTCTGAAAACAGGGGGCTTTGGTTTGCATTCAAACCATATATTGCAACAATGGTGCAACTTCACTCCGAACAGAACATGCAAAACTTTATACATGAGAGCAACCTTAGAGAAGGACTCAGTAAATCTTAAACTGTCAAGCCTTGAGTAAAGGAAGGGGTGGTAACATTAAAGAGAGCTTTTTGGGGGTTGATGAATATTCACATGAATTGACAACTATTGATTGATAGGTGGTGGTAGCTCATTTGGAAGACAGACATCATTGAACTCCACAGGAGAGAAAAAAACAATCAAATTGAAGTGTGTTTACACCTAACTTTAAGGATAACATCTTGGTGCACAATTACCTGGCATGGATTTCAAGTTTAGCAGAAATGTTCTGTTCCCATACAAACAGATCTTGGAGGAGAATTTTAATTTTCAAGTAGTCCCATCAATTTTGATGGAAAATGTTGTCATGGATGCAATGCTGACGGTGCAAACTGAGTTCTCCGTGCTTACAGAGTTAGATCTGCCGACACTTAGTAGGATGCATTGTGGCTAAAGAGATGACTTTACTTGAGAACACTGTAACTGGAACCACCTTTCATAATACCCGTTGTACTTATATTCATGAGATGCAAGCATAGGGAGTTTGTGTTTCAGTTTAAGAGCTTGTTTAAGTTATAGTCTTAGGCAGGGACTTCAAATTTATGCTGAAATACTTTTCAGCTCTTCTTTGCCACAAACCACATCAGCTGACATCACTGATGACGCAGGGACAGAAGATTTTGAACCTTCACTGTGCTGCTCCAAGAGACACAAAAAACATCAGCAACAAAGCCGGTGATTTTCACACTAGATACTAAGCTGAGATTGACAGAAAAGAGGACGGAAGTCTGCCTCAATTTCAGTCCTTAAGTGTGTTTGAGTGTGCTCTCTGTGACCAGGTTTTTCTCTCCTGAGAATGAAACCTCTGCTGTTTTACACAGAATCTCACTTTATGTTTAAAAGCTTACTGAGAGGTTGCACAGCCCACAGATAGATGTATAAATCAGGATTTTTCGGAGCAATTAATAAACCCTTTGAAGTGTGATTATAATGGGGCTTCTACGACATTAGTTTGTCATTATACAGAAATGTTAGTCAGTGAACCTTTTTCATGAAGAGGACAAGACAAAAAGTAGTTGAAATAGATCTTTGATGAAAACTAAAAACTATTTTTTGTTTAAGAAATTTAAATTAAATAATTTTAGTCAGATACCAATAAATCAGAATCTGTTCATCAAGCAGAGGTGAGGCAAGGGAGTTGGAAGAGCTTGTGAATGTGTGCATGTTATATATATATATGTGTATATATATATGTGTGTGTGTGTGTGTGTGTATATATATATATACACACACACACACACACACATACATATACATATATACATATATATAGCATTACAGTGTGAACTTATGTGACATTAATGAACAGAAAGTTTTGGTTTTAGGGGAAACTTTTAATTAATAAAGTTGTTTTACATTTAGCTTTTATCAAAATTATTAATTACACACAAAATTATTACAAAATTATTATCACCTGCCCACCCCTGTTTACTTAAGCCTGTTTTACACGTATAAGGCAGAAGGTAAATTTCAGGGTAATTTCAGGGTGAAAATCCTGCTCGTGGCATTCACACATGCTGCTCACCCGGGTAATTTCAGGATAATATCAGAGTTTTTCTACAAGTGTGAAGGGAATTTTAATGATGTATTGTTCTACCTCCTCACCAGAAAAGTAAGAAGCATCATTAGTGGTAAAGACAAAGGCTTGGATTGCTAGAAGGCATTAATCAGGGTACCTATAATTCATTTATTGTTTTACATTTCACTGAGGTTTTAGTGCCTTAAGGATAGTAATGTAACTAAAAGCAAGAGCATTTTTCATCTTGAGATTAAAGCCTGGCTTACACTTCTACATCTTAGCTTTGCTGTGGTACTCTGCGCCTTCCTAAACATCTATACTTGAGCTCGGGTAGTCAGTGATGTGATTTGTATTCTAGTCCTGACAAGTTCTCTGCTTGTTCATGTACAAGAAACCTTGGCATCAGAAATGGAGTAAAGAGCTGATAAACAAAGAGCAGCAGTCGATTAAACTGCAATTATTGCTTAAACAAAAAGAAAAGACTAAAATTCTTGACAGCTGAATCAGTTGAGACAGATAATGGCAATGTTTTGTGCTTGTATGGCAACTGAATGAGGCATGGATGAAGAAATGCACCTCTGATATTTCAGCAAGTAAATTCGACATGATGGCTTATCCTCTGCAGAATTTCTATCACTTACACATATATATATATATTAAACAGCTTTTTCATATATCTATTTGGCATTTTGGATATTGTTGTATGGGCAGCATATTTTTGAAAATTTCCTGCCAGAGTAAATATTTTCAGTTTTAACTTCATTTGCACTCAGTGATGTGTGATCACTTGGCTTTAAATATGAGACACTACAACCAGAAAAAATATAACTGAGCTGTAATTATTGGAACAGTTTAATTCAGCAAATCAACATCAAATGATTCATATTTGCAGCCTCAACAAATTTTTCTTGTCTTGTTTTTTTCCTCCCAGTCCCTCTTGAATGTTATAAAATATGATAAAGTGTTCTCTGCGGCGGTCCAGTATGCAAAAACAAAAAAACATGATGCGTTGCCACAGAGGCAGCTCTAAACGCCAGAGAAAGGTTTGGAAACATTTCATGATAAATGTAACACGACTTTGTGTGTGAAGACGTCCTGCTGCATGCAGCTGGTGTCTCTCAGACTGCCTGAATCCTCCACACGCTGTACCTCTGACTTTAATCAACAAACTGGAGAATTTCTCACAGCTGCACTTCTTGTTTGTGCTGATCGTTCAGGCAGAAGAGTTTGTGTCGCTTGTCTCAGAAGAGCTGCATGTTAACTGAGGCTGGTTACACTCTCAACTGAGTCATGAAACTCTGGGTACCTCTACGTTGCTAAAAGGCCAAGCTGCTAAAAAAAACTGTAAAATATTCTTTAATGGAACTGAATCATTTTTATTTGTGAAAGGAACAAATATATAACTTTCATCACAAGGTATTATACAAACATTTCTAATAACTAGACAAATTTCTGAATGCAGTGGCTTGAGCGTCCATTAACTATCAGAATTTATCTTAATTAACTTTAGTTTTTCAAATGGGGTTTGATTGTTGTCTTATATTTTTGTAAGGAAATATATAGATGGATGGATGGATTGGTGGATGTATGGATGTATTTGATCTTTGTGTACAATGTCCAAGTGACTATAAAAGTAAAACCCTTCATCAGGGCTTTCCACAAACGTTGCCTGTCAGACAAACTGACAACAGTTCACTCATGTACAGCCTACTGCTTTCAGTTAGTGTTGACCTAACCTTTAAATGAGTATACATACACCAATATTTGGAAAAATTAATTAATGTCTATTGTGATGCAATGAGGCAGCGAAAGCACAATTTGGATTTTTTTTAATGTCATTTATTTTCTGTTCAGCATCTCCCTGGATATGTTGCTTTTAGAGGAATAGATTATTCCATATTCATATTTTCCTTCTGTGATTAAGCGTCACATCAGGAGAAAAACACATGAGGCCAGTGACTGATGCAACTGGCTGTCCATGCATGAGTTCTGTTTTTGAGCCAAAGCAAAAAAACACAAGTAAAATCATGACTGTGAAGCTTTAACTGTTGTGTTTACATTTGCCGCCTTGTTTGTTAGCTCTGAAGGTATCACAAAATGTGGTTGGTGATGCTTACCAGGGCTTAATATTATTTGCGTTTTTCTGTTGTCTATGATGAAGTCCAGGTTGACTTCAGCTGGGTACACACAAGACATATTTTAAATCAATCATCAGTCTTTTTAAAATCTTTTTAAGAGTTATTTTTGGCCCTTTGGTCAAATTTTAGTTAAAATATTCCTTAACTGTTCAAGGCAGCAATGATTCTATCTGCTTCTTCTTTCATAGTGTTCATTCAGTGTCCTTTATTCACAATCAAGTGTGAGGAAATTCTAGCAGCAAGGCAGCAGGCATTAAGTGGACTTGCAGTGGCTACTAGAGGCAAAAAGGCTGCATTCAATTTAGACTGAGGATTTGACCAGGATTTCAGACATGTATTGATAAAAATATAATTTGTTACAGAAGCTTGTGCATTTGGTTGCTGCTACTTTGTCATCTAACTTCAACCATTCAACTGGCTAAACACACACATCCCTAATCAGTTCTGACCCTGCCTCTTCAAGCCTGCAAACCACACCTGCTGCTAAAGGACACTAACACCAAATAAATCTCTATAATGATCAACACACATGATTGATTTTTAAGATTTAGGGAGGAGGCTTCAACTCATCCGGGAGCAGTAAAATATAAACTCACTTGAGTATGACAAATAATTTGTTGTGACAAGCTTTCAGATTGAGCCACATCCCCGATTGTTGGGGGACAAATCAAAGTAAAGTGTGTATTCAACTTGTCATGAGGATAAATCATTTCACTTTAACTTAAATAACTCCTCTCCTTGGCCTCACAGAGAGTTGTGAAAAAAATCTGATAATTAAATTTGATCAGTGTTCAGAAGGGTCCATGTTCACCTTCAGCAACACCTCCTGCACCTGCTCTCTTACATCACAAAGAGGAGGACATCATCCCTCGGGAAATTGGATTTTAAATGTTAACAAGGTTTTTGTCAAACACACAAACCTCTGACCTCTGATGACGCTAAAATGGCTACCCAGCCAATGAGTAACAATGCCTGTTTTAAATATGAAGGTTGTGAAATGAAAACTACAGAATGAGTCATCGCAGACAGAGAGCCGAAAAATGTACTCAAAACTGCTCTCCTCTCTGATATTCAGCCCATAATTTATGAATGGGGGGTGTTTATTGCTACCTGAGGGTAAAATTCAAAAGTCACAGCAGAACAGAGAAAAAACAGAAAGGTCAGGAAACTCATGAAGAATAAATGAAATGGAAAAAAATGATATCAGACTAAGAAAAGATTTATGACGTAAAAAACTAATACTTTTGACTAAAAGTAAAAATGTTAATGAGTCTTTTGTGCTTTTAGAGTGTACTTCTATTAAAAAATGTGATAGTCTTCTCATTGATTTTATATATAAATTCATAACATAAATGTGTTATCGCAGTTTAAAATGGGTTTATTGCAAATACAGCAAACTATCTGTAAAAATTAAACTTAATTATGGCCCTGAAGACATGGGGCTGTTAGATGACACATCACGCCTGCAGGAGCTGCACAAATATTTGCACATTCTCGTTTCTAATTGTATTTATTGGCCTTATGTCTGATGACTTGCATGTCTTACTTCATTAAAGTTTAATTCCAAAGTTTTATATTTATTTGTTGTCTCACCCTTCAGGCTGTCTTGGTGCTGCAGTTGCATGTTTATATCTAGTTTCCCCTTGGGAATCATTCAAGTCTCATCTTACTCATAGAGCTAATTTATAGTAATCTTAGGTGTTATTATGTTGTACATATATGACATTAAGTAAGGATGCATATATAATGAAGGCCCAAGGGGGTCATTGTGATTTTTTTTTTCTTTTTTTCGAAGGGAAAGGAACTATTTGCATTCACTCACAATCTTTTATTTTACCTTTCTGTTGTCCTCTTGTATTCCTCCTGAGCTGTAAATGATGGAAAATGAAACCAGTGTGAACCAGTGTGTATTCATGTGTGTTGTTTATATTTCTATTTTGTTATTTGTTGTGTCACAGTAGCCATTTTCCTATGAGCCCTACAAATTTGAGCATTGTGGGTCTGGAATTTATACGTGATAAGTTGTGATGAGATTAAAGTCCAAAACTAACTATTTTTTTTAGAGTTCTATGAATGACATGCATTTCTATCCTCCTCTTAAATGGCACACAACTTCACTATTGTGGCTTGCAGCAGTTGGATGTTACTCATTGCTATGACATTAAATTAGGGCACAAGTAAAATGCTTTATTTTCATTTAAGAACTCACAAACAGCTCATGGAAAAGTCCAAGGAATCTGGCTAAAAGTGTAATGGAGGTTTCACACTGGAGGCATTTTAGAAGCGTGATAGCACTGGAGCGTATTTGTTTTTGTTTTGGTGAGCATGTTACCCAGACAGAGCTTTCAGACAACTGTCTCACATGCGTCTCATGCTCACTGATGGGGCTTTTCCACCTCATGGTATCGGCTCAGCTCGGCTCAACTTTACTTGGTTGTTTAGGTTATCCATTATAGGTCGTACCCAATTCCTAACACAGTTTTTCATATCATCTCCAGGCTAAAAGACATTGCTGACTTTTTTATTTATTGTGTCTGACTCGAATGCTGCATGACTTCCCAAATTTTGCTCTGCTTCAGATAGCATATTGTTCAACAGTCTTTGAAACAGAATTCATCCCCTCACCATCACTAAAAGCCATGTAAAAATGGAGAATGAAAAGCACCATAAGTCTCAAAGAAATGAAGCTCTGCTGTGAGCCATTCATGTCTTTTGGCCAAGATAGACAGGAGAATGAAAAGTAGAGAGCCATACTCTCTTCGTATCGTTTAGATATGCATGTGCACCTCTGTAGATATGTAATGGCCCTTTTCCACCAGCCCGCCTTGGCCCTACTCTACTCTACTCAACTCTACTCGGCTCTACCCAGTTTGCGTTGCGTTTCCACCAGCACAGAATCTCCTAAAACAAACCAGTTTTAGTACCTACTCTGCTCTGGTTCCAAGCGAGCTGAGTCAATACTAAAAGGTGACGTCGACCGACTGCCGGCTACTGATTGGCCAGAGAATGTCGTCGCTGATGGGTCATCAGCGCGATGCCCAAAACAGGACTGCAGTACATACACTTTGTTACTTTATGGCAATAACTTGCTGCCATCACAATGTTAAACACGGGACTTTATCATTACGAGCTAGCTAACAAGCTAGCAGTAGCTTCCATTAGCTTACCCTCATACTTCTTTTCTTTGCAGCCCGATTGCTCTTGTCCTCGGCTTCAAACTGTTGTATAGCTTCCAAAACTCTCCTGTATCTGAAGGGTATTTCTTCTCGCCGCCTGCAGCCTTCTTCTGCTTTCCTCTTTGTAACAAAAAGCCACAGACCGAGCAGCAAGTATACTATTGCCTCAAAGTCCTCCACTGTTCTGGTTGTTGTGTTGCGCTCAAAATGACATGAACGCAGTGTCGCCCAGCTGTTTCACGGCGACCCCGCCCCCGCTTGGCAGGGGATCGGGCTGGTGGAAAAGCAGCCCAAAGCGAGTAGAGTAGAGCCGGGTAGAGTCGGGGAATGTCGATCCGAGTAGAGTAGGGCTAATGGAAAAGGGCCATAACAGACAAGAGAGACATAGTTCAATTACATTTCCTGTTTTTATCTTTCAAATGAAGGTCAATTTTTCACTGCTGAGGAAAAAATCTCCTTGCTCCAACAAAAGACTGCTCTCATCTTCCATTTTTCAGTCGATTATTTAGTCAGATCATTTGTTGGGAGATTTATTGTTGGTCTTCCTCAACTTTCTATTGAAACTCTGTACAGAAATGAAATATATGAAGATAGACAGGGCTGTGGCAGCAGGAAGACACAGCAATAACTTGCACATGTGGTCCAAAAGGCATAGCATCAGAAGCCAGAATTGTTACTTGTGACCACACAGGTGTAGAACTCACTCACAGAATAAACATAAAAGTCAAAGTCAGCAAATACATTTCATTGTCTTCATTTGATTTACAGATCAAGACACGATTGCCAAATGTTTCACATCGTCAGTATGGACTAAAACTGTTGTTTGAAATGCAAAGTTATTATATTCAAGCATCCAAACTAATAAAGTTATTGCAAGTGACCAAGGAAACCCAGCAGTTAAATGTGATCTTAAAATATGTATCATCTGACAGCCCCACACACACAGTCATAATAATAATAATGTTCTGCTCACGGTTGTGGTCAGAGAGCTGCACTTTAACGAACCTGTGCCTCACTTGAATGCGGTCATTTCATGTATTTTTAATAATTTTACATTATTATATACCATTTATCACAGGCTTAAATTATTCATCTAAAATACCTCAACTAATTAAGTATGATAAACTGTTGCAGATCAAGCCACCCAGCAGTATGTATATGAAGTGAAATTCACTCCACAAGTTCCAACAGAAGAGTCATAAACACTGCCATGCGTCAATATGAGAAAGCATCCTGTGGTGTGGGATGTCAGCATGGTACCGCAACTTTTCTGCACAGTTAAAAGCAAAGTTTGCTCTTAAGTACAGACTGCCATGATGGATGTGAGGAGATCAGACACCTCGCCTTCCCGTCACTACAAGTGGTGTGTACTTACACTATTACTTGACATGTTTACATCTTCAACAGTGAGTCTGAGCTTTTACCAATCTGACAGATGATACAGATTCCCCCAAAGCAAACTGAACCATTGTTAAAGCTTCATAATCAAACAAAGATTTATTAAGGCTTTAGGGGTTTTGCCTTAGCTTTGTTGGTCTTGTTGTTTTCTCTTGTTTATGTTGTGTTAAAATCTGATCATAGGCAATGTAAATAATGTGCAATGTCACTGACACATGCTTCCCTGTTTATATGTACAGTAGTTGTAGAAACAGATGATGAAGAACTAGAGCTGAAAACAGACTATATCATGATGGATTATATTGTATGGCATTACACTTTGTTACATTTCATTCTCTCATTTCAAACCAAATTACAACATGTTACAACTAATTACCTCTGTTTGTATTTTTGATGGTGTTTGTCTGTCTGTCTGTCTGTCTTTCTGTGTGCAAGACCTAAAAGTTCTCAACAGACTTTAATTACATCTTCAGGGAATATTGGTTATGGCACAAGGGAGAAGTAATTAGATTTGGGTGGTGATCCGATGACAGATGCTGATACAGGAGGTTTTCAAAGGGTTTGCTGGCATTACAAGACAAGGCAATTTCTTGCAATCTTTGTGAAATTAACAAACAAACATACTTTTACGACTTTATAAGCTTGAACATAAGTGGCAAGAGTACAACGCTATTATTGGGCTACTATGAAACTACAGCATGGCAGTTTAATTTAGAAACAACAACAATAATATTTGTTGTTGTAATAGTTGTTTTGTTGTTTTTGAAATTTTTTTTATGTGTGTAAAAGGGGCAGATAATATAAGATTTTTCTTCTTTCTGTTCCTTTTCATTCAATTATATGCTTATATGCTTGTATGAAAATGTTTTATTTCAGATATATGAATGAAATAAATCACTAACTAAAATATTTCACATGTATAACGTCTTGTTTTGACCTCTTGTTTGAGAATTTCCTCTTAATAGAATGACCTGATCAAGTTGGTCCTCTTGGCTGTGGCCATAGTGTATGAATTAATAATAATTAAAAAACAATCAGAAATGCTTGCCATTGTCATTTTTATAGTCCTTATTAGCATTTAGTTAGCAACCATTGTTTTAAACACACAACAGCCGTTTATGATTCAAAAGCAAGCAATATCAGATGCATTTTATTATTTCCTATTAAACATTAAAATACAATATTATATTTATATAGTTTGGGCTTGAGAACCAAGAAGTGCTAAATGCCAAGTCACTCACTCCTTTTTGGACTTATTCCTGTTGAATTTCTGTGCTGAATAAGTCAGCAAACAACTCTGATGGCAGTCCTGATAACTATTGCTGTGCTGCATCAACAAATGATTTGGCATTTTGTTGGTGTGGTGGAACACAAGTTGAACCACAGTTGTGTTGCATTGCTAGAATCGTATCATGTTACAATGAATCACATGGCATTGGATCTTTTGCATCAGTTAAGTTGTATTTTATTGTATCATATCCCTTTGTAATTATTTCATTGTGTTGTATGTTGTCTTACATAACCTATTATTAAACATTCATCGCCCTGAAATGGGTCAGTCGGGATATCTTCAGTTGTAGATGTTTTTTAATTTATCTGTGTTGTAATACTGTTATTGAGCTGTTTTACTCAAGTAAAACATCTAAGTACCTCTGCTACTTTAACAAGGAAAAAATGTAATAATTAATTCAGTAACACAAGATAAGGTCTAAAGTTTATATTTTATTTATTCCACTGTTCCTCTCCTCTTAATTAAAACTCAGCAGAGCAGCTCATGCTGTGACCCTGCTGGCAGGATGCTTAGGGCAGGACATGAGGTCACACAGCGACTGTAAACCCCTTCATTTTGTTAAAAGCTCCAGGAACAGTTTGACACAGAGAGGAGAATAAATAGGCTTATTTTTTTTTTAGATCTAACACTGTTTATCTCTTTTTTATACCCTGAAAGCTGCTTTGTGTTCAATTCTTTGTGATACAATTATTTAAAATGTTTTCTATGCAGCTGTAAATGAAGCTGTTAAGAGTTTCATGCTTGGTTAGCGCAATGTGACAGGAAACTGGTCATCTCAGCACAAAAACCAGAGGAGTAACACCTTATTAAAAATGGATGCATGCTTAAGAAATAAAACACATCAGTCATGTTCAGCCAAGGAGGAAACAGCTAATAATGCCGTCAGCTGGTGACGATAAATCCAGCTGTCGTTCCCGTAAAAGAGGTGGTTTTGTTGTGTCCGCTCGCTCGGTCGTGCATTGCTATTTTCACCCACTTTCTTAGAGGCAGATAAGAACATTTTAATTGTGTCCTGAGGTCCATTTATTTACAGCATCAACGAAAACATGAGCGATTCAGGAGGTGACACAAACAAGAGCGTGAATAAAATGTTACTTCATATTAGATTAAGGACAGTGGTGGTGGGAGATGTTACTCTGAGGCTAAAACTCTTCATTATTCATGTTCATCATCTTTATTCTCGACTTCTACATGATTCCCGATGATTTCACTGATGAGTAATAGCTAAATACAGTGAGTTTAAAACACACTCAAGCAGTACAGAGCAATATTTTATTCATTTAATTTCCACTACTTATGTCATGTTGTCATTTACTTCGTACTGTACATTGTAGCTCTTTTCCCCAGTGGTGTAGGAGAAGGGTTTATAAAAGAAGCATAAACATGTGGGTTTGTCCTCCTCTGGTTGTCTCACAGGAGTATCCGCTGCTTGAGGAACATCATTCACTGGAACCTCATCACCGCCTTTATTCTGAGGAACGCTACATGGTTCATCGTCCAGCTCACCATGAGTCCAAAAGTGCATGAAAGTAATGTGGTATGTAGCACATTTGTTATTTTTGACAACTGTTTCAGGGTCAGTTTGCCTTCATGCAACTGGATAACTAAAGAGAGACATATTTTAGAACCATGGTATGTTTCCGCCAAGTGATCCACTTAAGTTTGGTTCAATACAGCACACATTGGTTTTTATTGCAGAAGTCTTTATTGAAAGAGGTACCAAAATATACAATCCCCACATCCAATTTGCTTGATATCATTTGGTGTTTCTGCATATGCAATACCAGCTTAAAACACCTCTCTTGTTTTTCATCTCAGGATGAACTTTGATAATATCTCCTCAACATAGGAGAGGCTATTATTACCCAGCACAGCAGTCCACATGAAGTCTAACAATATCAGATTGGACATTTAGGCAATAATATCTATGATATCTATGGCCCTCCCTCTTTGGCTTCTTTTCACTGCAAAGAGATGACTTTGCTCCACAAACGGTTGCAAACAACAAGACAAAATAGTTTTTTGCTGCCCTATTGATCCAGGACAGCACGTATGTCAAAGTGTTTGACAAAGTAAAATCGTGTATTTGCTGATAGTTTTACTTTCCTTCAAGTAAAATACCTTTTTTAAATTCTTTAAACATTTATGGAGGAAAATGTTTACACTTTTTGTCTAAAGTTTGAGCCTTTACTTTTTATTATTATTATTATTATTATTAGTAGTAGTAGTAGTAGTAGTAGTATTATTAGTGTTTTTTTTCTGTCTGCCATGTTCAGGCTGGACTTATCTTCTCTAAAATATTGACCCAGACTTGTTAATATTGTATTGCCCTGCACACTGGTTGTGTATCTGTAAAGTAAAGTCAATAATAAAAAATAAAAATTAAAAATAAATTAAAAGTTTGAGCCTTTCCTCATTTTTTTTCCTTGGTTTCATTTGAAAAAAAATCATGAAATAAGATGGATGAATATGCTCTCATTTGAGCCATAATGTTGCAGTGAAAGACTCTTTCCTTTGCAATGAACACTACCTTAAAAGGTTTTTTTTTCTTTGGCCAAGAACTGACTAATTGTGTCACACTGCTTCAGGAGAGTTTTTGTCAAACCATTTAAATGAACAATAAAAAATAGTCACGTCAGGAAATGTTAAAACAGTCTAGCTCCTCCTCCCTGTCCATCACTACAACTGGTCCTTTCTTTTTTTTTCTGTGTGAGTGCATTGTTTGAGTTTCTAGTGATGCTGTGTCAGTGTTGATATTGTGTTTTGTTGCCAAATGTCTGTGATCTCTGCCACACCTCAATTTCCCCACTGGGACAAATTAGCAAACTAACTAACTAACTAACTAACTAAAACTTTTCTGAAGTTGTTTCTAGGTCCTTTTTAAGTTTGTGTTTTTCCACACTCTTTAATACATTTTCTGGTGATCCTCAAAAGAGCGTTTTATTGTGAACCTCTGTGCAAAAGCTTCGTTGTACTGATTGTAATCTTCCACTAAAATTAAAAAAATAGATTTTAAAAGGAAATTAGAATTTGCCAGAAAGGCCACAGACCTAGAGTCATGTTGTTTCACTGTCATTTAAACATCCACTTTATCTTATTTTGACTTAATCGCTCACACACATAATCTTGCGGGCAAAAGCACCCATGGTTGATTAATCTGCAGCTAAAAATAATCCCTGAATAAGTGCAATGACTCATGCTCGGTAAAAGTCAGAATGACAGGTAGACTTTGGGGACTGTTTCACTTAGAAAGTAAGAAACATTACCTGTGAGTGATTCTGTAAGGTTTCGGGTCGCCATGTTTTTTTGGAAATCCAGGAACATTTGAGAAGTTAATGGAGGCGCCAGAGGATCAGCTTTGAGGCTGTCAAAATTTGGTTTACATATGTGTAAGCACATTTTCTCTATGTTTAATCCACTAAAACAGTTTTCTTTTAACAGGAAAACAGTTGGGATCCACTGAGATATATAGTTGTCATCAGAATTATTATACCTACACTAATATATCCAAAGTCAAAATCAAAATGTAATGCTTAACATGTGCTAGACACAAGACCATTTTGATACCCGACTTAATGAAACAATTTATTTACAAGTTTTGAGTATATTTTACTTACATTAAATTCTTTTTTCATATAAGTTATGAAGGATACAAATAAGTTTTACAGAAGAAGGTACAGCCATGTACAGCTGTAATGTCTTGCCCCCAGAAAGAAAAATATGCAATTAATTTAAGTCTATCATGAAAATATTCAAATGTTGAACGATTTGAATATTGTTTTCGAGGCAGATATTGTCACATTTTTTGGTTTTTAATTAGTTTCATTTGAAATTGAGTTGCAGGTGACATTGAGCAAGGAGGGAGGTGGCATATGGCCCCTGGTGTGCCATTTGCCTCCAAATGAGTCATGATATCCTGCCAATATATCCTTTATCTATGATCGACCATGGTCAGCTATCATTAGTATGTTATGCCATGTTTTCCTTGCCCACATTTGTAAAATTTTTCTCTTTGTGTCCTCAAAGATTCTCAGCATATTGGTTTCAGTGATGCATGCTCTGTTGATGTGCTGCAGATAACAGGTGTCAAATTAAATAAAAAAAATGTGCCATAATGTGATTCAGCAAGGTGTTATGTCCCCACGAGCAGCCAGATTGACTTCTCCTTGTTATAGATTCTCTACAGTCTGAACAAAGTGTATTGGAGGGAGGAACAGCATGTCACAGCTCTGGTGCCACATTAATTTGAATCCAGTCTGACATAACCAGACCTGTCTCAACCCTGTGACCCACCAGAAAATGAGAACAGACGGGCTGAAGCCATTATGATTCCAATCTAAGGGTGAAAAACGCTCTGGGTTGTTGGTATTCTTTTAACCAATCACTTTTGTCTCAGACAGCCTACGGTGCAGCAATGATGCCCCCTGAAAAACGTGTCATGAAGAGCTTGTTAGGCAGAAATATTTGCATTTAAGGAGGCAAGCACTGGCATTGAAATGGATGGATGGCAAAAACTGCCAAGAGAAACCAAGCAAGGCTGCCTCATGGCTCCCTCCAAAACCTTGTCATACCCTTCAGCCTGCAGTTTGAAGTGACAGGGACTTGGGACAAAGTAATGGCTCCTCAAGAAAGCCTCAAGGTTCTCTCAAACTTTGGCACAAAAAAACACGCAGGCTGTGGTGGTAAAAGGTCAAGGCTATGTGATTAAAATAACAGTGCTGGCCACAACTTAAGAGTTATATTATTCAGTTGAACAACGTAGTGAATTGATAAAGAGTGGACATTTTTCATCAAAGAGTTTAAAAGGTATTTCTTGTTAAGTTGTTAATATTCTTTTTATAGATCTGGTGTCGTCTCGTCACCGCCTCCTTCAACTATTTCCACTCCACCAACTTCTTCTGGATGTTTGGCGAGGGCTGCTACCTCCACACCGCCATTGTGCTCACCTATTCCACCGACAAGCTGCGCAAGTGGATGTTCATCTGCATCGGCTGGTGTGCGTACA
Source organism: Cetoscarus ocellatus (assembly GCA_037902135.1). Classification (NCBI taxonomy): domain Eukaryota; kingdom Metazoa; phylum Chordata; class Actinopteri; order Labriformes; family Labridae; genus Cetoscarus; species Cetoscarus ocellatus. The sequence continues at coordinate 1,368,791 of JBAMNC010001212.1, forward strand.
GAAAATCTTTCTATTCAAGCACAACCAGGTCAAGCTTTTTAGCAAGAAAGTGAAGTATCTTCCTCACAAAAATGTTTGACTTTAGTCAGTTCAGAGACATTTTAATTCAGCGGAAGGAACTAAAGGTCAGACACAAATTCAGTGAACAATTGGAGCATTGGCCTGAGGGAGACAGCATGATTTCAGATGGCAGCCGGTAAATCTATGGGTGTGGACTTTACTGACACCCTGTTTCACACTGTCAGACTAAACTATGTGCTGCTGAGATTAGGTGTATTGTGCCAGCTGGATTACATTTTCCTCAGGGCAGCGTGAAGTCTCATAGTAAAGAGGAGATGGCAGCATGGCTGTGAAGACATAAATAAGATCAAATTTAGTTTGCTCCGTTTAGCGTTAGCTCAGCCCTTAAGAGCAGAAGTATTATTAATATAGAGAGGTATGAATGTGAGCAGAAAGCTATACAAATTACATTTTCAAGGCTGTGTCAATAAATGTTCTCAGCTTTATTGTGACATTAATTGCAATACTTTGCAAATGAAGTGAAATGTGTTCATAAATGAGAGACTCAAAGAGTGACAAAGCAGCTGGCAAGATCCCTCTGGTTCCTTTAGTGTTATATCCATGTAAGTAATGGGTCTTTAAAGGCCTTATTATACTCCAAACTCAAGTGATCACTCTGCATTATCATCACACAGAGTCCTGCTCCTCTTTTATTCACAAAGAAAATTTCAGATGGTGACATCTCTGTAGCTCAGCACACAGCCAAAGATTGGTTTTGACAGATCTTGGCAGGCGTTTGGTGCAAAAAGAAAATCACACAAGGAGTTTATATTGCAGTGTTAAATCCCTGGAGTCATATTTTCTGATGTGAATAAGAGAAAGATGAAAGAGTAGTGCATCACTTTGTCTTTTTTTTCCTCTCCACAGGTATACCATTTCCTATAATTGTAGCATGGGCCATTGGGAAGCTGTATTACGACAATGAGAAGTAAGCTCTTTGTAGTGTTTCCTGATGAGAGATTGCTCTTGATATTCAAAGTGACGTCTTTTTCCTTCACCCAGTAATAAAAAGACAAGGGCAAAGTCAAACTGCATCATGTTCAAGAGATGAATGTTTATTATTAACCCGCTCTAATCACATCTGCATCATGCTATATTGTAAATTACACTTCACTCCTGCGGACAGTTTCACGTTGATTGAAGTGCTTAGTGCTGCATTGACAAAAGGAGTCTCTATGACTTCACTTAGATTGGGTGAGAATTGATTAGGACTTGATAAAAAGTGGGTCGTTTTATCATTAAAAAAAAATTCCTGCAATCAAAAGCCTTTGGGTATAAGAGCTGAAGTGATTTTGATTCTGATAGAGTCAGCAATTATCCAAACAGGCAGACACAGAAAAAAAGCAAGAACAAAATGATTCATGAATAGCAACAACTGGTTGAAAAGTTCAGGGTTGTTATGATGATGTTTGTCCATTAAAGTTTTCTCTGCAGCATCTTCTAATTCATGGTTTGTTGTGTTCAATGGTCTTTTGGACAGCAACATTACACTAAAGTGGAACAACAAAGCATCTTTATCATTACACCTTGAGAGATTATATTGAAATCTGCAAAGATATGACATTTGGGTCAATTCCCTCTGCAGTATGGCTTTGGAGGAGTGCAAGAGTTGATCAGTAAAACAAATTGGACATTTGTGTGAATTTGGATGAAAGTCTTTTCAAGAAATCTTAAAATTTTGCATACGTAAGCAAGGGTTGATAAAAAAGGTCCTTGACCTTAATCTCTATAACAGTATGAAATCATTCCCGTGTCATAGTGGATGTTTGCCTAAAGTTTAAATAAGTCCTCGAAGCATTCTTTCGATATTAAATCTACACATTGCTTTCATGAGCAGTGCATAAACAGTAGACCTGTGACTTTGACCTTCAACCTCCAAAATCTAATTGTCATAATTTATTTAATTAAAACCTTGAGAGACACATTGACGGATGACCTTCATTTTTAACCTTCATTGTACAAAGGTGTGCAAGGTGTAGGCCTACAAAGAGAAAAAAAACATCATTCAGATAAAACTCTAAATAAAACATATTAAAAAACACTGGGGAAGAAAAAAACGAATATTTTTACACAAGACATTAAAAAACAAGCATGACAGAACAGTTCAAATGCTGAAAGCAATAAATATTAAAAAACAATAAAATTTGCCATTAAAATTTGGAATTGTCTCAATGGATTGCTTTTGCAGCATATTCCAAGTATGAGGCGCATTGTAAATATAATGGGATTTTCCTTATGCTAAGGTCAGACTGCATGATTTTCTTCACAGGTAAAGACGTTCACAAGGCCATAAATTTGTGCTGTGACTTGCCTGACCAGCATGACAGACTAAAGACAGATGTGATGAGAGTGGAAGGAGGTGGGGCGACACTGAAGATGGAAAACAAACACAATATATTTAAATCACTATACTTTTGTCTCCAAACATGATGTTGAGTGATGTGTTAGTTTGCTGATAAATGTAAGCAGTCACACCATGTTGTATCTATTGTTTCTATCAAGCATTTCCCCTTTGACAATCTGAAAGCTCCTCTATAACACATCATAAGGGCAGTGATGTTCTTTTCCTCATAGTTCTCGAGCTGTTCTCAAGGCATCAACCTCAGTTTGTTTTCATCCGTGATTGTTGCACATGCAGAGCTCTGTGTGCTCTCACTATCTTTGTCGTTAAGAAAAAAATTCAGGAGGCAGGACAAAAATCAAACCTGCTGGACTTTCTGTCCCAGAGTCGTGTGGCGTCTTAGGCTAGTCTGTTGTTTGTGGGTCATTATGACACACTTCACAAGACAGGTCAACCGAGACTGCTGGGTCGAGCCATAACAGTGCAGTAATCTGACCCAGGCATAATTCTGTGTGGCTTTAGGGAAGCCCCGTGATATTGTGTTCATTAGCACAGAATAACAACTGGAATTCATAACTTTACCTTTGACTTATGACATCTTAAATCTTATCATTTAATTCTTGAAGCGAGGCGGATATGAGGTCAGTGTTCAAAGAAAAACCCTGAGACTCTCTGAGGTCTCCCCCTTGAAGATTTGTCCTGGACAGTCAGAAGTATATTTCTATGTTCGCAACCCAAAGACATGAAGTCTCTGGCCTGGGCTGTTGTTGATGCTGAGGTATAGAAACACTTGACCCATAAAATTAAGGTTAGGCTTTGTCCTTGAGAGTTTGGATTAAAACTACAGAGTCAAGCTGATTAAGGAAACATCAAAATAAAAGATTAATAGAAAACAAACATACATTCCCTATTTAAGGAAACTTAGTCAGTGAGAAACAAAAGATCTACACAAATATAATCATACAAATAAAAAAGTAAGGCTGAAATAAGATGTTGATATTGTGACTTTTTGATGAAAGTGTAAGAAGAAACACAGAGCTTGTTCTCTAAAATCCCGTGGTCAAGGTGAAGAGTGATTAACTGCTGTGATTCATACGGTACATCTCAATAAGTATTAAAGTCATTATTCAGTTCTAAATTCTGTGAAGGAACATGGCTTATTCTTTGTATTCAAATTGAAGACACTGGTTTGTATAAAATCACTATAATAAACTCTCATTTATTCCAGATACTCTCATTTCTTGAGCAGGTGGTTTCATTTGCTCTCCGAAAATGAGCTTTTGGGATCTAATTATAAACAGAAAGAACTCCATAACACATTCTGAGTAAATTACTGACTGAGAAACATGTCTTTTAACCCCAGAGAGCAGAAAATGAAATGAATTCCTGCATATGGAGATGATTCTTTTGTGGGAAATAATGATTGACAATATAGATATATCTGTGTGACTGATTGCTCTCGCTGACATTGCAGATGCTGGTTCGGGAAGCGAGCAGGCGTGTACACAGACTATATCTACCAGGGTCCCATGATTCTTGTGCTGGTGGTAAGAGAGAGTTTGTAATTTTGTCCTTCAGCAGTCTGAATAATAAAACCTGCTCTTCCAATTAGTCTTCATTATGTCTTTAAAATGGCTGGCAGGAAAGCGGTGTTGGAAACCTCAACTCATTCTTCATGATTTTGAAGCTTTAATGTGTTACCGTTCAGTGTTTGAATCTCTGCTTTTGGCAATTTGAGAGATATAGAGATCATTTCTGGAAAATTAAGACTGAAATCCAAGGATCTGTTTTACCTGCAAAGAATTATCCCTTTATTTGGGGCATTCTTATACCTTCAGGGTATTTTTCAAGCTTTTATTACACCACTTCATTTGGACTGAACCACTGTGAAATTTCTCTGTCATTGATTTTATGGAAGAGCTACCTCAATGTGTTTTATAGTAGCAGGTAAGGGCACGATTTCATCAGATGGAAAATGTGCTGACAAATAGAATGCCGTAAAATACCCTCTGAGTTTTGCATTCACAGACAACCTTCAACAATATCCACATCTTAGTATACGTTAATGAAATAACTGAGTCTGGTTGGCTTTTTATTTATTTATTTTACTTTAGCAGTCGTTTTTATTTTAACTTCTGGCTCTTTTTTTCTGCTCTGTTTACATAAATTTACTTTGTAGTTCTGCATTTTCATTTTGTTTCTGTTGTAAGACTCTACCATTCACTGCAAATGACCGGTGAATCTTTTGTTAAACTTTAGATTGCTGCACTCCCTGTAATCCCTCTACGAAAATATCCATTAATTTGTACTGAGATGGGAAAGCATCCCTGAAGTACTTAGCATATGAATCCATTTAACCTGCTCTAAAATATTTTTTCTTACTTGGAATTTAATTAACTGCAGGCTTTACCAGAACTACAGAGAAAAATCAGCTTCTGCTTCCAGAGACATTTTCTGGGGGGGGGGGGGTCTAGTGTGTGTCAAGATTAGTTTCAAAGATCTTCCAGAAAGCTCTGTCAACAAGACTTAAGTGTTCAACGTTAACTGTTGGCGTGAGATGCACAACTACCAGAATATGTCAAGATTCACATACTACATGCTGGCCAAGCACACAGCCATTGCGGAGAGCCCCCCTCTCCTTGCAAAAGACAGGCCAAGCTGGACTGCAACCATAACAGGACTCTGCTACTCCTTTGAATTTCTCATGCTAAAAAAAACTGACAAACTTGATCTGTACCTTGTGATTGCAATCATAAACTTAAAGATGCACATCAGCATTGGTTCATCATCAGTTTCTGCCGATATCCGCTCTTTTTAGAAATATCAGTCATCTACAAATTAATACGGGTCAACAAATATCATTTTCAGATGTTTATTTGTTGTGTCACACCAATTTAATGCTGACATCTGACACACTGTGAGCAAATGGTGATCTGTTTTCATGATCAAACAGCAGAGAAAATACTGTCATTGTGGGAGCACTATGAGGTTACTAGAAAAACTTTATTAATCCTGTGTAGACTATCAAAAGTTGGAGATTAATTGCAATACAAAATAATTATAGAGAGCCCCAATTAATTTAGATTTTTAAGTTCCTTTCAAAGTCACCCATTGATGCTTTCAGTTCACATGGCAAATTTACTGCATTGTGTGGTAATCCTTTTCTGCATCACACTTTTTTTGCAAAAGCACCATACACCATACTCTCCATTGCTGGCTCTTTGTGCTCCCCTCTTATCAATACTACTCCTCTAGGACTAACTCCAGGGACAGAACAAATGAGGAGTCAACCAGTCCTCTCAGCATCTGTGTGACTTTTGCAGTGGAGGCAAAACATCGCAGGGGGTGAATATTATGCATTTAAATGACTGTGTGAATGGGGCTTATGTCTTACTGTGACACAAGAGCCTTGACATCAGACTTTTTTGCTCCAATAGTACACTTGTGATACATCATGACAGGGAGCTTGGTTGACAATCTGTCCTTAACTCTGTCCCCAACAGTGAGCATGATGTTTTATCCTTGTCAGCTGCCACAGAATCAATCCACATGAAGACAGTACAGCGAAGAGCTAATACAAAATCTTGGAGTGGACAGTAAACAGCTGCCGTCCTCTCCTCCAGCCTTCATAGATTCTCTTTCTTATTGTGACTCTTCCTCACCGCGCTAACAGTTGATGTGATGCCAGATGCTCACCCTGCAGCGGGACTCGTGTCAGTGATCCTGCAGATCTTAGAGATTTTCTAGGGACACAGCTTGGCTTTTTGTACAGGCTTCAGTCATTTCTCCTCTGGACCACACTAACTCCCTCCTGGCATGGCTTCCAAAATACCATCCCCAGTCATTATCCACTTGCCTGCCCTTACACTCCACTGTCTCTTCTGTCTGATGCTTTTTTTTGTCCATTTCTTTTCTCAGTTTGGGCTCTTTCCTCCCTGCTGGCTCTTAAGCTGTAGATTGACCTTCCATCTTGTCAGAAACAGCACATTCACTTATCTTCTCTCCTAAGTTAAAAAAGTCAGCATACAAAAAGGCGCTGTGTCTGCTGCCTGACTCCCCTTAAGCTCTCATCTGCTGTGCTCAATATCACTCTGCTTCTTTCATAAAATTTTCCACATTCCTGCTTCCTGTAGCAACTTTTCTTGGAGGCTTTTATCTCTCTGCCCGCCACTCCATCATTCTGGATCATTGGCAGTTCACCAGAATATTTCTGACATCTCCTGTCAAGGTCTGAACTCTCAAGGCCTCATCAATGGCTGCTGTAAAGTCAGCAATTATCTGATGTACCATGATAATGGATTACGCAGCATGTTTTTAAAAAATGTCAAAGTTACTCAACACTGGGTTCCACCTGCTCTGCGTAAGATCAAATACAATCTACTTCAAACATAAGTTCTTAGTAACGAGTTTACACAGTGCTAAGGTCTTAAACCAGCTGAGATAGTTTCATTTGAGGCTCAAGTTACACATAAAGTCATCTTTGCTCCTTGTTGGTGTGAAGTCTTCTACAAAATATAGTTTTCATGGGGATGATAGTTAAATGTTGGGATAATTTAGGGGATGAGGAGGAGCAGAGGGTTTTAGCAGCTCTTTGGTGTCAGCAGTATGTTTTCTGATAGATTACATACCTCAGACGTGTCATGACAGTTTTTAATCCTGCTTCACTTTTCCATGGGCAAAGATGATTTCCTCTGTCCAGTGAAATTGTACCCTCTAATTAACTCACTCATCACTCTTGACTTATATCAACCTGCCGCTCTTTTGAGTTCTTAAGCAACATAACTTTCCTTTCACATGCAATACTTTTGTAATTTTGGATTGCGCCACATATCAACAGATTATTGTTCTTTGTACATTAAGAACAATTCACTTTTAATGTCCAAAATATCACAAGGCAACAATAAATAGCTATAGAAATTACCAGAAGTACCAAAAGTACTTTAAATTGCTTAATTGAGTCCCTGATTAAACATACTCGCAAGTCTGTTCCAAATCTAAAGGATTTCACATCTGTTTCATATTCAGAACCCCAACTTTCCTTTTTCTAAGTCAATAAAATTTGAACATGCCAAGATGAACCATTATGACCTCCAGGATACCAAACCCATAGATATTCTTTTTTTTTTTTGTAATAAATGTCTCTGGGCACACACCCAGACATAGTTTCTGTCTTCCGGTTTTTACATCCTCAGTTTGCAGCTCAGTAAATTCTCCTCTGTGGTGTTTCTCCAGCTGCTCTCTGCAATTTCCTGTACGTCATCCTTATTTTATGGTTTCTATTGGGTCAGGCAAAGGTTTTTCGAAATGAAACCTTCCCAAGACACTAACTTATTGTAATTGTTTGCAAATTAAATGTTTTGTTGATGGTTTTAGAAATCCATCTTTTATGGAATACATGTTTGCTCCATTACTCACACTGAAAAACAACAGACTGTTCAAACCTTGATGTTTAAGAGAATTGTTTATGTATGTATATATATATATATATATATATATATATATATATATATATGTGTGTGTGTGTGTGTGTGTGTGTACATATATACATACATATACACACACACACACATATATATACATACACACACACAGAAATATATATAGGTGTATTTATATATATATATATATATATATATATATATATATATATATATATATATATATATATATATATATATATATATATATATATATATATATTTATATGTTGTTCTTTAAAGCCTATTGTTTTTTACCTGTGGGATAAACAAAGGCCCTCAGTTTTCGAGGTACTTCTGATTTGTGTTCCAATAAATCTAGACTTTTAAATTTAGATATAACATATCAATAAATTTACTTCTACTTTGATTAATAAAAAACGAGAAAGAAAAAGAAAAATTAAGGTGCTTTCTCACCTGGATCATTTACGGAGATGTTTCAGAACAAGTAGGTGTTTCCTCTTTGGCTCAGCTCATATGGACATCTGTGAACACAGTAATTAAATTTTTTAGAGCACTGTAACCGAGCTGAGATCACATAAAAGAAATGATCTTCTGAGACAGACTAGTAAGGAGCTGCAGGAGGGTCAGTATAAACACCATCAACAAATATAAATAAACATATAAACAAACATAAGGTTTCTCACCATCTAAACAACAGAATCTCCCAAGACTCAACAACACTGACTGATTCAAGAACTTCTTACAAAACACTAATTGGTTCAGCTCATCGAACCTTGAAAATGTATCCTTTTCATCAGTTGAGCCTCCACTTTAACAAAGCTGGGCTCTAGTTTGCTGTATCACTGCCAGAGTTTTTCTGCCAACACGTCTACATGGGATGGTTTGGTATTTCTGAAGTGGACTTTTATGATGTTCACACCAATTTTCAAAACAGGAGCTCCGTGCAATTGAGAAGACTTTAGGTAAAAACAAACCAAAAAAAAAATCATGTGGATTGTAAACTGTATTGAACAACTACAGCAAGCTAACATAATGATCACTGACAATATCAAACAAGGAGAGGCTAAGGTTAGCATTGCTAACACTGCTAGCCCCTTGTTTTCTTAACGGGTTGAAATGTGCCATTTTCCTCTGAGCAGCCTAAAAATTACTTAATCTTTACTTTATCTCTCAAAAACTACAGAGCTGCTTCAAACTAAACGTTGTGATTACTTGAAGCCAGTTGTGTATTTATTTCCGGGTCATAGAGCAACAATAGCCTGGATGACAAGAACAAATCCCACAGCTCCACCTCCAGCTAGTGGTGGTTGGCTATATTACACAATATTTGACAGGCTTTGGTCCAATTGGCAAAGTATATATATGATAGAAAACCAAAGTGAAAAATGAAATAAGTTAGAACAATTCTCTTGAACTGAACCGAGTCTGTCAAATTTTAGATGTGAAAACTAAATAAATGAGCTTTATCCTGTAGGTGTTACACCTAAACCTTTTGTTGTTCCAAAAAACAATAAAGTTGCCAGTGTATTTGTGCAATTTAGATAGTACAGGACATATGCCAGCAATGTTTGATGGATTCCTTCCTTTGCAATTAACCTCTCTCATGATGTAGAATAATTCTGTATTTTTCAGTTTGTAGTTTGTAATTTTCAATAGTATTGATCAATAAAAAAACAAAGATCTTATTATTTTAAACACTTGAACTCAGGAAAGCCTCAAGCATAAAAGATTTTTTAAACCTTACTTCCCTTTTTTATCTGTCAGCTACCATATCATATTTCATTTTGCTTTTGATGATACATCAGTGTCTCCATTGGAGCAAAATATTGAAAAAAATGCACAACATTTTAGATGTTTAAGTTTTTTGGTTTCCCTCTCAGGTTATTTAAGCTCAAATAGAAAATGTGCTTTAAAGCAAGTTTATGGATCCTCACCATATTGTCTGCTTAAACTGATAAAATCCCATAAAACAAGCTTTCTCTGACTTTAATAGACCCCATAGTGCCTTTTTAAAGACACTATCTTTTCTTTTTGAATATTTTCACAGATCAATTTCATTTTCCTCTTCAACATTGTGAGAATCCTGATGACCAAACTACGAGCCTCCACCACCTCAGAGACAATCCAGTACAGGTATATTGAATCAGATTATCAAATTAATCTGCTGTGTGGGAGCAGTAAAACATGAAGAACAAACATGTGGGGTCTCTTTGTGTTCAGACCTTAAATAATTCATGCTTCACACTCAGTCAGTGGAGTGTTGACTGTCTGGAACATGATGGGTACCTGCAGACTGAATCTCCTGGTCATGCCTGTCTGATTCTTTGTCTGTTTATCTGCAGGAAAGCTGTGAAGGCCACGCTGGTTCTCCTTCCTCTCCTGGGGATCACCTATATGCTCTTCTTTGTCAACCCGGGCGAAGATGAGATCTCCCAAATCGTATTTATATACTTCAACTCGTTTTTGGAGTCTTTTCAGGTACAGTTTTTTATGTTTGATGTATATAAGTATTATTTTTCTAAGTATTATTGTACAAGCTAGAGGAGTTTCTCCCCAGAAATGCTTAATCAGGCTTCTACTGTAAAACAAACTTGAAGTGTAAACACACTGTGTTTATCTTGTCATTCTATCTGCTTAAACAAGGCATATACATGTATATTGCTCTAGCTTATATTTTCCTGTCTATTTTGGTCAAGAGACACAAACGGCTTACAGTAAAAGTAGGACGCTGTGCTCATGTCAGCATCTCAAAGCCCAGACTTCAGCTGTTTGCCAAATTGTGAACCACATGCACCGTAGCATTTGTGCTGCCAACATGCATCCAGTCTGAGTCCAGTAGCATTGTTGGATTGAGGGGGCTTTGCTTAGAGAGGTTGGGAGAATTATATCAATCAGCTTCTTATAGTCAATGAAATTAAGTTAGAAAAAAGAATAAACGCTCTTAAATCTTCAGTCAGCAAGTTTCCAGAATTAAAAATGTGTCTGAGACTAATTACAGATTGTGCTTCTCAGTATAATTGTGTCAGAAATGCAAACTTTTTTGTCTTATGTTTGTTTGTTGGTTGTGTAAATATCCAATACGCACTCATTACTTTATTGTTTTATGGTGAAGCCTTTTTTTCTTAGTTTCCATTCACAAAAACATTATTCAAATTTTAGGATTTTATTTTGTTAATTTTTGTTACCTAGAAAAACCTCAGTTTGGGCAGTAAAACAAGTTTAGTCCTAACTGTAAATGACTGAATGAATATCCTGTGTATGTTTAGGCTGTGTGTGTGTAGATGTGTGTCTGTGTGTATTAGATAAAACAGGATCAGGGTGTTCCTCGTCTTTGTTGACGTTTTGTTCCTCTCTTTATCTCCCCCTCCTCGTCTCTTGCAGGGCTTCTTTGTGTCTGTGTTTTACTGCTTCCTAAACAGCGAGGTAAGCACATTTGCATCCTCTTATTGAATGTCTCCCCACGCTTCACACAATTATTTATAATATCTGCTCCTCGGGCGCTTTCACTCTCCCTTTTGGTGGCTGCTGCTGTGTGTTTCTGTAGAGTGATAAAGCTAGCAGCGTTTTTATTTAGGGCACAATTAAGACTTGTCATGTAGCCACGTAAGTGACATCACTTTGGACGCTTTATGACAGCGTCAGGATTCATTTGGCTTCATGGAGATGAACCTCTTCATTCAGCGGAGAAATATTAATATGCAAACATGCAGAAGTGCTACCATGTATTGATGTGGGATGTGTGGTTTATTTTGTATGCAACATTTAAATGGGTTATAATAAGTTATAATAAAATGAATGGGTTCTGGTCCAGCGATCATGCACGTACCATATGAAGCAGCCAGCCCGGGTTTGATTTCTGCCCGGGGCCCGTTCGCTGTGTGACTTTCCCCGCTCTTACAGAGTCTATCCGCTGTCTCCCTCTCCATTGTCATATAAAGGCTGAAGAATGGCCAAAACTTATATAAAAAATAGTGTCCCTCCTCTGCATGGTAGACTACTTCTATGCACAAGACATAAAGTCTGTAGCATCAGGACCCCCCCCCCCCCCAAACTGCTTGTCCCCACTGGCCTTCCAAACAAAACGAGCAGAGTAACACTTTGCCATTGTTTCGTGTGCAGTCTGAGCCCACATGGCTCAGGTGGAGAGCCCAGTTCAGAGCAGAGACTGTACCATGAATGCAGGGCTGGTGACATCAAGGCATCAGGTTCTGGTGTAGCCAAGTGGGTTACACCCATGCTCGTACCGTGTATTGAGGCATCGCCTCTTGCAGGCAGCCAATTCCAGCCACCTGCCTTTAGACCATGTCTTCCCTTGCCCTTTCACCCTCTTTTCAATTATTTCCACTTTCTCTCCACTATCACCAACCCCCCACCCCACCCCACCCCCCCCACCCCGAGATGGCACCAAGCAGCACTGAATGGACCATGGACCAAGTCTATGTGAGGAAGGGGGCTTCAGGAGCTCAGATAGAGCGTTCCAGACAGACTGAGAATACAGGAGGATCAGGGATATTCAGTATATGAATACTAGGAGGTTTTTGGACATTAGTAATTGTGAACATTCTCTAGCAGTTATCAAAACTGAATATATGAGCCCGAGTTAAGGCAAAATATGGGCTCTTGAATAAAATATTCTATTGTGTTCCATCTTACTGATGAGGTGTATGATCAGAGGCACTGCCAAAATGTTGGGCCTCCTTGTAAAGTTATCAGATTGGGCCCTATCCCAAAATAGCTCTGCAGTTTCTCAAACCAAATATCTGTCGGGAAATAAATAAATAAATAAATATAACAATTTATATTTTCTAATGGACACATTAAACTTTTTATAGCCAGGTTGTTTTTTTAAGACACAAATAAGCTTTAAACAGTGAAGAAAACTCTTTAGCAGAAAATCACAGAATTAATGGTGATTTAAACTATGTTCTTTGCAGAGCTTTCTGGTATTTGGACCATTTTTAGCATATAAAATAGTTTTATTTATCATATAATAAGTTCTCATATATCTCTGGTCCAACCCTGTAAAAGATTTAAAGCTTGTGCAGATCATACATTGTTCCTGCTCTATTTCCTGTTTTATTAAAGACCCCAAAACTAAAATGCTATTTGGTACAGCAAAATGCATAAATTAAACTGATATGCTCTAATAAATGTTGAAGGGCCTCTTTATTACATAAATGTTATTTATGGGTGTCAACTGGTGTAGAGATGCCTCTATTAAAAAAGAAGAAAGGTCTGGTATTTTTGGAATGAAAGAGAAAAAGAGAATTTTATAGACCTATGTCAAAAAGTTAATAAAATGTTGTCTTAAAATACTGATACTGATACAACCCCCACCCCTCCCCATTTTCTTTGGTTTCATATTGCATTGGATTTTTTCTTGATGAATTGTATTGTTATAGGTCATCAAGCATCCAGTCATTTTATGTTATATTACTTTAGAAAATTCATACCTGTTTAACTTATTCTTTTTCCCTTTAATAATGAGGGAAAAGGAATTTGGTTAAAATGACATATTATAATCAGGAAACCAGCACAATTACATCTAATTTGCATATTTTTAGGTTTAGATCTTGATATAACAGAAATTATCGTGGAATAAGATAAGTGGATGTTATTTGGGCTCCCATAGTTGCGCATCTTAAGGTTTTAAGGCTCATTTACAAAGGGATTATTAAGATGACATGAATTTAAATTGTATTCAGTTCTTTTCTGACTTGTCTCTGACTGTTTATCGGTCATTTAAGGTTGCTTGGATGGATGGATATAAATCATTAAACTGTACCATAAAGACATGTCATATACATTTCCTCTAATATATATGATGTTTCTCTTTTCTTGCACATATAAGGCAATCAGACCATTTTTCTTCCCTCCCCCTTTATCTTTGACTCTCCTCCTCCACTCTTTCACAATCTCTGCAGAGGTTTTCCAGCAGTGAACTAATGCAAGCAGTGATTTTATAGTTTACTTTAAGCTTTTATTATAAACACAAAATGTCAGAAAACATGTAACAGATGTTTTAGAGGGGCTCTTTATAAACGTCTTGCTTAAACAGTGAATATTCTCTCAAATACATAAAAGTCCGAGTCAGCTTAAGCCAGCAGCTCTAGATAGATGATGCATTCAGGGTAAAAGAAGCTGTTAGTTTAATGAAGTGTCAATAACAACATAATGACGTGTAGTCATTTAAAATAACCTAAAATTATTTAGTAATTAACCCTAAACAGAGAGACAACCCATCAGTAGCTTAGCAGATGTTTAGTCTTTATCCAAATTTAGATTTGACCTGATCATGGCCTTAAATGAAAGTTTAAGTGGTCGTTAAATTTAACATAATTCATCCTGAGGGGGGCGGACATGTGTGAACCAAATTTAGTGACAATCTTTTATTGAATGTCAAGATGTTTCACTCAGAATTTGCAAAATGTCAACCTCATGATGACGCCAAAGGAAAAGTCAGATGATCAACAACATCTTAGGGTCTATTTTTGGCAGAATAAACAAATATAAAAAAATAAGAAAATGTACTATATTTTATTCTGCAAAAAAACATTGAAGCAATCTTGAGGTCAGTGTTGAACAAGTAACAAAAAACTTATAAAAAATGTGTTATGCCTATTGAAAGTAATTAGTTTATGACTTAACTTTAGAATCACTTTTTCATCTAGAACGGCTGATTTACAAAAGAATTAACAGAGTTAAATACAGACAGCAACAATCTTTGCATTTTTCACAGACACAATCTTAGAATAAAGATACTTTTAAAGCATGGCTGAGTTTTTTCTATCCTTGCAGTACAGCTGGATCCACCTGATTCATGGGGGTCTAATTTCCTGGTGCAATGCAGGGTGGTGCAGGGTGGCGCAGGGTGACGGAGCGTGGCATACACCGCGACGTGGTAATTTCGTCCAGCACACCACCGTGCACAGCCAATTTGGCAATTTTGTAGACCGGCTGCACCGAGACGGGTGTGGCGGCAGACTCAGCTTGGCGCAGTGACAATTTCGTGCCAAAACACTGCGCGGAAGGTGCGCTGAAAGCTAGCTAGCTCCAACCTGGTCTATTCTTGGCTCAGGCGAAGCGCGCCCAGTGCAGTGGTAATTTGGCTGAGAGGCGCACAGTGCGCACACGTCACCAAAACCTCACAGGCAGGTATCCAGAGTGTCAGGCACATTTCAATGCAATAAACAATCACAGCAACCACTATGTAATGTAACCGTCTGAACCAGCATATACATTTGTATCTATATTAATTGTCCCGTCACATCTGATGTCAGATCAAAGACGTTTGTCTTAATGGAAACTCCGCGATGTCCTCCGCTGAGCTCATCGTGAGGCTGGTGGAGGAGCCCCCCATGGTGGCCACCGTGTGCCTTCTTTGATCTGACAGCTTTCTTTCGGCCCTTCTTCTTACATCATTGAACCGTTTTTTACATTGGGCAGCGGTTCTCAGAATATCTGGGCAAACTTGATTGACAATTTTAGTAACTTCCTCCCAGGCTGTTTTTATATCATCAGCCCGTGGAGGTCTGTTCGCATTACCATATATTCTGGTACTGTGAGCTTGGACCTCCCGGACCAGCACATCAGTTTCCTCCTGGGAGAAGTTTGGCCGCCTGGAGCTGCTGCTGCTGCTGTCTTTGTCCATGATGAGGTGAAATTGGCACTACGCCTAGCCCGCAGTGCATTTAAAGGCAAGAAGAGGCATTCATTTGATTGGTGAAGGTTACACTCGGCTGTGTTAAACCCACTCACGCCTTCTCTCCTCCCTCTTTGCCACTTGCGCCGGTGGGGGGAACGGAGGCTTGGTTGCGCCTTACTGCGCCAGACAGTGCTGTGCACAAAAATTGCAAAATGCCCTGGACACACCTGATGGCGCGGCGCAGGCGCAGCACATGGCAGGTGCGCCGCGCCTGTGCCTGGTCTATGAGATTGGAGCCCATTGTCTCTAATCAGCCAGATCCATCCTGCAAAGCTCCAAGTCAAAACGATTGAGCTCAGTCTGCAAGCACACTGCCAAATCAATGTCCTTCAAAGCAGGAAGAGGTGGGAGCAATGATTGTGATGACAGTAGGAAGTGACTGCACATACAAAGATTACCATAGATGATAACAGCTTTAGTAGTGCTTTTATCAGATCTGGACTGCATTTCTTTATTCCTATTTATCTGACCAAATATTATAACCTCAGAGCAGCAGCTTTCTCTATGAAGTTTAAAGGCGAAAGTCTTCAACCACCCCCTGACTTGGAGGACTACGGCATCTGCATAAGGGGGCAGCCAAACCTCAAGGTCATCAGTGCCCAAAAGATTCTGACTTTTTGACCTGCTGCTGTTTTGGTTTATTTATCCACTTTGGTAACTCTGCAGCCGAAGGCCTTCTGTTTTCAAGTTGTCTGTTCTTCCATATTTTGTTAATGCATCATCTCCAGAGAGCCCCCTAAAAGAATTTTCTTTTTTTTTTTTATTTGGCCCGAACCAACCTCCAGAAATTCAAGAATTAAAAAAACAGATTTTGTGAAGTAAGCTCAAAGATCACTGGGAAAGGAACAACATGTTTTTCAGATGTATTTTGATTATTCTTCCATACAAGGGTAATAATTTACTCAATTTCAGCAAGACAAAATGATAGACTGTTTCTGTCGAAGGAAACATGAAAGATCAACTTCTCTCTAACTTCATAATATCCTGGAAAAGGTCTTTAATGGCCTTCATTCTTTTCACCATGACTGTAAATGTTGTCATTCAGAACACCGGGAGGAAATATCTTCATAACTGCCATTATTGTCCATCGAGATTCATGGATAAAATGATTGGATTTTGGTCAGTGTCACTATGAATTTATCCCTCAATAATGCCTGTTTAACATCATCACATAAAGACGCATACAGAATTTGCATATCATTTTTTATCCATCTGGAATTGTGATTATGTCAGAACTAGAATATTTTCTCTTTTGGGTTTTTTTTTTTTGTTTCTGTAAAATGCAGTCAGGGCTGTTCAGTGGGATTCTGTCCCCCCACTTGCTCTGTGGTTTATTTTAAGGGTTATTATTCTTGCATTTCCTCAACATCCTCTGAACTGCTCACCTTCCCTTTTGGAAACACTCTTACGTGTAAACTGAGACAACAAAACTGTTTTTACCCTTGTGGATTCAGATTTACCATTATTTTCATTGGGGACTTTTCAGGAGACATTTGTTTGCAGGAAAGCCTCTGAAACAGAATCTTTCAATAGGGTTTTGAGGAGGAATTGTAAGAACCACTTTTACAAAGTTAATATATGCACCACAGGAGAAGTTTGTAAGCTAAGTCCCTCTATTGAGAAACTATGAGAAGTGCAGACAATGAAGCCAGGCCTTACAGCGAAGTTGAAGGATGTGTTTAGTGCTGCTGGATCTGCCTCAGCAGCACTAAACACATCTGTGTCTGCATGTGTACAAGCAGACACATCTTGCAAAGCTTCAAGCTGGAAAGAATGAGCTTTGTCTGTGGAGGCACTGACCAATCAGTGTCCTTTGAGGAGAAAGAGGCAAGAGCTAAAAGCTGGAAAGCAAAAAGCGTCTGCAAGCTTGTAAACATTGGAACAAATTAGTATAGATGCTACCTACTTAAGTAGCAGTTTTATCAGAGCTGAGAGACATCTTTTCAGTAAATGAACAAAAATAGGATCATGAAAAGCATTTCTTGATGGAAAAGACATTTTCGCTCCTCTTCCAACAGGTTTTAGCCAAACGTACTTCTACTCCATTATCTGTTTGGCCTGTAATGACTGTTATTGACAGAATGATTATCCAATCACATTCTGGACGTGTATTAGAACAATTCTGCCTTTCCCAAACACTTTCTATGGGCTGCTGCACAGATGGACTAGTGAAATATATCCTGTTTAGTATATGGTGACATTTAACATGCCATGTTAATGTTTACATTATAACTTTTGAGAAAAAAAACAAGCAAGAAGATGTAGTATTTGTGTCTTCTCATTTGCTTCACACTGTATTATAGTGCAACATACTGTTCCATGCAAGCAGCAACCTCCAGGGTGAAAATTTTATGTCAGTGCAGAGGTGCAAAAATTGCAGTTCCTCATGCATCCACTAGAGGCTGGCTGTAGAATCACGAGTCACCTTTGGTGCTTTTCCATTTGTGGTATCTACTTGACTCAGCTCGGCCCTGCACGGTTTGGATACTATCTGCTTCGTTTTCCATTACAGTGACAGTTCTTCTTTAAGGTGGGTGGGGTCTTCATAGTGCAGCTGTGAGAAACTACAGAGGATGAGAAAACAGAAGCAATAAGCCACTTCTGGGCTTTTTGTCACAGTGAGGAGGTACATTTTGTCCCAGAGATGATTGCTAGGTGCAAAACAACATACTGTCTAAAGCAGAGAGAAGTTTGGAAAGTCATTTAGCATTACAGAATGGACAACGTGAGATGTCCTTGTCGGATAACCCTGACTCGTGGAGATACTCTGACTATTCACAGGTTAGCAGTTCCTCTGTATCATGTTTAGTCTAAAAAATTCCTGTATCCGCATCCAGATTGGTATCACCACCAGAATCTAATCGTATTTTTGTGCCATGACCAGTATCCCTGTAAAATTTCATCAACATCTGTTCATAACTTTTTGAGTTATCCTATCACAAACAAACAGACAAACTTACTAACAAACTAACTAAGCAGCCAACAAACGCTGGCAAAAACATAACCCTCCTCACGAAAGCCTTGTATGTGATTTTTAATTCTTTACAAATATAGGTATTAGTTCTATATGTTCTCATTTTATAGTATTCTATTCACATTTTGTGTTGATTAGCTAACTAATGTTCTCCTGTAAAACATACTTTTGACTCGGTTTAACTTACTTAATGCTGAATAGCTGTCCAACTCGAAGCAGAAGTCTATATTGCTTTGAATGAATAAGATACAAGTGTACTTTTATGAACTTGTCATCATAGCTTTGATTTGGCATCTTGGATCCTACAATCTGGAGTTTAACTCAGATTAAAGGGAGGACGAAGGTTTGCAAGGAGAGGTAGAAAGAAAGTGCATGCAGATGTCAGTAGGTCAAAAGGTCACCGAAAGATAAGGGACTTGCGTCCTATTTTGGGTCAGGACCAAAACTTTGGGAAAGGCTGGTCAATGTTATCATATAATATCACATATTTTCTTTCCTTTTTACAGTCTGTTTGTAACTATTAAATAGATTCAAAAACAGATTTTCCTACAGTGATCTCAGAGTATTTTGTTTCATATTGGTTTGTAGCATATCATCTTGATTGTATCTCATTGTTTCATATAGTGTGTTACCTTATCTTACTCTATCTTGCATTTGATATCAAACCTCATTGTCTCCCGTTGTACCATCTCTCACCTTAAATTGAAAAGGGGACACAATGAATGTTGTTATTGTAGGACACTGATTAAAAAATAGATTTTTTGTCCTTTTATGGTTTTGTCTCAAGGAGCAGAGCTTTATTCTTAAAGGCATAAATTATCTCTCTGTCATGGTCTCCAAAGAGTGGATCAATACCTTTCTGGCTCATACTACGACCTCTGAAATACTACCGAATGTTCCCACCAGAAAGCAAGCATATATAATTGTATTATAACTTGACCTTTTCAGTGTGATAATCTGGATTATATAATGTGTTTCAGTCAGTAAGAGGCATCATCTCCTCTCAGAATAATCACTATCTTCAGTGTTAATCCGGGAGTAACGTGGATGTAATATCATCTGACTGCTGCCCTTTAGGTACGCCACTGTAAGCCAGCCAAGATGATGAATGAATATCTCTGCAAGAGGCGAGTTGTAGCTGCGACCGGGGATTATCCAGTGTTTGTATCTCAGAGAGGATATTGATTTAATGTTTTGTTTGAGGCTGAGAGAATCAGAAGGAAGAAATGAGGCAAATGAACAAAAGGAACGCAGAGTCACGCTCAACAGAAATGGAAAACATTAAAGTTGAAATGTGAAGCAGATTAAAATGGATTACTCTGAGATAGAAGAAAACTAACCAAACATAACACTTATTATTCATGGAGTGTTAAAATGGGGTCTAACTTCTTATATTCTTCATTTTTTAAGGTTGAATCTAATTAGTGTTGGTGGTCCTGGAGGAGGAAAATTCCAGATGTGGGACACATAGGAGGATTGATTTTTGAATGAGAGTGGAGGAAACCTTTCTCATCATCATTAAAGTGATTTATAGCATGTTGTTGTATGGATTCTGTTTGACATAAAGAACAGGAGAACATGAAAACGGAGGTGTAAATTCAGTTAAACATGGTGGAGCCTAATTGTATGAAAACCCACAAGGGTAAAAATCTAAACAAATGAAGGGAGGGAAACTAGAATTCATTTAATTTATTACACCATTGACTTTAAATATACTAGATAAGTCAAAAGGTGTGTTTGAAGGACAAAATGGTTGTTCTTGAGATTTTTAATTAGTTTTGGCTGTTTTTGTGCCTTAGCATTTGGCTAAAATTAATTCGAGCCAGTTTGCTTGTTTTGGGCATATTTCTATTTCACTATAATATGAGTAAAGGAACTGTATAGTGGTCTCTTGAAAAGTTGGATCTCTTTCTTTTTTTAAGCTACAGTTTGTTTGTAGTGAGAATATTACTGATAGCCTTGCAGAGCAGACGGACCTGCCTGATTCATTGTCTGAAATCCTGCATGTCCATCTTGTCAACATCCATTGTCCAACGACTTCACTCGGCTAAATGCTTAATGGCCCAATCAGAGAAGAGAGGCCGGAGCTGCGGACGTGACGACAACAGGAAGTGACTGCATCTTTGGAAACAATGGTGGCTTCTGAAGCGGTCTCAATATCTGCGGTTTTTATCAGAAATGGACTCAATTTATTCTTTGAAAGAGGAGCAAAGAACATCATTTGAAGCTTGTCTTACGAGAAAATCATGTTTTTGCTCTTCTCTATGGTCGTCATGGTTACTCAGTGATACTTGGCCAAATATCCTCTCCTCAGAAGTTTACTGGGAAACTTAGGTAGGGATTGTCTTTGTTGAGGTTCATGTGACATATAAGAGTTAAATGATACATCTGTGTGGTATACTTTAATGTTAGAAGATAGTCTAAGGTAGTTTAAGCTAACGGCTAACAACAGCGCCAGCTTCTACGCCATACGTGGCAAACGTTGCTTCATACGATTGGTCTGTAATGAGTGTGACGAGCCTAACGATCGTCCAATCATAAGCTGATGTTGTTTCTGAAGGTTCTGCCTCTGAAAACATTTTCGAACAGCTTTTTCCCAGATGGATTAGTGCAGTGTTTTTCAACCTTGGGGTTGGGACCCCACATGGGGTCGCCTTTAATTCAAATGGGGTCACCTGAAATGTCTATTAATTGATAAAAAAAAAATTAGGTTACTGATAAAAATATTTTTTAACTAATTATTATTCTTTTTAAAATGAAAACACCACACACAATCTTAAACAACTGTGTTCTATACTTTCACTTTCTCAAATATAAATGTAGTTCAAATAAAATGCAGCATTTAAAAATATCTGAGCTGGCGCAACTTGATTGAAGGCCGCAATCACGTGACTTTACAGTTACTGGTGCTTCAGTTCCCTTGCTTCAACTTAACACACAAACTTGCAGTCAGTAGGAAAAAACAGCATAACAAACCTCCATGGTTTGTGCAGTATAGCAAACATGATGAAAAACTAATTCTAGAAAAAAAATGTTTCTGGAGTCCCCAGAAATTTGTGATGCCAGAATGGGGTCATCGACCAAAAAAGGTTGGGAACCACTGGATTAGTGAAATATTTCCTTGGCGGATATATAGGTGTGTCAGGTTATATTACTGGATCCTCATTTGAATTTGGATCACCACCAAAATTGAATTACTTGCCTCTTGGACTATGACCATTGTTCCCTGAAAATCCAAACCCATTGAGAACTTACTGAATTATTAACGACACATTTGAGAACTGTCCAATCTTCCAGTGTTAACAAATCCTTGAAAAAATGATCAAGTACCTCTTGATAGAAAGGATGTTTTCGCTCCTCTTCTGACATAATTTGGTTTGAGTTTGTTCTACAAAGTTTTGTACTTTACACTGCCACAATAGTGCCCAGCTGCAACATTATCTGTTTGGCCTGTTATGAATGTGATTGACGGAAACATCATCCAATCGCCTGCCAGATATGCCACTGAAAAGTTCTGCCCTTTCCCAAACACTTTCCATGGGCTGTTGCCCAGATGGACTAGTGAAATATATTAAGAAGTTCATCTGATATGTCGGGATATCTCCTTGGAGCAGAACTTTTAAGCGATCACTGCTATTGTTCAGCAATTAACATCTTATTTTTCATTTTGTTCTTTAAGAAGTTGTTTTTTTATTCTGAAATATGACAAAAACACTTACAATAACAGTGACAAAAAAGTATAAGGGAAAACCTGTCCAATACACCAAACCCTGAGTTCTGAATTTACAGTAAGATTATATAAATGTTTGGAAAAGTATTTGTTCTTTGTACCTTCTTGTTATTTGTCTTTGGCTCCAAACAAACCTTGATTTGATAGTAATTTCTCAGCAGACACATAAGTCAGGTTGTTATTTGGTTATCTGTCTGATCATTCCTCTGTCTGGATCCTCCTGGTTTTGGCCTGACAGGTGCGGTCGGCTGTGAGGAAACGTTTCCACCGTTGGCAGGAGCAGCACTCGATCAGAGCACGGATGACCCAGGCCATGTCCATCCCCACGTCACCTTCTCGGGTCAGCTTTCACAGCATCAAGCAGTCCACATCGTTATGAGGGAGGGACAACCGCTATGTCCATCCTTCTGTCTAGGACACGTACATACGAGCTCTGAGAAAACTAGGTGGAGCTGTCAGCGTCATCGTTTTCTGCTTCATCACTGGATTCACTTAAACACAGAACAGGAGAGAGGGTGAGAAACCTCAGGAGGGACGTAACCTTCAGGTGAAAGTTGGCGAGGAGGGTGAGGACTCTGCAGACTGTGTGAAATGTGAGGTTAGTGGATCAGAGTGGGCTGTAACAGATCTGTGTGACTTTGTGAATGTACAGCACTCCATGTCCTTCACTGACACACAAAATCTCTGTTGTGTATCTGCTCACACTTTTATTTTCTAATCTTGTGTTGTTTTACGTCAGTGAATAAACTGGGAGCTAGTGCCGCTGGACTGCACTGAAGTGGATTCTCTCCCAGCTACACCGGACTTTAAAAACCTACAGATTATATGACTTAAGTTATTAAAAAGAAATGCATTTTTATTTTTGTCACAAACAAATGTCTGCTCAAAGTGTTTGTCAGTTTATGTTGTGCTTTTTTTCTTCTTTTTGTAGTCAGTTCTTGTGCAGTTTCTTTATAACTTTCCAGGAAGTTGAACACATTCCAGGATTTCAAGCTGAAGAGTTTTGCTTCAATACAACCTTCCTACAATGAATCTATGATCGGCATTTATGGTTGTTTTACAGCCAAGTAGGTAACAAACCTTTACAGTACTCCAAACTTTACAATAAAACATCCTAGAGTAGCTTATGACAGTGATTCAACCTCTTTTTTCTTTAATTAAAGGTTAGCAGGAAAAAAATTACCATTTTAGTGACTTGCATGCGACAGTGCCTCTGTGTCCTGAGTTAACATGAGCATCATGATGTGCTTGCCCAGTGTCCATACAGCATCCATTAAAGAAATAATTCCATGCCCTGTATTTCCCCTTGTAGGGACCTCATGGACTGCTATTGTTCTACAGGCAGAGAAAGGACATGTATTTCTGTGTATTGAATAGTGATTGACTCATCAATACACTCTGGCTCTCTGTGAGCCTAATAAAATTACTCTCTTGTTGCTTAAAGTTAAAGTAAAAAGTGTCTCTATCTTCACTGTTAGATCAATTATCATGCTGTGATGAGAGAGAAAAGCAAAAAGAATGAGACAGGCCATGCAGCTCCTTGTCAGTCTCCATATTTCCTCATTCCTTGTTTGCACAATGCCAGCAACAGAGGGGTAAATAGAAACGCTGAGGCTCGCTCATATTCAGTTAGGACATAGTGTTAGCATAAAGACGAGAGGCAAGAGGGAAACATTAACCTACAAATGTTTCCCTATTATAAGTTGTACCTTATTGTAAAGGTGACTGATCAAGTTTTCCAGTGATATAAAATAAGATACCAATTGGTGTTATTAAAAGGGAGAAATAATCGACTGATCCATTTTTCAGCTACCTTTCGTCTTTAAGCTGAGCTAAGCACGCTGTATCTCTTCTACAGTTTCAAAATTTCTGCAGTCAAACAGAAACATCATAAAAACTAAAAATCACCAAAGTATTCAGTCAGTAACTAGTAATGTTATAAATCTGATGACCCTATGACCCAGTTTCTCTCAGGGCATAGAAAGTAGAGTGTTTTCGCTCCATTTCATTTGGAAGTTAAAGCCATTTCATCATGACCTACAACCACATGGAAAGAAATGGCATTTTTTAATGAAAATACACCATCCATTGTTTCATTTAAGGGGATCATGAGCATTGTTTGTATGTTTTGGTTTCTGACTAAATTGAAAGTGTCTCTGACCACATCCCCTACCTGGGGAAACAACTGGTATCTTATTGAAAATAATGGATGTGTAATGAAAACACAAAACCTCTGTTGTCTCAAGGAGAACTTAAATCATAAACAACAAAGAGTATAAAAAACAGACAGTACAGGGTTTGCCACTGTGGCGGAGTGGGTTAGAACCGCGCATTTATTATATATTGAGAGACTCTGGTTTTGTGGTGGCGGCCTGGGTTCAAGTCTGATTTGCTTGTCTTCCCCTTCTCTCTAAACCCCTTTCCAAGTCCATTCACTGTCTGTCTCTCTACTATCAGTAAAGGCCAAAAAGCCCAGAAACTAACAAGTCAAAACATACAGGACATCACAAAATATCATAGAACAAAATCCATAATCAATCTTAGCCAATCAAGCTTAGAAAAATGTAGACATGTTTTAAACCCAAGAGTCTTGTTCTCAAATGAAAGAATAAGCACACAGTAATCCCAATATGTCAGAATAGCCTTTACTGCAACCCAGACAGCATCCCCAGCTGAAAGCTCCAGGTCGTGTCAGCTCTGATAATACTTGATACCACTGCCTTCTCTACCAAAGCCCCCCAACCCTACCGCAACCCCCTCATGTATTTAGATCAATGGGCAGCAAGAGCCAGGACATTTCGAGAATTGTCAAGTGGAAACCTCCCTTACTGGTGTTTTGTCCAATTAGTCTAATAACACCTCAGGAGGCTGAACAGTGAGCTCCAGCAGCCCAGAGCACCCACCCCTCCATGCTTTCACTACCCACCAACCCAACAAAGACCTCCTTTATGTTACCTTCCCCACCACATGGCTATTAAAGAATGTTACGCACACATGCTTGCTTCCTTTTTATTAGTTACAAATATATACGTAGATATAAAGTCACTTAAATGGTAAAGGGTTTTTCCATTTCATTATTTTTTAGTCAAACTTTTCTAAACTAATGAGGAACTGATCTACGGGATTCAAGGTGTTCCTGGAGCAAAACTCTTCAGCTGAATAGAGAGATTCTTTTTGTTTTCTCTACCAGCAAATCAGACATCATCAGCCGAGAAGAAAACCCATCAGGACGGTTCTCTCTCTCCTATATTTTGGCTTTTGTTCAGGTGACTTGAAGCATGAAATTTGAATCAGTAACTTTGTTTACTGGTTCCTTGTAAATATATAAATATAAACAATGAGATGCTGAGGATCCAGCAGAGTCATCACAAATATAAAAACCAAAAATCACAAAAACCAAACACTGTGAATCATACAGGGACATCCTCTCTATGATCAGAGATTCACAGTCCACATTCCTCCTGAACCAGTTTGCCTCGCACTCAAGCTTTTTTTATTTTATATCTGAGAAATGTAAAGAAACTCATCTTTTTGTTGCCCTGAATCATGATTTCTTATACTTTTAAAGGATGTGTAAGATCTGGTTGTGAAGGATCTTTATATTCCATACACAGTGATGTGTTTATTTCAGTGTTTGTCATTGATTGTTAGTAGAAAGTTTATGTATTTGCTTCTTGAGGGAATGAAGGGTTTGTGTACAAAAGAGCGCCAAAACTTTGTGTTTGAATTTTAGAAATGTAGCTCTGGTGCATTTTTTGATATAGAAGTGTTGAGACTTAAAATGAAGCAAATTTTTCTATTTTTAAGGAATTTCAGACACATAAATATTCCCTGTCTTTCATTGGTTTTCAAAATAATACGGCTTATAGTTTGTGACTTTGATTCGTCATTGATTTTTGCCATATTAGTTGCAATAAAGTAGTCTGTATGTTTTTGTTTTTCAACTTTCGTGAAAAAAAATATACAGATAACTTTTAATCTCTGCATTTAAGATGTTTAAGTAGCCTTTTAGTTCTGAAAATGAAGCTAACATAGAAGTGTCACAGAGCTATAAACTTTCTCATAGTTAGTATTGAATTGGAATTAAATGAGGTTGTATTTGAAATTGCCTGCTACACACACAGTATGCACCGCTTTTGCTTAATATAGTTTGTAACAGACAGTATTTAGACATTTGCAAAATACCAAGTATGCCAAAAATGAACACATGTCATCTAGTTCTTATAAAATTACCACTAATACAGGTAGCATCTGTGCTAATCTTACATGAGCAGCCATTGTTTACAGGCTTGCAGTCGCTGGTCGCCGTCATTGCTTGTAGCTCCCGATTGGTCAGTGCTTCTGCAGACTGGACTCAATCATTCAGGGTGAAGCTTTACAAGACAGATCTGGTTGATTATAGTTTATGAGGTAGCTTTTCTACAAGGCTACTTCAATATTGCTGAGAAAATTTAAAAAAATAAACTACCTGTTTAAGTATGTATTTCAAGAAAATGATATTGCTTTCATTATATGATGCGAAATCTGTTAGCCCATTAATGGCAACTTCCATTATGTGTTAGCATCACGCTAAAGAGAAAGAAATTACCTGTTTGTTTGATTGCTTTGAAAAGCATGTTATTACATCTGATATTATCATGATTAAAATAAAACATGGACATTGTTTCAGAGACACTACTCTGGTTTCTGAAGTGGAATTTTAAAGACAAACAACCAAACAACAGATGCTGCATTAGCAAGAAATCTCTACTTGAGCTTTTTTTGCACCAGGAATGTGCAAAACACTTCTATTAAACATTCATATTATTGCAAATGTATGTTTGTTTTTGCACCAAAATATACTCAAAACTGATGCTTATAATGAAAAAGCTGCCTCATAAACAAATTTTCAAAAACTTATGAGCTGCAAATTTTTTTTTTTAATTTTATACCAGTCATTGTGTGTATTTGCGCCTTAAATCTGACATTTTAATATAGAGCTTAATGGGGATTTGTTGACTTTAGGAGCAGCCTCTATTGGGCACCTGAGATACTGCAAGGTTGTAGTTTTTTTCCATGTTGGCTTAATTTTTAAACCAGATGGGCTGCTGCTAGTGTTTATGCCTAATATTCTAATGTGAAGTGTTCTAATATATGTATATATCTACATATGTATATACATCTATATCTATAAATATATATATGTTTGTATTGTATGTATATATATATACATATATATATATACATATGTGTATATGTATGTATATATATATGTATATATATATATATATATATATATATATATATATATATATATATATATATATATATATATATATATATATATTGCAGAGACAGGGAATCTCATCAGGGATTGTTGCAGATTATTCTGTGCTTAAAACAAGGGGAAAATATTGTGCAATCATGTAAATGTGGAAAAATTTGCTTCACTTTTGTTGTAAACACCCCTTTAAGGACTCTTACCATTTACATAAGTATTTATTTTTCATGCAGCTATTTGAAAAGTGAAATATCAGCAGAAAAGTAGCAGAGTTTGTTGGTGACATGTTTCCATTCCCGCTCATTCAAAAGCGAAAAACAAAGAATCAACACTGACAGCTTCATTGTTATGTGGTACATATGGTGTTTAAACCAAATCACAATGTAGTTCACAATCTTATTTATTGTTATTTATTTTCAATGTTGTTGTTTTCATACTTGAAAAAATGTGAAGAGAAAAATAAAGTGTGTATTGCATTTGAATGAATGAAAAATTTAAGAGTCTGCTGAGATGTTTATTTATGGAGACAACAAAAACGTGCATCCATAAAATAAGAGCAACATCTTCATGTACAGCTGGCCTTATGGGATCCTCACTTTTAAGGCTGCGTTCAGGATCACTCTGCCATTTGTCTCCATGCTCCCCTGAGACCTCAGCAAACAAGAAATACATTTTGAGCATCCTGTGATCCTTTTAAGCTGCTTGTGTGTGCGTCTCAGAGGGGGGAGCAACAGCCTGACAGCGGCTTTTAAATAAAATCCTTCTGCCCGAGCAAGCTTCACAGTTTTGTTCCCATGACTGAAACACAGAAAGGTTCATCCTGATGCTTTTAATTGTGACGTCACAACCACATACAGAGAGAAACAAGGTCAAATACATGTCAAAATCGTGACGTATTCATGGTGTTTTTTATGATCAGATGTTTTAGTTTTAGATAATGGGGGTAGGATTAAACATCACATCAAATTATAGGCTGATACATTCATTTTTTCCTTGTCCCTTATTCCAAAGTTCCCACCCTCACCAGTAGTGACTATGTCCAACTATGTCCTCACATTGGCAGGTTAATTTGAAATGCTGCTTTTTCTGTGATTTTTTTTTTTTTTTTTTTTTTTAGCTTTTGTACACATGCATCCATTGATTAAGACACTATAAACAGTTTTTGGAAAACTCTTGCCAGTGTGAAGATTTTTGAAAACCCTCTTACAGTAGAGGGTATTTTGGGTACATGACATCACACTGTGACTTGTGCTATGACAGACATTATTAATTGGATTTTTTCATACTTAAACCTACAGTTGTTGCCCTCCCATTATCTTGATGAATAAAGTATAGAGAGAGCTACTGTTCAAAAAACACTTCTGATTACACAAACCTCACCAGCAATGTCAGAAATTTTACATTGGGAACATATTTACACAGTCAGTCTTTAAACTGGAGCCCAAAGACTAGCTGTGTATTTTTTTTTTTTACCTCCTGCGGCATGTGATTGTGTTTGCTTTTAACAACAGATGTTTAACTGTCAAGAGTACTCAAGAATGCCTTTTTATAATGTTTTATTATATAAGCCCTGGGCGGCACGGTGGCGCAGCAGGTAGTGCACGTGCCTCACAGCAACAAGTTCACCGGTTCGATTCCCGGGTCGGGCAGGGCCTTTCTGTCTTTCCGTGCATGCATGGGTTCTCTCCGGGCACTCCGGCTTCCTCCCACAGACCAAAAACATGCTCATAAGGTTAATTGGTCACTCTAAATTGCCCTTAGGTATGAGTGTGAGCGTGAATGGTTGTCTGTCTCTATATGTTGCCCTGCAATCGACTAGCGACCGGTTCAGGGTGTACCCCGCCTCTCGCCCGATGACAGCTGGGATAGGCTCCAGCCCCCCCCCCGCAACCCCGAAAGGGATAGTCGGTATAGAAAATTAATGAATATATCAGCCCTAGCCAATTAGGTATGTCCTGAACCAAAACTAAACACAGAAACGTTTTCAAAAAATATTGTGAAGAGCTCATTTTATGTGTTACATCTGTACTTTAGGCCCATTAGCACAGGCTGGTGGGCCCAGTCATGAATGTAGAGCTGTTGACAACATTGCACAAAATAGTGCTGAACTGACAAACTACCACAGAGCAGACCAGTCAACCAATCAAAGCAGACTGTGCCCACATGGAGGAGAGGGACCTTACAGTGACAGGAGCTCCAACAGAGCATCTCAGACAGACTCAGAATACAGCTTGAACTTGTTTTTTTAAATTGCAAGGTTGTTTGAGCATAAGTGATTGTGAACATACTCCAGCAATCATTAAAATTGAAAATATGAACCAGAGTTAAAGCAAAATATGAGCTTTTTGACACCAGTTATCACAGTTACAAGTTTGAGTGAAACATTTGCTTTGGAC
This sequence comes from Cetoscarus ocellatus, assembly GCA_037902135.1. Lineage (NCBI taxonomy): Eukaryota > Metazoa > Chordata > Actinopteri > Labriformes > Labridae > Cetoscarus > Cetoscarus ocellatus. The sequence goes on from JBAMNC010001212.1 coordinate 1,398,698, forward strand.
TTGATAAAGTAACTTAGAGAACCAAACAGTAATTCCAGAGGAATGATAAGAACATTTTTTTTACATTAGGGACATTGTTTCATGTTTTTAAAGAGGCATTTATGTGTTAATGTTTTACATGTGGACAAAGATGTTTTTTGAGAACTTTCTGTGTGGACAGGGTTTATTGTTTAATGGAGGAGGAAAACCTTAGTTTTTCCAATGCTATATATTGACACTGTTGACAGACAAATCTAATAAGACAGACAGATGGACTACCTGAAAACAAAAGGCCTCTAGGCTTTGCTGTGGCCATCTAACATTTTATAGTGTAGTATTTATAGTGTTTTTGATGATCCATACAGAGGTTGTTACAGTGTTCATTCTGCTAAAATCAGATGAGAAGTTTGTGTCACTGTTAGCTTCAGGCAAATTATTTAAGTTAGTGTACCAACTCATTTTGTAATCCTGGCTTTGGGAGAGTTACTCATCTTCACAGTGTCTGATTAGACTTGAGTCACCATATTTTTACCCTCATTAATTTTGCAGTCACGGATGTCCCAGTGCACCGTGGGAATATATGTTCTTTTCATTGTGATCAGTCAGCAAATTTCCACTCCCACAAAAGCGCCAAAGGACAAAATTGGCAAAATTTTTGATCCATGAAATCAGATTACACCCTGCTTTAATTTGTTTAACCCTTTATTGCCTGAAAACACAAATTATAACCAGAAAGTTCAAAATTTTTGGAGCTGAAATGTTAACTTCGTTTTCTACTGAAATCCTAAAAATCCGAATTTCCATAGAATTTAACATATATATTTTTTGTGTTTCATTCGATACATTAGGTGTTTTTGGCAACTGATAATCCACTTGAGGACATTTTATCAATTATCTTTTTTAGTAATTTGTTGATCATATTGACTAGAGGTATCATAAAAGTATGTATCAAATATGATACAACAGGCGTTATAGGGTTAAACAAAGTGAACGACCCTGACACAGAAAACACAATAGAATCAGATGAATAGAAGGATTGATGGATGGATGGTTGGATGATTGGAGGGATGAATGAGTGGAAAGATAGACAGAAGAATGGATGGGTGGATGGATGGATTAGTGGGTAGGTGGATGGAGTGATGGATGGATGGTCTGTTGAATGAAGGGTTGGTAGGTTGGATGCAGTGATGCAGATGAATGGAATTGTTAATGTATTGATGGTTGGATTTATGGATGGATGGGTTGATGGATGGGCAGACTGATGGATTCAAATTATATAATCCATCACTGTCTTATGTGTTGTAAGATAAAATATGTAGAAAATGTATATATTATTAAATATAATATTATTGTGAAAATCAAGATACAAGATAGGTTCCCTAATACAAAACTTTGTATCATGTTTGGAACAAAAACATGACAAAACAGCTTATTTGAAAGGTTTTATCTTTCAAATATTATCTGAAAGATTTTGTTGGTCCTTTCAGCTCTTCATCTTCAAGTCATTGAGGTGCTGTATCTGCTTACATTTATAATTAAGTGTGAAAAGCCAAAAATAATGGAACTCAGTGCAGACACAGGTATTTAATTTTATTTTTTTGGTGTAATGCAAAAAATATTTTATTCTTTATTTGAACTGAATGAACATGTCTTTTAGTGTGCCTTGTATTACTTATCAGTTTACATAAGAGACGTATGGATGAAAATGTAATGAAAAAAAGTATTAGACAGCAAAAGTCTCATTCAAGAGAAAACATGTTTTTCTCTCATAGTTATAATGTTCTACATATTTTGTCTAAGGTATTACATCACTTTCAGGTCTGTTTCCACATAGCATCCACAAAATTCAATTTTCAAGAGAAAAATCAATAAATCTTTACATCCACCTCACCTCAATTTAACCTCTAAAACCTCTGGGACCTCCAGTCAGCCTCGGTCCTTTCATTACTCGTGTGTCAGACACAGAAATCCATTTAAAACTATGGTCTGCGACACAGCGAATGCTTGTGGATGAATTTTTGAGTAACAGATACAATAATTATCTGAAGACATCTCATTCGATAGGAAGATGCTGCCATGAAAATGCCCTCTATGTTTAAATCATTGAAAGAGTTCTAAGTCGTGCAGAAAAGGGCAATATAGGATTTTAACAATTAACTCCAATAACATGGAAAATGATGAGTCTGGCATGATGGCCACTGACAGCGAACAACTGGCAGTGACTCTGTGGCAATATCAGTGAAAACATGCAGCAAATTAGGAGATGATGCAAAGTCAAAAATATAAGCAATTATCCAAAACAACAGAAAATATGCAGCAAATGAAAGAAAACACTCCAAAGAGCCAAAACAGCTGCAGTGTAATCAAACATGCTGCAAATATATAAGGATAATAATAAGTCAAAAATAGAAACTGAGGACATCTTAATATGGACAAATGTTGTAAATCCAGCATTTGCAGCAGTGTTAATTCATAATGCAGTAGCTTTGGCTTTTTGCAGCACGTGTTTGATGTGCTGCAAAAAGCAGTCCTCCTCTCTTACTGTTTTAAAGCTAGTTATTATGAAGGCATAATCAATGACAACCATGGACAGAGAGATCAACAACTGACATCACTGGAGTGTATGGCTTTTATACATATTTTTTAAGTTAACAGTGGTCCCTGATGTCTCCTGAATATTTTTTTGAAGCTTCTTGCCTAAATTCCCCTTAGATATTTGATTTTAGCATTCCTAGAAGCAGGCTGTGTAAATCCTTATGAGTTGTCTGAACATGCCCCTGGCACTGTTGCTGTGCTCTAATGTTTACTGGGGCAACACAGACATGCTTCGATCACGTTCCTTTCACTGGATGATTTACTGCTTTGATCAGTGGAGGACTTGAATGCAGTGTTTGGTGCAGAAGGGGAGAAGATTGAAGGAGAATGATGTTGAAATGTGTTTATGTCAATAAAACTATTACAGCATTAGTCTCTTTTCAATAGCCTTTAATGATACATTCATTTGAAGAGATCTTGTTTCATAATGTTGTTCCTTAATTAACAATATAAGTGTTTGAGAGTAACCCTGCTGAGCTCACAATCCTCCTCAGAGGGTCTGGATTTTATTTATGCAACATAAAAACATCTGAGGCTTCATTGTTGGCTAACAGGCTCTACATTGAGACCCCACAGTGACAATAATCTAAGTAAACACTTCAGTGTTAATCAAATGAATTCTCCTCAGAGTCCTTCACCGTAAACCCTCCTGCTGTGTGAAAATTCTACTAAAGCTCACATTGTTGACAAATGCGTCATCTGGAGTTAGAGGATGCAGGAAACATGATGCACAAATGAGAGGCTTTTATGAAGGAACATTATCATGTTGATGAGAATGTTAGCTGTCTATTGTTTCTGCTGTGTTACAGTAATTAGATGGTCCTGTACGAGGAGCAAACAGTTTTATACACACTGAAGAACAACGACGACAACAACACTTCAGCCGTTTTCACCCCTGCTTTTGTCTTTTATTATTACATGAATCTTTTCACAGTCCATGTTGCATCATTCTCGTTACTTTATCTGTTTTAGAGCATGAAAAAGTTTTAAGATAGAGCACCATATTGATCACTTCAGCGTTCTTTAGAAAGTTAAAAACAGAACGTGTGAGTGCTTCAGTGAAGACAGTCAGTGTTCATGCAACCAGCAGAGGATAGAACAGAAATGAGCCTACAGGTGGAGGTTTAGGGGGTAAAGGGTAAAAAGTAAGAGCACAGTACTGATGCAAGGCACAGCTGGCAGAGGAGAGAAAAAAACATCTTACATGGTTGAAGATTTTTGAAGCTGGATTTTATGGGAGACATGGCAGTAGCCTGAACATTAGCCAAAGCAACAAAAATCAGCTCTGCAAATGTACAGAAATAGTTGGCACAGAAGCTAAGACAAGGCTGCTGCAGATGGCTGCGTATTGGAAAGAATATTGGGTGAAAACAAGCCACAACAAAAGCATTTCAATGACTTACTTTTCCACTTGCCAGCTGCTTTGTTAGATACGTCTTCAGTACATGGCACAGCCAGTATGCCCTTCCAGCAGGTCAAATATGATCAAAATACATTCTTACTTTAATTTTGCAGACTGTTCTAATATCACCATATCCCAAGTAAAGATTGGCTAAATGTACAAATGTTTAAAGATCATCCTGCTGACCAAGCACAGTAATTTTGATGGAGTGTGTAATTCTAGCTCAGTTTACCTCCTCAACAATGAACATATAGTGTTTTCATCAAGTAAACTCGTCATTGAAACCATGGCTTCTGTCTTTACAAAATTAAAAATCAGTATAAGCCAAAAATTTATGATGAAAATAAACTTCATTCAGCTCTTCTGCCTGTTCCTTTGAGACTGTGAATCCTTTCTGCAGAGAGGCTATGCATGAGAAATCGAGAGCTCATGCTATTAAACTGTATGAAATACGAGTGTTATTACTGAAAATTACTTTGGGATGTTTCAGGATCAAAGGTTTCCTCTGATCCTGAAACATCCCTAAGTGATTTCTCATAATCACACTATTTCATACAGTTTGATGACATGAGCTCATGTTTTACACTCCTGTATCAACAAATAATGTTGGTTTCATCCTCCAGTTTCCATTGCAGTTTTTATTCAAACCTGTTTATTCTCCATCTACAGAAGTTTTTCTTACGTGTACTCAGTGCGTACAAGTATTCCAAGTAAATGGCTGTCATCTTTGCAGCAAAATTCACCCATTTATCTCATTTGTTTCCTCTCATAAAGCCTGCAAATTGTGGCTGTGCTGTGTACCATAGTGGTGCCTAAACTAAGTGGCCAGCAAGTGGAAAAGTAAGGCCCCGTCCAAACGGAGATGAAAACCTTTTCATATTGAAAATGTTCTCTGTCAAGATGGCATTGATTTAGTTTCCGTCCACACATAAAACACTATAGTACATATGCCAGGCCTGTAAGTATCGCTGTAATGCTGCTGCAGACATACACCAAAACCAGAGAAGAAGACATGGAGCGTATGCATGAAGAATGAATCTGAAACAACACTGGCAGTTGTTCTCTGTGTCCTCTTGTTACTCATGGTGGTTGTAGAGGAGCAGAAGATTTTTTATGTTAAAGCCATGATAAGCTCTGTAGCTTCTGCAGCACGAAAACGACATCGTGTTCCGCCATTGTTTTTATTGACGTTGGGGTTTTGGGCATGTGGTGTAAGGAAGAGGTGATGTCATTGTTGCAGAAACTATGTGTATTCATTGTCAACATGAAAACTCTCAGACGACGTTTTCAGATTTATCCACTCTGGGACCCATTTTCAGGCACCCAAAACACTGTATCCAAAACGCCTTTATGATTAAAAACGTTTGTAGATAAGCCTGAATACGTCTCCGTGTGGGCTGCCTCTAAGTCAGTGTAAATGATTTTATTATAGTGTGCAATCACCCTTCTCTGTTTTTGTGGCTTGGTTTGACCTAAAACACTTTCAATTAGAGACTATGGCACCATCTGCAGCAATATACAGCCCTGGCTTCTGTGCCAACTATTTCTGTATAGAGGAAGAGCTGATCTCTGTCACATGGGCCTAATGTTCAGTCTTATGCCACATGCCTCATACAACCCGACTTCAAGAATCCTAAACTATCCCTCTAAATGAAATGCTGATTGGTTTCAGGTGGTTGAAAATCTGATGCGTGCCAGGTGTAGAGTTAATGCAGCTCAAGGTGTCTACCTGAAGAAGCTTACAGGCATCACTCCATTTGTATAGCTCATAAATGAGAGACTTGAATCAATACACTTCAGTCAGACAACTCATGTTTGTATTTGTTTCAAGGATTTACTTTCCTTAACTTTTAAAACGCTCAAACAGCTCCTAGTATGACGGACAGGTCATTTCATTTAATTCCTAACCAGATAGCACTGTTTGTCCAGACCCCAGATGTGAGTTTGTGCCAAATCTGACAAAAATCTCTTGATGCATTATAAAGATGTCATGGCCTTGACTTTGAGCCTCTAAAATCTGATCATACATCCTTGAGGCGGAGAGGACATCTGAGCAAAGTTTGAAGAAAATCCTTCAAAATGAACCATCATGTCCATAAGAGTGTCTCAGGCAGATGGATGCACGGACAACATGAAAACAGTGTGCCTCCAGCCCTGACTGTTGTCGGCATGGAAGCACATAAACAGAACGTTATGAGCATTAACAGACAGCAACATAAAGATAAAAGAAATAAAATGCATTAAGCAAATAAGAACTTCAAAACATATGAAATATTCAGGCTTATGGTTGATATTATCAGTGTAAGGCAAAGCCAGGGGCGCTGCCAGAATTTTTTGGCCCCATGAAAAGATGTCACATTTGGCCCTGTCCCAAAGCAGCTCTGCAGTGTCTGAAACCAAGAATCCGTCTAGAAAATGAATAACTATGATGAATAAAAATGTTCACTTACAACCAGGGCTGGGCAATTTAGACCAAAATCATATCTCCATACATTTTATTTGGATGAATATATTCAATATCTAACTCCCTTTTTTCACATAAAACAAACAGGTTAATGAAGCTTAAAGGATTTTTTTGATGCAGAGGGTTACAAAAGCAGTCAGTCATCATTTTTCCCTTTGTGAAACTTGTGTGGAATTTTGAAAAGAGTCATCATGCTCAAGCCTTTATTGTCAACTATTTTGGTATTTGCAGCAAAAAAAAACAGCTTATGGATCAGTGGTGGCTGGTGCTGCAAAATTTTAGAGGGCACAGCTTTGGAGAAAACAAACCAACGAAGCACTCCACACCACAGAAACAAATCAAAAGCACAGTACAACCTACTACTTTATTGCTGCCAACCATTCAAAGACACTACTTGGACATCAATTTTGCCCTCCTTTCCTTCTGGACTGCAAATTCCTCAGTCACCCTCTGATTAAAGTCCATTATCTCCATCGCCAGTCTCTTTTCCACTGACAGCCAGTGCATTCAGCCTCTTCTGGTTCATGGTGTTTCACATGTTGTGACAGTCTCTGAAAATACCTCTCCGAGTTAATTTTCCACGAACAACTGGAAAAGGTCCACAGCACCACAGCAGGCCTTGAGCTCCTACTTGCTGTAGATAAGCCTGAGCTCTGTCTTCAACTTTCTACTGTCGAGCATTGGGGAAGGCCTCCAAGGTGCTGAGCATCTTCAAGAAACGTTGTGTGGTATTGTGTGAACCTGTCGCTCTGCAGCAAAGTGTCACTGATGAGATGGTTTGTGAAGGAGAATTGTTCCCTTTTAGTGCCATGCGGTGATATAAAATCATTAATTTTGCCCCTGAATTATGTTTTGTCTAGATAAGACATTCTAATCTAATCTTCAGTGCAACACAGCCTGTTACTGATTTCTTTCTTCAACAAAATCTCACCTCTTCTGCAATCCTTTGATGGTTCTCTGGACTGAGTACCCATCGCCTCTTTGTTACCTGTGAGCTGCTGCTCTCCTCACTGCTTGGCTCAACTGAATGGAGAGAATTTCTGCAGGGGACAAAATATTTACAAGAATAACAAAAAATAAAGGGGATTAACAATAGAAGGCAGGAAGTGAATAATAGTAATAACAATAATCTGCTAAATTGGATGTCCTGTTGGAACTGCTGGACCAAATGGCTTTCTTCTGGAGCTTGGCATAGAGGGTCCACATATAGCATGATGTGGTGGAAAAGTTGCAGGAAGATCTTGAAATCTGGATGCTCCAGTAGCACAGAGGAGGGCTCCTGCTTCTCTGATGATACTGGGGTCAAAGTCACCGGAGTCTCATGTGGCCTCAAATCACAAATGAGATTCTCTCTGAGCTCAAACACTGTACTGATGACACGGCTGTGAAAGTTCCTCCTGACAGTGCTGGATATGGGCAGCTAATGTGTTACAACATCAAGCACACCTGTCCGCTTGGGGTAACTTGAGAAAAAGCTGGTGAAGCCAGAAAGGTCAGAAAAAGAAATCCTCACTTTGAATATGTGAGAGGTGGCCTGTCTCATGATCTGGTTGAGCTAATGTTTGTGGCAGTGGATGTAGTGGGCATTGGGGTACAGACCTTGTATCTTCCTCTGAATGCCTGCAGTGGCACCTCTCATCACGCTGGCTCCATCATATGCCTGACAGATGAGTTTACTTTTCTGATCTTCAGGAAAAACGACGGCAAGATGCTCTTTCAGTGCTGTGGAGATGGTCTCAGCTGTAGCTGACTGCATGGGGATGAACTAAAAAGTCTGTCCTGCTGGTTGTTTTTTCTGATCAATATAGCACAGTACAAGCACAAGTTGTGACTATGTGGCAATATCCATGGCTTCATCAGCCTGAATCGATAAAAACTCACTGCTCTGGACTTCTTTGATGATTTGCTCCCTAACAACTGACAGGATGTAGTCCAACAGCTCACTTTGTACTATTTTTACGTCTCCTTGAATACTGTGGCATTCTCGAGATGCTCTTTCAACACCTCATCAAGATTGGCAACAAAATCCACCAAGCCACAGAAAATACCGGGATTGTCAGACCTCTCGCTCTAATCATGGCCTCGTGGCCTCGTGAATTCAACTCAAAATTTAACACAGTCAGTTATTGTAGACAGAATGTTTCAGTTTTTCATCACCTCTTCGTTGTACCTTCTAATGTCAATCCTGAAGCCTTCATCGAGCTGTTAAGGCCAAAAAAAATCAGCCTTTACCAGTTGTCTAGATGGCTTTGGTGACTCATATGCTGTTGTTGTCTCGTATTCCCACCTTTGTCCACAACACATCAGTGCAGACTGTTTCGAAGCAGCAAACAGCAAAGGCAGTAAAAGGCATTACTCTCACTGCAGCCTGCTAGCCAGCTCTGCTTGTCATAGCAAGAGCGAGAGAAGACCCGGGTGTAAGCTCGCCCGCCATCACTTGCCTGCTGCTGTATCTGTAAATCGGGTCAGTCAGGTCCAAGCTCCTTTATCCTCCTTTTCTCTGCCAGTGTTGAGAACTGGTTATTCTGTAATGTAATGACCAAGTTTTCCACCTGAAGCTGCCATTTTTCAACACCAGTCGGACAGAGAAAAGGCGGGTTTGATGGTTGACTATGAGAAAATCATATTTTCTGTAACGTGTTGACGTGATTGACAATCCCATCTGCAAAAGAAACACTGAAACAATACCAATTCACTGCCAATCAAAGTAGGAGTGTCCAGGGAAAATGAGGCGGCCATTCAGTGAGAAGCCTCAGGTCACGTGCTGGGCAAAAGTTGAAGGACAGGTATTTACTCTTATTAGACAGGCGCACCTCTGTTAATAAACAATTTATTCACAAAATAGTAATTATTTCAAACATTGTAAAACCCCTTTTATTTAAAGGTGACAGGTGCTGACAGGCTATCATTGATTGGTACAAGTAAAAGTTTTTATCCATAATTTTTTGTTATTTAATTTTGCACGTGTTGCTGTGTTTCAATAGACTTTCCTCTGTTGAATTTTGAAGGGAGCAGCGCTCCAGCGCCCCCTATTGATAAACCACCACCAATATGGATATAAACAATACAGGCCAAAAATGTATTGATATTTTTCAAAAACCTGATGAATCTCCCAGCCTTACTTACAACCATTACAGCCATGTTGTTCTGTTTAGGGACACAAACAAACAGTGGAGAAAACATTCTTCAGCTAAAAATCATGCAATAAATGGTGACTTAAACCATGTTCTATGAAAAACTTTCAGGCATTTCGACCATGTTAAATGTTCAGTAGTTTTTATTTTAATAAGTTCTGATGAATTTGGAATCTTGTTAAATGTTTGTCTTTCCTCATAAATAGCTGTATTAGCATGCCATTTAGACATTTGTGTACATGCAAAATGCAAAGAAGAAACTATTATCCTAAATGTTCAAAACGGGCTATTCCTTTATTTTTATGTTTATAAATGTCATGCTGTGGAAATCTAGTGACAAAATAGATGACACAATTTTAAGCTCTTGCAAGTGAAAACAGAACAAACAAATCAATCAAAGGAATATTAAAACATCAATGGCAAAATGTTGCTGATATCATGATTTTTAAGATTTTTAGTTTCTACATTATGAATAACATATAAAGTGAGAGATAGCTGCCCTTCATTTTGTCCCTTATGTTATAGCAGATTGTGATCTCTCAGCTCTATCTAGTGGTTGCTTGCTGCAACAGCATCTAAATGTTTCTCTGGGTTTGTTTCTGTAAATCAGAGGGTATGCTTTCCGATTCTCGGCCCAATTAGACTAAATAACTTATTCACAAACATTTCTGAAACGTTTGAGGAGCATGGGTTATCATTAAAATTGAATCTTAACAAACATTCAGTAATAAAACAAATGATTTCTCAAATTCTCACTGAAGAAAAAGAAGAGAAGATACTGAGAAGAGAGGGAGACCAGATGAATCTGAATCAGACGAACCTTAGTTTGGTTATAGAAATAAAGACAGAGCTATTAAAAGTTCCGTAAACATCACACACAGTTTGAAACAGACCTTCTATCATCAATAATTCAGAGAGGAGAGACACGTCACAAGAAAACGTTTTGTAAAATTTTAAAGATCGAGATGTCATCACAGGGTGTGTCATGGAGTCCTTCATGACTTTATGTAGTATCTTATTTATAATTTATACATAAACCTGTTCAGAGGCATTGGTGTTGATTATCTTTACATTTTCTCTCAACGTTTAACTTTTTTCTAAGATATATCCATGTGTTTTGTTGTTATGAATCTTTTATGCTCACACTTCTCTGTAAATCTGTTCAAACGCAGCATCCATTTGCCTTAACACATTCTGAACACATTCAAATTAATGGAGACATAGAAATACATGATAAATCAGTGTTTTATTTTGCATTTTTTTAATGTGTGGTTTTTGAACAAAAGCATTTAAATTAATGCCAGGAGTCCCTGTGTCTCCCCCACTAGATTATAGATTTTTGTTAATAAATATGGATATTTTGGCAGAGAAAAGCGCAATTCCTTTTGAAAATCAACCATTATTTATGTGAATTATGGATAACTCTATGTTAATTTAGTTTATAATACTTGAACATAAATTTAAGTTATCAATTGATTTTGTTGTCTCGTTTAAATGATTTTTAAGTGAATTATTTGACTGTCTGATTTTTGGACTAATGTACTTTGCTTTAATTTAAGTTTGAACCTGAGAAGTATTTTGTTGTTGTTTATAAATTAAGTTTCAATCACTCCCACCTGTTTTGACTGCAGGTGTGAGATTGATCACACCTGCAGTCAATGTGGCTGTGATTGCAGAGCTGACCTGTGATTGGCTGTAGCGAATATAAAACAGAAGGTATTTAAAATTTGCAGACCTTTTGAAATATTTTAGTTTTGACTAACTGTCCTGTTTTCTTCACCTATAGGGAATGTATTTAAAGTGCTACAATTCGTTTGTCATTTTTTAAAATTATATTGTTGCGGGCGACCTAATCAGTGTTTACCTCAATCAGAGAATCCTCAACCTGGTTTTCATTTTTCCCTCTCACGCTAAAGTGTTTCAATTAAAGACATAAAAAAACAAATTACAAAAATGAATTGTACCTCAACAGTATCAACTAACATTCAAAACTTAGCAAAGTATTTGTGATCAGAACAGAAGACATGATTAACCAATTATGATCTTATGACTTCTCTATTGCAAATGTTTGTGCTCTTGGAAATACGTCATGGACATCATACTGCCTGTGTAGGAAATTGGAAACAAAGAACTTCATGGGAAACAGTATGGTAGAAAACATTTTAAAAAGACATAGCATCTTGACAAGCTACCATGACAAGATGATTTTAATAAAGATGTAACAAGGTTTAATTTAGGCTGGAGCTGTAAAAAAAAAAAAAAATCACAAATATGAATGTCAGTAAAACAACTTCTATTAAAACAAGCTATCTGTCCAAACAAGTTATTCTCACAATTCTCATGAGTGTGACTGTAGCTGCAATGACTTCAACTATAGAAATATTTCCTTTTGTTTCGTCTTATATCTGTGCTGCATAAATGTGGACTGCTGGTCAGTTTCATTCAGTATTAAACTGAATCTCTTTGCGTGGAAATCCCTCTGAGGGATCTTCCCAGGACGCTCTGTAAATATTTCAGAGCCTTCATATGCAGACTACTCGCCCGCAGCAGCCTCTTTAATTCATATGAACATCCATCTACTGTCCCCTTACAGACATTTACTTACTTTTAATAATAGATTTAATATGCCATAGACAAAAATATAAGATGAATCTATGAATAGTTCAGCATTAAGTGTCTACATCCTTCAAACTCACTGACCTTATACATCTCACCATAAAAAAATAAAAACTAAATCATTTAGGGACTGTTTTCTTTTTATCTTTAGCAGCAAGCTCATAACACAGGGGTGGACATGTGGCGGTTTGAGCACCACACTGAGCTGGTGAGTCCTTTTAAATATTACTAAATAAAAATACTCAAAGTTAACATGATAAGATTTGACAAAAAAAATCAACCTAAAGGGTCATTGCAACATAACAAGTGCCAAATACATCACAAAACCTTTTGCTTATTATTATTAGAAGTATTACATATTATGATGTATTATTACTTATAAATGATTTTATTAAAACATATTATTTTGTCTTCCCATGGCCTCGACTGTCCCTGAGCTATACCCCAGTTTTGATCATAATTGTGATGTTGCATTCACATTTCGGGAAATCTGAAAGTAATAATCATGTGTGGGGGATTATTACTTTTTGGCATCCAATAATATCCCATAATTCATATATTTTGGGGTTTTTTTCTGACTTTCGAGGTTAAGTGTGTTTTTCTGAGTCTATTCAACAAATGAAAAATTTCAAGACCAATGCAGTTGTTGCTCTAATTTGATTAAGGATTAGAAGATGAAAATAAACATGTATAAATTTATTTGATCAGTCTTTGTTGAAATCATTTTGCTTAAGGCGCACCTAAAATCAAGCCAAAGTCTAAATGTACACCATATGCATAGTCATGCAATATAGTTTCTTTAACATGTGTTAAAGTATCATATTCCTTTCCTCTAATACATAATAAAATTTCTCAAAGACCTGAATTCATTTGCAACTACAAATTTCCTAAATTCAGTAACACACATTTAAACTTGACATGCCACCGTATTTGGATTAGTTGAACCAATGAATGCAGTGTGACCAAAAGGTTTATCGTTCACACATTATTTCTGTAACTGTGAAGACAGAGTTTTCTTTAGGGTTTCATGAGATTCTTAAATTACAGCACCATATGTTCTGATCGAGTAAATTTAAAATAAATTAATCAGGTGTTATGATAATGGTCATAACTTCATGTGATAACATATTCACAAGGAACACCTAGACTTGTCCTAAGTCACACCAGTGTGACCCTCTGCACCATTTGAGAACCAGTGGATTAAATATTGTTGCAATAATGTGGTAAAGCAGCTTTTTCAGTGGATTTGGAGATGACATGTATTTATTTGGCATGATAATAGATGTCCTTTGAGAAAAGAATATTTGAGAGTCACAGGTCTGTGATGAAGTATCTTGCAGTTTGTAAAATTGCAGCAGAGCAGTGTTGTCTATTAGCTTTCTTAACTTGAATTTTAAGAAAAGGTCAACCACATTACATTTGTTTTATCTTGAAGATGTCTGACATCCATTTCAAGAGAAAGGATTATTTTTATGCTCTGGGGAGCAACAGTCCACACTTTTATGAAAACTGTTTTTCTGGTTATGTTACTTTGCATGGGACAGTGAGTGTAGTTGTTTTGGGAAAAGATATTCAGATTTTGTAAGCTTTTATTTTTAAAATATTTAGTGGATCAGACAGGGCTTGAATTTAAAATTTTAACTGGAAATATTTACTAGGGTAAAGAAAATTTACTTTCAATTCAAAATGCACTATCAAAGTTTTTGCTGTCCAGCAGAAGGCTAAATGTTAGCCCTTGACAACATCCAGGATGTCCGTGAACATTTTTGAGAATTATTAAAGTCTGCTCACATGAAAAGGTTGGAAACCACTTAGTTGGAGTCTACTGAAAATGCACAACTGTTTCTATTCAAACTTGATATACCTCTGCCAAGGAGGTAATGCTTTTGATGGCATTTGTTAGTTTGTGAACAGGATATTTGGATTTTGATACGAATTTCAGGGAACGCTGGTCATGACACAAGAAAGAGGTTATTCAGTTTTAGGGGTGATCTGAATATAGATGGGGATCCAACAATTTCTTGAGGGGTTTGTTAACATTGGGAGACAGAGCACTTTTATACATTTTCCCTATGACCTTAATAACAGCTTGACAGATTTTTACGAAAATTTCTTGGGATGTTGGCACAAGGAAGAAGTGAGGAAATTTTGGTGGTGATCTGAATCCAGATGTGGATCTGAAATGTTTTTAAGTTTTCATTCACACTGTGAGATATTGCAATTTTCCACGTTTTGACAATAACTTGCCTGAAAAGGCTGGAAATGCCTTGGGTGATGTTTGTGCTCTCGGAGCACTTTTCATATCCTTTTAAGGACTGGCCTAATCAACCAATAGCCTATTGTGCTGTCCCATCTGGTCCAACCCTCTTTGGGTGAACTGGACAACCTCATACCAAAAATAAAAATGTACAGTAAACATTTTCCATAGATGCTTGTTATGATTGTACATAACTTTTAAGTTAACATTGAGCAGTTCACCTATTTTTAATCAATTTTATACCTTATGACGGAGAGCAAAAGCTTGTGTCATTTACTGTACCTTGTAAACTTCTGGGTCAGCTCTTTGTTAAATGCTTGTCTTGTCCACCCATATGATGCCAAATCAATATGCACAAAGTTTTTCATTTGATCAACCGGGTAAGTAAGTAAAACCATGTTTGTCCAAGTCTCCTATCCAAACTTATGCCCCACCCAGCCTCAGTTAACCCTAATATAAGTTCATTTTTCCAGTGCAGGGCCAGATGACAATTCATTATGGCAGATCATTATGTGGAGTCATGACATATTTCTCCAATAAAGAGCAACCAGACTCCTGATCACTGTACCTCCATGTCCTCTCAAACACAAATAATCATGGTGTGTGAGCAAGATGCAAAGTTTTGGTCAAAAAGGGGCTGGTTCATTAATGAATGCCTGTACCTAATATCTACCTGTGCCTAGACTGAAGTCCTGTCTCGTTGAAGCAGTCCTCTCCACCTAATGTCCAACTTCAGGGTCACAATCAGAGGAAATGTCCATGCCCCAAACCATCTGCACAATCTTATCTGCTTCTCCTGCAGGAATTAACATCAAATAGATTTAATGGAGTGACTCATTTGCAGTCATCTGCTTCATGTGTTCATTGAGTATATTTTGGTGTGAGAATCAGGGGTTCATTTCTCAGATAAGTCCCAAGGAGGAGCATTAAAATATGTGATGTTGTTACATTCAGAGAAATTTCATCACGGTGGACTGTGAGCAGCTAGCTTGTGTTCGGTGTGAACAACACTTTTATTATGGCACTGTATTATCAGTCATTTGTGAATAAAGTGGAGACTGTGGGGCTCAGTAAAACATTTCAATTCTTCACATTATTTTTGGATAATGAAGTTTCGTGCTATGAACTTTCGTCCACATTTCCGCTGTACGGGCATTTGCAAAGACTGGCAGCGCCAGCAGCCAATAGAAAGCCTCAAAATGGAGCAATAGCCAATCAGAGCGAAGGGGTGGGTTGTTATCAAGTCGTAAACGGTTAGTATAACAGGACAAGCAGGTAAGTGAGATTTGTCTTGTTATTTTCTTGAAATAAACGAATTATCTGCCTGTCAGGGAAAAACACGCACCGTGAGAAACACTTGGTTGATCGATTTGTGTGGGTTGATTTTTTTCAGCACACTTTTCTGCCAATTATGCAGAAATCGGTAGTCATTGAGAAGTCAGTGTGGGATCGGGAAGCAAACAAGCTAGCGACGATTAGCTTAGCATGCTAGCTAAGTTGGCCGCTATTGGTTTGCCCAGACTCTAACATTATGATGCATTCAGGGGCTGCTCGGACGGCTCTGTTCATCTAGTTATGGTGGTACTGTGAAATTCTTGGTACCGAATGGAGTAAACTTTTAAATTAATGGAATTGTTAACGTACAGTCAATAAGTCGTTGTAATATGATCACACACACATACCGCATGAATATATGTTAAAGAAGTAGTATACTAGTTCTCAGTGTGAAAGCATGATGTATAGCAGGGATGGGCATGAGGGCCAAATTAATGTTCTCATGAAGGGAGGGCCAAACTGATGCATTCTCTCAGTTAGACAGTTTAGTGAAGTCGCTGTCCAGCAGTAACTCTAACCTCAGTCTTCCTAGAGTTATATATCTAACCATTACTAAGAGATCTTGTTATTAGGTTTTTCTAAACCAAGCAAAAATAAGCAATTTCCAACTATGACATTACACTATTTATCTGGTCTATAATCCCAGAGATTTTGTATTTCCTGAAAAAAATGGAAAAAGGATATTTCTTGTTTTTAATTGCTAAGATGTTTCACCTGGTCACAACATGGATAAATGACTGATATGTATTACTTAATTAACCTTAGGGCTGGGTGATATGGACTAAAATGTCTATCTTGATATTTATTTATGAATGGAGATATTTGATCTATATCTTTGTCCAGATATGTTTTACACAGGTGAATGAAGCTTAAAGTAGAATTGTTTTGATGCAGTGGGCTGCAGAAGCTCGAGGTCTAGGGCTGCAGCTCACCATTTCACAGTAGCAGACTGCACTTCGTGGTGCTTATGAGAAATTTAGAGTGTTCATCATGCTCAAGCATTTTATGTCACATACTTTGGCCATTTCAGGTAAAAAAATAAAAAAGTTAGATCAATGTAAACAGTTCCGTCCAAACTATTATCTTCTTTGAAAAGATATCTTTAGTTTTTTAAACACTTGTTACATCTTTCTGCCATTATCAAAATATTGTTAAATTTCAGTCTGTTGTAACTCACGTATTTTACACTGTCAGACCCTGTTACTATAACCCCCTTCTCCTTCAATTGACAATTTTGACTATTTTCTTTCAAAGTATTTATACACTTAAAATATGTTTGCATTTCAAAATTCCACATTTATTAATGTAACTAGTGCATTAGAAAATATTACCCAACTTAAAAGATCAATACATTTCTCTATTTGTCAGAATAAGACGTTTATGTAATGTACCTCTGTAATTATTGCCCCAAGCCTTTGCACTGTAATCTGGATACACTATAACTGTTAGTAGTAACTATTTATTGGTTAATACAAGTCTAGAATTTATACGTTTCTGTTCAAAATCCATTTGTAACATTTCCCCACATTTTCCACTTGTTTCCCAAATTGGGTGAATAATAATTACGTTTCACATTTGATGATCTTTTTTCCGATTATACCGACTGTATCTGAATGCAACGTTAGCTCGGCTAACATTAGCTCCCGAAGCGTTAAGAGAAAGTGCTGATAATTTTTATGATCAAAATCACAGAGAAATGTATTTTTTGACACAACCTTCAATAGGCAAACCAATATCGCGACAACGTCTTGAATATCCATGCTCACTTGTTAAATTATTCAACATATAAAACTTTTTCATTATAAATATGCAGTGATAACGTTTCTGTTGAAAGCGTTAGCCAGCTAGCGCTAGCTTACCAGCTGGTCGTAAAGAATCAATGAGACTCAAAGTGCTGCAAAAACTGTTGACAACCCTGTTTATAGACACTGTATCTACTGTCCTGTGTTTTATTGAATTAAACTCACTGTTTCTTTTGATTGTTTTAAGGTGTCTTGATATTTCCATCCGTGGTGTCTGGAATAATGGCCACTTGGATTTCTGAGAGGAGACCTGCAACAATGGAGATGAAGGTATTTCTGATACAGGTCATACGAATATCATTGTGTTACGTTTGTTTGTGGATCATAGTGATGTGCTGAATCTGTCCTAACCCGCTGTCTCTTTTTGGGTAAAGGCAAAAATAATTAGTTTACAGTGTTTGTATTGGCTTTCATTTATTCTGTCAACCCAATAGGAAAATTAGTCAAGGTGTTAAGAAGCTCCAGATGTCAGAAACTTCTCCTTAAAACGGCCAAAATGTTGTTGTTTGATTTTGTAGTATCACGTGTTTAGACCAAGACAATAGACCTGTATATATACTTGATAACACTGAAAAAGCAGAAGCTGTCAATTTGTTGCCTAACTCCTGAATGAGAAATTGTGACCCATATTCTGGAAAAAAATTAAATCACTTCAATTTGTTGATTGAGAAAACATAGAAGCAAAGACTCTGTGTCAAGTAATACTATACTGAATTACATTTTTTAAAAAAAATCAGAACAGCCTGACTAAATAAATAAATAAAATTGCATATTCACAGAAGTCCTGATAGGCTATATTTCCTAAGACAACATGAAATACTAGGTACACTCATTTTCATTAAAACAGTATATCTCTTTCTATCCAGAGGAAAGTAGGTGAACAAGCCAAATTAGCTAAAATAGTTTAATTTGTGTCTCAATTCTTTCTGCAAGAGGCTTCGGTATTTCACTAAATTTTTGTCTTTTCTTTGTGGCACACATCCCACTGTCCCGCCTCTGCTAAACCACCAAAAGTTTTAAATTAAATATATTTTTTATTTCCTCCACGCTCCTTCAAATGCACTGTCAGCACTTTAAAATTTACAAACTTGAGAATAAACACACAATATCAAATTGAAATTAATAATAACGAATATGAGTTAAATTTGCGAAGGATAGAATAAAGTTGACATCAAAGAAGTGTTGGCTGCATGTGACAGAATTGAAGTTAAAACTTCAAGCGGAGCATTGAGGTAGATGCTTGCTGCTGTCCATGCTTTCTATTGTGCATGATGTTCACACAAGAGTGTAAAAGGAAAGCAATCTCAAAAGTAACGCTTTTAATTTCCCTGAAAAAAGATGCACACATTATAATTTGAACTCACTATAAGGCAGGTGGGTTGGTGAGGAGTGAATGCATCAAAAAATGCAAGCAGACTCCTGTGTACTGTCTAGAAAATGAATGAAAGACACTGACAATGTTATCATTTTGTGCGTTTCAAACTGTGTACGGGAATTTGACTGTAGTTTTTGATGATTTTAAACAAGAAATTGACATAGCCTTCCAAAAATATTTCAGTTGTAGCATTGAAACAGAGCAGACTTTTATATTTTTTGATTGGATATATGTTAAACACAACAGGTGCAAAGGAGATGATAAATAGATTTAAAAATATGAGAAAAATGACCCATGCTGCCTAAGATGGAGGTAGACATTAGTGAGGTCTTGACATAGAAATGTTCCAAATGTTTTTGGCCAGTCTTGACAGTGTGTATGGGTTTGCAATTTTAAGATTATGAGGAAAAGAAATTAAATGACAGGTGCATAGCATTGTTTTTCTTTTGCTGTGGTTGCAAGACATGAACAGAGAAGTGATTTTACTATTATCACATTCAAGTTTTAATTCTAGTACAGTGATTCTGCTTCTCCTCAAGCTTGCTTCCACTATTTTTGAGTTTTACATGCTCAACAATCAAATGTTCCAGATGACCTTGGACAAAGATTGAACTTGACTGTAACAACCTCTGGAACTTAAAATGGGGTACTGCTATCTTCTGTCACTTCCATATCTGTCCACAAAGCATTTGATCTGCCATTGTCAGTTTGAAACAACAACCGCTCACAAAGAAATAGCCTATCATCTGTTACATCACTCATGACACATTGTAGTGGTTTATGGCGTTGGGAAAGTACATCTTCACAGCAGCTGTTTGTCAGGAGCCTCACAAAATGTTTTTCCATGGCCGAGCAGCTGCATGGAAGAGACACATCATTGTGCACAGAGCTGTGTAACCTCTGGTGTTTCGTAATACCAAAGATGTAGCAACAGGTGCTAGAAGGAGCCAGAGGATGTGGCTTGGATCAGATAATAAATGTATTGCTTTCTATTTTAGCACTTGTACTTAGATATTAATGAAGCTCACTGAAAAATCTACTGTTTATGTGTCATCAGCAGTTTAACGTCATTTACTTTTAAAGACAAGAAGTTGATGGAGCCTAAATCTTTAAGCCAAAAGCAGAGAAGATTTCTCGTTCATTGACACACACACAGTGGTTATTACGCACCTATTCCTTGTACTTGTCTTGTCTGGTAATGAACAAAGGCTATGCATGATCAGGAGAAGAGACTCAGCATGAATTCATTTGCATTACCTAACACTAAATGTGGCATTTGATGCTGTAAGTCATCTTTCTATGATCAGAGTCAATGAACTAAGCCAGATTTCCACAAGTTATCAAGCCAGTATCTGGTTAGTAGAATGAATCATTATTATAAGCAAGTATCCATTGTCCCTCAGAAATGATAAAGAAGGTTTACAAGAGAAAAAAATGAGAATTGATTTATCTTAGTCTTCAAAAAAATATTTGTGTTTTACAGTATAATATGTCTTGCAACTTAAATGTGGATATGGTATCTCAAATAGGTTTGTTGTACTCTGAGTGATGTAAATACTTCTGGAACAAGTAATAGCATTAGACCAAAAACTGAGCAGCTAAATGTATTCAAACAGATGAATCCTTGTCAGGGGGTATAAAGTCTGGTTCATTTGCAAATATTTTTCTTTTTTTTTTCTTTTTACTTACAGATGACTCCTACCAATTACAGTGACAAAATGCTAATAAAGACCTGTCAATTCTGACAGAAAAGAAAAAAAAATTAATTTCACTATAAAATATATTCAAGAAATACCCTTACTTTATTAGGTAGACCTTACTTGTTCCAGGCTGGACACCCTTTGCCTCCAAACTGCCTTAATTCTTTGTACAATCGATTCAACGAAGTGCTGGAGACATTCCTCAGAGATTTTTGTTCCTTGTGGCGTGATGCCATCCTGCACTTGCTGCAGATTTGTTTGCTACAGATCAATGAGCCTAATCTCTCATACCACTGCATCCTGAAGGTGCTCTGTTGGTTTGAGGAGGCTACTAGAGCACTGAGAACTCACTGTCATGTCAAGATACCAATTTAAGATGATTTGAGCTTTTTGACATGGCACGTTGTCCTGCTGGATGTAGCCATCAGACAACGGGGACGCTATGGTCAGCAACAATACCAAAGTAATCTGTGGCGGTTAAACAATGCTGAATTGGTCCTAAGGGGTCCAAAGTGTGCCAAGAAAATATCCCCGCCATCGTTACATCTCCATGGCAGGATGTAGCAGGATGGACCCGTGCTTTCATGTTGTTTACGTCAGATTCTTACAAGTGGCCCTTTGAGGTTTGGTTGCCTTTCTATCATTTCAAACCACTCGTCCAGAGAGCTGCTGCTTACTGGAGATTTGCTTTGTCTGACTGTTCTCTGAAAACTTGAGTGATGGTTGTGCGTTAAAATCCCAGTTTCTGAAATACTCAGATCAATCAGTCTGACACAATCAAACATGGCAGGTTCAACATCATCTTAATCACCTTTCTTACTCATTCTAATGCTTGTTAGTAATTCTGCCTAAAAAGTTTTCACGTTAAAGTATTTTTTTTAATAATAAATTCTGGTTCTTATTCTCTAAATTATTTTAATAGAAACTGAGATCACAATCATCAAACACCATTACTTGATAATTTTTACAACACATTCCACCTGAAATCATTGAGCTTGAACGGTCAAACTACTTTCATCCTGAACATTAATGAACAGGGGTGTAAGAAAATATAGATAAACCATTACATTGCATTATTTTGTTGCAGAATACTCTGTTACAGAGCAATATCTTTTTATTTTATTGGTTGTAAAATTGTAAAGATTCATGACTATTATTTTGTATTTAAGTTCAACTTCTCCTCTCTGTTACATTTAGTTATTATTTTTGTCGCTATATGAGCCAAAATCTTTTCATGTTGCAGGGACCATGTTTTTAATTGATAACACTGATAAGAAACTGTTTAATGCATACAATATTAAGGGGTTCTTAATAATCAAAAATAAATGAAAGTGACTTTTTAGAGAAGAAAAATTCTGATAAATTGTCCAGCTCACAATATGGCAATATATAGTGATATATCTTATTGTCATCCCTGTATCACAGTATTTATTAAACTGCCATATTCTTGACAATACACACCCCTATTAAAAAAAGCCATTTATGAGAGCACTTGGAAAAAAATATGTAACACTAACGATGATAGATTTAAAAAAAAAAATACAAACAAGTGCAACATGTCATATGACACTGTGAACCTGAAATCTTCAGTTTTAATAATTATGTCAGGCAGTAATTGTTATCTTAATTGAAACTTAATTAATTGCCTAGCTCTAGATGCAGCTATGTCTTTCAACTATTATACCTAAATGTGGTAACTCCTCCTTCAAATATCAAATAGTACATTATACATACTCACATGTTAAAAACATATGTGATTTTTATTTGGTCTTATTCTTACAGTTGCTTTTCATTCACCCCTGTAATTCCAGGGATTTGTTTGATTTTGTGCTTAAATTTTAGACACTTTTTGTCATATTATGTGCCCTCGTTTAGTTAATTGCTGCCTATTTGGACTAAACGTAAGTACATGTAACGGCAATGTAAACAACAGCTCTCTCGTGTGGACACCAGTCGCTCCTGCAGCCAGGCTGTTTTAGTGGTGGGCGAACCAGTTCCTGTTAAAAATGTCATGAGAGCCGAGCAGACTCGACTGAAAGGAGCGGATCCCTTTCTCCTTTAACCGAAGGAGGGAGACTTCCTCTCAGCACCTGTTGTTGCTATCATAACACAGATGAAAAATACACGCCCTCAGGATAATTCTTTGTTTTTCTTCGAGGTTCGTTTGTGCTTATTGTCGATAAAAACACTGATATGAAACGAAAGCTCAAGCACGTACTCGGACGTAAAGTGGAAAATAGTCAAACTCGCTGCAGCACCTTCAAACACTGTAACTTATGAGCATTATATTGACATAGTGTTGTTTTATGAGACAATGCCCTCCTGTGGTATCTTCTTCGGAGCTTTTATGTCATTTCTTATCTGCCCTTTACTCTAGTGGTGAGTATGAGAAATGTCTCCCGCCTACCATCGAGCAGCACACACACACTCACACGCACGCACACAGCCCTTTTATGCTGTGTTGCCAAGTCTGCTCATTATAAGCAACTTTGGGCTTGTTCTTTTATTTGCACATTGGATTAGAATTATTACCAGTGCTGTTATTTTTAGCCTTTTCCCAAAGTGTTGTTTGCATGTTTGGGCTTGCCTTGCTCATTATGTCAACTCCTTCCTTTTCTCTCTTTTAACTTGATTTATAAAAGTTTGTCCATTCCAGTTATGTCCAGAACTGTTAAACAGATAAAAGTTAGGAAGAATCTAAGGGCCTATATCTGAAAGGGACCCCTAGAAATAGTTAAGTATCAGTACCTTTTTGTCATGGGTGTCTTAAAATTTCATTATTCTTTATTTACAAAAATAAGATATTCTTTGTCATTGTGCAAAGGGACATTCCGGCATCATCACAGCTAAACTCTCATAAAAGGACCTAAAAAATTTTTGAGAGTAATAGGTTATGGAGTGAGACATATCTGCCAGAAACCCAAATCCTGACAGGGTTAAAAGATCAGATATGAATAATTATTGACTTCTTTTACTTTAGTGTAAAATAAATGCACGCTGAATGCTTTAAACAGTCCAAATGCCAAAAAATGCTTGTACTGCTAAGTTAAGTTGACCATTAATTGCACAAGTTTTAGTCAAACAGCTTTTTCTCCAACATTTGAGGATAATTTGAGCCTTAAAATAGAATAAGTTTCCCATGATTATTACATAAGCATTCCACTTTTTAAATTTTGTAAAACATGGAAAATAATATAATAAAATATATTTTTGATTTAATAATTTGTAGCTTGTAAGTAGTTGGTAAAGTATCAATTACAGCAGTAGATGTCTGAATAAAAATAGCCCCAAGCATACAACAAAGTGATATTAAGTTAAAAATGTCACATCATAATTAGAGGCATTGCAATTAACTAACCAAATAAAAAAATGTATTTTTATTAATATAGTATGATAAGATTGATTAACAGCTAGTATTACTGTATCACCTTGTGTGTTGTTGATAGATTCTAGTTTCTATTTTTTTGCACTCCATCCTTATGTTACACAACATAGTTCATTATTTGCCTCCCTTAAGTTATCAACTAATAATTAACATAAGGAACAAGGAAAATTTCAACAATGTATTTTTGCCAGACTTGGTTATGCCAGGATTTCCAAACTAATTATCTTCTATACCAGTATTAATGCTGACATTTTTTGTCAAGAGTCAGAGTCTCTCCATAGCTATAATTGTTTGAGAAACAGATGTCAAGCAAGAAAAACATTTTTTTCTTTAATAAATAATATTTTTCCTTTTTTTAAAGTGGGCATCAAGTGATGATTAGGTAAACCATCATGAGGCTATTGTACATTCTGCCATTATAACAGCCAACATATGGGATAATTATGTCAAATTACTATAGTCAAAATATTGGCTGTAATTATCTGCAAAAATATTCATATCTGCCATTAACTGATAGTTAATTTATTGAAAAATATTTGCTGATACCATTATTGGTTCAATAATATTGTGCATCCTGGGAAATTTCAGCTTGTATTGTTATTATTTTATTTCAATTTACATCTTGTGGTGGATAAGGTCGCGTTGTGAGGCTTTTTATTTGTTTATGCCTGGTGTCAGGTCGCTTTTGGGCCTGTTCCATGGACCTTGCTGCTTGTTTCTCTCGCGAGAACTGGCAACATTGCAGCTCTTCTATGTTTGTCAGACTCAAATCCGAGGGAGAGGAGCTAGCCGCCATTTTCTAAGCGTCTCTCCCTAAAACGAGAGAAAAACGCTCGCGACAATCTGCCGTCTGGACTACCTTTCGCTTACTGGGAATTGGATTTTTTGGCACAGGACTGCGGTGAAATCGCATACATTTGAAGCAAAGCTGGGTAGAAAGGAGTGTTTCACGGCCTTGTCTAGCTCTATATTCGGGCTAGCTGGCGAGGCGAGCGAGGTGTAGATCGTTGATTCGCCCGTTGGTTGCCTGAATCCGGAACGAGCCCTCAACGGCAGTTTTGGACGTTCTATATTCCTCCGCCGTCTGGCTCTATTTTGTTGGATTAATTAATGGCAGAGTGATTCTTCAAAGCCGTGTTTTGGTGTTAGCACCTCTTGTTTTTTTCCATTAAAAATTGCAGGGGATTGTTGCCGAAATTCCCTCGGATAGTGCAACCTCGTCACGTGGTAGGTTCCTCCTTTTTCTTTGTTAGCGAGCTAGCTAGACTGGCAGGGTGTACTCCCAAACTTATCAGCTTTTGACATACGTGCATTAACGTTACGTACATTTTAATCACCCACCTGCTTGTGTGCTGAAGTGGGGCAAAGGACGGGCCAATATAGGTGTGCAACAACACACTGCCTGAATTTATTTTCACAGTCTAATTGCAATGCACTCCATGTCTCCAGTCTGCATTATGTCTAAAAGCGCTGTTAAATTAAGTTATAGTCTAAAGCAAAAGGGCTGTTTTCCTGATGTGGATCCACGTGAATTTATGGACTTCCACTCTAGTGTCTATGCATTGGTTTTAACACATAATGCAGATTTATTTAAACAGGTTACTCTATAAATCGCATTGAAAATGCCATTTCCACTATACAGCTTTCAAAAACTAAATACAGAGCACATTTAATGGAAAGCTACCTTAACATTAGAGACATCTTCATCTCCTCTAAAAACTACTATACCACCTTAGGCACAAGATCCTTTTTATTATCGCATTATTCAGACGTTGGAGCCATTTCTGTACCACCCTGTCAATGGCTATATGTTCTCCACTTGAGCAGTAACACATGAAATAAGAATTTAATGTTTGCTCACTGTTACAGTTTTCTTAAAAGAAACTTGTGTTAACCTTAAGTATTCATTTGAATGTAGATATTTTCCTTTTTGGTATGCCAATTGGATTTGTCAACAGCCTCATTGCCCTTGCAAAAAAAAAAACAGCCTCCAAAACTCATGTAAAAATTGTGTTAGACCACAAGAAGATAATTCAATGTAACATTAATATACGAAGTTTTTCCTTCTCTTTTCAGCATTTAATTAAAACAAAATGACCGGAACAGGGGTGTGCAGACAAACTGTCACTGTGTACGATAGTCTGGTCGTAGTCTTTATCTGACATGAGAAACTTCTGACATTAGAAACATTAAAACTATCACTCAGGTGCACGTACGTTGCGTAAAAAGCCACTGACATGTTTACTTTCCTAATGAGGGTTTCCTGCAGCTCAACCAGCCGTTCAGCAGATATATAAAAGGCTATAATGTGCCTTAAGAAGCGAAAGCTACAAAATGATCCATAACGTGGTTTAGGAGCAGCAACGTTGCAATGCAGTTGGCTTATGGGAGCCTCACTCTATAGCAGCTTTCGAGCAGGTTGTGTTTCTTGCATCAGCAGCTTTCTGAGCTAACGTTAGCCACCAGCGAAGCGCATTAATTTGCACGCAGTGTGACAGAAATAAACGACACATTATTTATTATTTTCTCCCCGTTTATGTGCCGATCGATCGCTGATTTTACTGACCCGAACACGGTTGAGTAATATGGTTTACTAGGGCAGCTATTTGACAAATCAGGATTATGAAACAGCCTCATAACACTTCAATGAACCCAAGTCAGACGCGCTAAACCTCCTTTTAAACACGTTTATTCTTTTGGTAAACAGCGGGAAGACATTTTGCTTGATTACGTTATGCTTGGCTTACGTTTGGATGTGGACATTTTTTTGTCGCAGCTCCAGCCAGACAGTTCGCAGATTATCTGGCCTTATAATGCTTTATGTAGTTCTATTATATACATAATGTCGATAGATATGTATCCCCCCCCCCCCCCCCCATAGCATAACCCAGGTCGGTTTGTTTGAAGAGAAATGGGCGGTTTGGGGTAGGTGAATTGCATTGCATAATCTGCTTCGGAAATACCAACATGGCGTAGTGCGCGCTGACTAGAAACTGCGGTGAAATACTGAGCCCCCATTCATCTGACCCTACAGATGATGCAGCTCGCTTTTATCTCTTATTTATTGTGAAGGGAGGCTTTTGAAAGGTTAATACTAACACAGAGACAATCTGTGTGAAGGACATTTCAGCCAATGAGGCAATGCTTCCTCTAATCATGTGTTTATCTCTTTTATATGAAAATGATGTCTATGGAAATAAATACTTGAAGAAATAGTCAGGACTCAGTAGGTTTGACTGAAACTGACACAAGAACCTAGTCAGGATGACATCATGTGCTTTGGACTAATGCTGAGGCCTAAATCCACCTACTTACACAGGCTGTGTGGAGCACACTGACTTACCAGGGCACATGTAGGGCAGTGGGGTTTGGATAATTTGCATTGGTTTGTCCTGTTTCTTCCCTCATCAGAATATAATACCAAAGCATACTGTATGAAGAACAGCCTTGTAAGTAAATGACAATGAAGGCCTGTTCACACATGCATGGGTGTAGTGGGAATTATTTATTGGCCTGGGATGAAGCTCAGATGTCTGCTGTTATTCCATCTTTATTGTCAGCATCCCACGCACCAAGGTCAGTGCAGATCAGTGAGTTTTCATATGAATGTTAGCCTCTGAAGGGAGCATCTGTAGATGAAAGTGGTTTTTGTACGTACATTTTTGTATATTTCAGAGTTAATGGATGGATTGATTTCTTCTTATTTTCTTTTTAAATAAAAATTTTGTCCTTTGCTCTATCTGTAGGATCAGTCTTTGCAATGCTTTCAATGAGTAGGTCAACCAAATGTCAATGAGTCACCAGTTCATTTGATCAGTCCTCAGACCAGATAAGTTGGTAATCATTTACTGCAGACCTTTTCGGAGTCAGTATGTCATAATTGACTATGAGCAATGTCACATTTTTCAGGGATTACATTTGGACTATATATTTAAAGATGTATTTTCTTTTTGGGAGGTGGTTAGTAATTTTCCACTCCCTCTACTGGCTCACAGAACCTGTAGTGCAAGTATTCCAGTTGTATGCTTTATTGGACATTACCACAGCTTGCTTGTGTGCTGTATACGATTGTACTTAAACGATTATTTGATATAGATGAGGGGAAATATAAAAAGTTTTTTTTATATATTAAAGGCAGCATACACTTTTGACATTACCAGATCCATAAGCACTTAGTTTACAGCCTTCTTGAAAAGACTGTTTCCATTTCTCTATTTTATCAATACTCCGCATATAACACTGTCTTTTAGAGCTCAATTCAAAAAGAAATTCACATAAATTCAAATTAGATTGCCTTTTAAAAGAGCTTATTTAAACAATAAACCAATATGGGCCTTTGTTCTTGGTGGTGTCCTTGTGTTCATCATTCACAGTACTTTGGATTTAATGACAATTAAATACCTGAAACACTATCCAATGC
The DNA here is from genome assembly GCA_037902135.1 of Cetoscarus ocellatus. Lineage (NCBI taxonomy): Eukaryota > Metazoa > Chordata > Actinopteri > Labriformes > Labridae > Cetoscarus > Cetoscarus ocellatus. The sequence continues at coordinate 1,427,162 of JBAMNC010001212.1, forward strand.
TCAAAATGTTAACACTTTTTTTCAAATTTAGATTCATGGTACTTCATTTCAACAGACTAAGCAGTTTTATTTTTCCCATCTCCCCTCTCCTCTTTGTTCTTTCCAGGCTGTCCTCAGGTGGGGCAGTAAGCAGGTGGAGTGGAGCAGGCCGCGGTGCCCGTCCCTCTGCACTGCATGGCTGCGATGGCGCCCGCTCTCACCGACGCCCCAGCCGAAGCTCACCACATCCGCTTCAAACTGGCTGCCCCATCCTCAAGTCTCTCACCAGCCAGTGCAGAGAACAACGGTAACGCCAGTAACATCCTTATCCACAGCAGCGGCCCCGCCAAGTGTAAGGCCGCCACTGAAGAGTGCCCCCTTGACTTTTGTGGTGGCAACCAGGAACAGCAGCAGCAGGCTCAAACAGACTCAGTGGCCCAGGCTTCGGCCTTGGGCAAACTCCAGCCGCTGGTGGCTTCTTACCTATACTCTGATGTGACACCTGTCCCATCAACTAAGGAGTCAATTAAGCTGCAAGGAGTCCTCATTAAACAGTCTGTGCTGAAGAGCCACAGAATACTGGACAACTCGCTGTTCAACGGAGGAGGAGACTTCCTGCTAAGGAAGCGGCAGGCGATAGAACTGTCAGGCGGCCAGCTCAAAAGCTTCATGAGTGGCAGCACCAACGGAGGTGGCCAGCCCATGGCACCTGTCAACGGCCTGGCCAAGAAGCTGGCCACAATGTCCAGTCCTGGCTGTGTGGTGGCAGTAAATGGTGACAAGCCCTCTGCTACCACAGACTCACAGACACAGAACCTGCCCTTAAACTCTGAGACCTTGACAGCTACCTTATCAGGGCATATCCCGGTAAAAGGAACCCTTAAACAGAAGCATTCCACCGGGGTTTCTCAAAATACTGATGGAAAAAACCTTGAACCCACAGTGCTTCATTCTGTTGTTCTTTCCCCCGTAACTCATGACAACCCTAACCCCAGTGAACAAGTAAATCTTCAGGAGGCTGATTCACAAACTCATAATACCAGTCAAACGCAGGCTTCTGATAGAGAAAGAGCAGGTAGCAGTCAGCAGGGCTCTCCATCTTGCACACCTGCACCACAGCCTTCCTTGCCCTGTACCTCTTCCTCAGACAGCCTTGATGCCCAAGTTAGGGAGCGAACCCTTCTCAATAGCAGCCGCCAAGCTGAGATCGAGAGCCGGTTAAGGCGCCTGCGCAAACGCCTTCAGGTTGTTCAGGCAAAGCAGGTGGAGCGGCACATTCAGCAGCAGCTTGGCGGCTTCTTGGACTTGGCTCTCAACCGGCTAATAGCAGGTAACCGCAAATCGGAAACAGCAACCCCAACGGCGACATGGAGGACTGGACGGCATTCTTCATCAAACAACAGGGACAGCCTCAGTCGTTTCCTGAAAAGCGGTGCCATGCCCTTGGAGCTGGAGAGGCTGTACCTGAGCGGATCAGCCAACCTTCATTCAGCAGAAAGCGCCTTTGACTCAGATATAACAGAAAGTAGCTCTGGAGGGGACTCTGACCTGGAGGAGGAGGAGCTGTCCAGAGTGGACATTGAGCAGCGTCATGTCAAAATGTAAGTCAAATTGAACTCACTCTCTATATTTAATACCAGGGCTTGTGTGCATGGTTCTGCAGTTGTGGAAAATTCCCTGCTGAGGTTCAGGCTGAAAGTGGTATTTGTGTGGAAAAAATTGTTTCAGGGTGACAAGGATTCTTGACCCTTTTCCAAGTAACCCTCGAGAGCTGCTTTACCGTATATCAGGCTTTTATGATACCAACAAATTAATTGAAAGGGTAAGGGGCTGGTGACAAGATATTGTTATTTCAATATAGATTATGTTCTGTTGATTAAAAGAATAGGTATAAGTTCTATATTGGTAAGAAAAAATATTGTTACAGTAAGAAAAGCTATTATTAATATCATTGCAACCTCCCAGTTATCTTTTAGAAATATTCAGTCTAACAAGATTTGTATAATTTTTCTTTTATTTAATGCACATTTTTTTTAAAAGTGAAATCAAATGATATTAATAGCTGTTGAAAGCCATGCCAACAAAATGCAAGCTGTTTGTTCTCCTGCACACTTGTCTGAATTGCTCAAATACCTTGTCAGAAACTGTTAAAGGGGGTGGAGCTAGTAGAAACGTTTTTTTCCATCTTAATTTTTTCCGGTATTTTGGTTTTAGTCATCAAAAATTTCAGGTAAATTCCTAGATCCTGTCCAACATGCATAAATTGTTTTTTCGTTTTAAATTATCAAAAAAAAAGTCCAGTATTTCCATTCAGCCTAAAAAATAGATGTACATGTGTGTTGACTCTCTGCTATTTTGACCAAAAGATTTAATTTAGCTTTTTATTGCTTTGCCCTATAACTCACACCACTCTTCTTGGCTGTATTTCCAGGCCCTGCTGTGTGCTGCTCAGGCCTAGCAGGTGCTAATGACAATTGTAACCGCCTGTTCTGCTTCAGTAGTGGCTGGGTCAAACTCCAGGGAGGGGTAGAGATACCAGAGAGCATATGTAGTGGTGTGGGTGGTACCATCCTGTAGAGGACATACAGGCTCGATTTGACTGAAAAGTTAAAAAGCTCGCCCTCTCGTCACACAGTGCTTCCTCCTGAGAGCCTGAAACTGAACGTTCTGTTTATCCACCAAGCCAAAAAGAGAGCGCCCACAGAGCCTGCAAGTGTTTTGATTTAAACTGAAACCAAGAGGAAACATAGAGTCGGGGGCGGTGCTGTTTTTTGTAGAAGGTGTGGGTTTTATGTTTTGTACATGCTGCCCTCTGTGATGTCAGGTTTACCTCAGCAGGTGCTCGCAGATCTATTCCATGAGAAGTTGGAGACAGAATGTTCGCTTGTCTGACATTAGTGAGGGAAGGGGAGGAAAAAAAGTGCAGCAGGTGGGTCAGCAACGTTAATGGACCGACCGACCTGTGCAGGGTTGGGTAGATGATTAACAGCGTGGCTGAGAAACACCAATTTTTATTATCCCTTCCTGTGTTGACTTTAGACCTTTGACCTAAATATCCACCTAACCAAACAGGAAGCAGGAAGTGTCTGTGTTTGTGTGTGTGCTGCATTCATGTTCCTACCAAAGATGAATTATTGGTAATGTATTCAAATGGTGTCTGAAGCCTTTTCAGGACAATTGATATTGGGGCTGTTATTGTGGAAATTTACATGAAGTCATTTCCAAGAAGAAGGGACAGTGAGCCCCATTTAAGTAGACTGAAATTGTAGGGAGTGAGAGAGATCAGCAGGTATTGTTCACATCAAAACAAGCGCTGTAAGCAGCAGTGGTTAACTGATTGCAAAAATCTGAGCTGATGCCAATACAAAGATTTAAAGTAACAATTAGCAATTACCAATGCCATTGTTTTACAAATGACTTCTTTTGGTGAAATTCTCCAACAATGCTGCTATATCAATTAGTAACCAAGAAAACTTGAGAAATCAGATTTTTTTAAAGTCTATATTTTAGGTAAAAACTGCATGGGAAATAATTCATTTCTGACTGTGGCATGTGGAAAAACTTCTAAAGGGTGACACAGTTTGAGTGATGAAATCTCTGTAGACCAATGACAAAATGCAATTAGTTTTGTCTTTAACATAACATCATCTCTTATAATGACCAGGAAGTGAAACTATCATCCTGAGTGTTCAGTTATTTGTATACATTCATGATTTACTAAATCCGTAGAGTGCATGTTTTTTTTGTTAATGTTAGTAGAAACAGCATATTATGACCAGACTATTGAGCAAAATAAGCTGTTAATTTGATTTTTTTATATCTTCATTTGATTTTAAATAGATTTGATCAGTCTGTCAACTGCAGAAATGATTGAGACATTACCCTTCTTCAACAGGTAATCAGCTACTTGTGACTTATTACTCATTGATCATACATAAATATTGTTTCACATAAGTTTTCAACTTAAAAGCCTGAAAATGAATCCGAATTTCTTCTAAGACACAATGAGAATTAATTTCATTTTCTTTTAAGCTTAAGTTTTGATTTTTATTTGTGTGTTTGTTTATATTATAGCTTTAATTTTTTTTAAAGTAGGTAGAGTAAAATTATGGCTTCAAATTTTAATAGTTCAGAATTTATGTTTCTCAAACGCCAACATATAAATTCAGAGTTTTCTCGTAGAAGTTCTTGATTCAAAAGCTCGAGGTTTTTTTTTTCCTTCTCTTAATTTGAGGCTTCTTTTAACATTTCATTATTCTCGATATTAGTGGTAGTATTTCATAAGCACTGCTACAAGTTTGACTTGAAAAGAAAATAGAAAGTGAAGGAAAATGTTGCATATATTGCTTTAAACAGCATGCTGCTTAAATAGGTCGTAAAGCAGGTGCTATACAACCTGATTGAAGGCACACTCATAGTGTTTCTGCAACAAAATGGTCTCAAGACCTAAGCATATAAGCCATTGTAGAAAAAGACAACCCTATAGCTTCATTAAACTGTAGTAGGTATTTTAAAAGAACTGTAACTTTAAAAGTTAATATCAGTTATAACACCTGCACCCAAGCAATGATGTTTAAAGATCAGAACTCTTCCTGATTTGGCCACACAATGCAGTTTGTAACCATACCCAAATACAAGCCGCTGGTATGTAGTTTATGATTAAATTCAGAAATTATGTTAGATTTGTTTACTAGAAGTAAACATACAACTGCTTATTTGATATACTATTTAGCTTCTTTCTGAACTAAAAGTGAAAGCTGTGCCTCTATGGGGGGAGGGGGGATTTTGGGACTTGACACCCTGATAAACCGAAGGTGCTTTCCACAGCTGGCTGATCATCTTTAAATATAAATACTTAAATAACAGCCTTGCAGTAAGGCTCATGTATATGTGATATTTATTACTTCACACTCTGGTCATAAAAATGGAAAATGACTTGACCACATTTAAATGAGTTTTTAATGATCTGCACCAAAGGAAAAATGCTTATTTAGCCGAAACTGTATTAGACAGAAAGTAACACTGTGGCGGATTTTTATTTTTTTGGTTTGTAAAACAATGTATATCATACAGGTTTTTATTTCTAATAAATGCAGTTTCTAAATGCTTCAAAAAGACAATTAGCTTGTGAATCACACAGTTTTGCTATCAGAGAGAAGATGATAGCCAACTCAGTTTTCTTTGGCTTCATGTAAAATGTGTGACAAAGTGTAAAACATTGACTGGCTGTGTAGGACAGCAGTACATGTTTCCAGTCAATTGTTTGTCCAATTCATTTAAATAAATTAAGACATTTTTCCATAATGTTTATCACATAAGCACACATCACAAAAAAATAATTTTGCAGCCTTAAGACATTGTTACAGTCATGGATTATCACAGCTAAATTCTGTTTTGACCAGCAGTATTTAATCATACATCTCATAAACATATGGGCAATTTTCAAGAAAATCAGATTACAAGCTGCATTAATTCTGGGCTATCAATGTGTTTATGTATAGAGGTCAATTTACGGTTGAGCTTGTGATTTTAACCCTTTGTTGTTGAATTACTTCATTGATGATCTTTAGCTGTGCGTTATATACACACCCTGTGTTATTGTGTTTCTATTCAGTCATGCTCTGATTAAAGACTATGGCTGTGAGCTTAGACCAAGCAGACATATCATACCTCCTCTCTAACCACCCCGTTTATCTGTATGTTGTTATACAAGCTCCTGCCCGATATGAGGTATTATTTCAATTAGAAAATGAGCATGAGGCAGCTCCATCAATACAACATTTAAATGACTTTCACCCAGCTCATTACAGTTTTAATGTCCTTTAAGAAGCAGAGACAATTACCAGTAGAAAACCCATTTTTTCGCCTCTGAGCTGCAGTTAATCTTGTGTTGAAGCAAACATGACACATTTTGTTCCTGCTTTACATTTAGAACATTCCTACTACCAGCTGTTGTGATGGTTTTATTGTGATGCAGGTATGGCTTCCTGCGACCTTAGTCACTGTTAACAAATGCATTTCAGCAGTGTTTCAAATTTCCTTTGCATATTTTTGCTATTGCCCCACATCAGACTCTACTTCAAAATGACAAAGACAACTCTTGTTTAGATATTCCAGATGTTTCAGGGTTTATCATTTACCAGGATTCACAAAAATGTTGCTTAATATACTTTGGGTGCTCACTAGTTCTCAGGGCTTCTTCAGATCTTTCATCCTTAAAGTCTTTTAGTCTTAAATACGATTTTAAAACTTTCAGCGCTTACAATTTCATCAAAGTCTTACCTTGTATTTGCAACAAGTCCTACATTTAGATAGCATTCTGACAGAGACGTTTCCTAATAGTTTATCAGATTTACACCATCAAGTTAGCTCTATGTGATACTTTTTGTGAATGTACTTGCGATCTATTCCCTTCATTGTAGCATTTACATATGGAATGAAAGACAATAAATGCAAGTTATAAATTTAAATGAAACTTAAAGGAAATGTGGCTTCAAGATCAAAACATCTCTTGGCAATGGATGGCAGGACATGATTGCTATATTCTGCGACACCCCTAGTTTTGTGTCAGATAAAAGCTTCCACAAATTTTCTTTAAACACCAATTATAGAATTGCTGTTCACATTGTCTAGAAAACAGAACCAGCGTAGTATCTAGTGGATAAGCATTGAAGGCTTGACAAACCATTTGTGTTTTTTCCAGACTCCCTGTAGTTTCTGGAGTATACGCTCCCATAATTTCACTCACCAGTCATTTAAAATTAAGCATTTTTTCCCTGAACACCAGTTACCACCCACAACAAGTCATTAGTGGCTTTCTATTTTTACAAATTCATAAACATGAAGAAAAAGAAAGCCTTTTTGACACTTAGAGATAATTTTTGAAATCATGCTGTTAATGTTAGATTGTGCAGAGGGGAATCTTGAATTAATTAAAGTTACTGTACCTCTCATCTTGTTAAATTTGTAATAAGATATTTGCTTTATGTACACATTTTCTAATTTTAAAGTGATACAATTCTTGGCTAGAAATTAAAATGGCGAAAAACTTATTTAGAAAAAAAAAAAACTTAAAAAAAGTAATAGTAAAAGCCTCTGGGTATATGTGAGATTTTAAATGTTACCTCTATTTAGTACATTTAATCTACCACCTATGATGGGATGCTTGAAATATTAGCTTGTCACTATTTTGATGCTTTTTCGTATGTGGTACTGTCTTAGCATGACTCTACACAGTTAAGGTACCCAGCATTTTGTGGTCCATTACAGTAAAAAATTCTGCTTGTCCCTCCTTAGGCTTTATGGATGTAATTAAACAGATAACCTGAAAGCACAAACATTTTTTTTTTCACATTTTCTGAAAATGAAAATACTTGGGGACTGAATGGGAAGCAGTCAGGGGCCTAATATGGCCCTAGGGCCGCCAGTTGTTGATCTCCGTCATAGAGGCAGTGTAAAGCTGATGCAGTGCCCAACAAACCAACATTGGGGACATCTATAGGCAAACCTGATTTTTGATTTTTGTCAAAGCATGAAAGGAGTTTTGTTCAAGAGACTATTACTAGCTGTGAAATGAACTACTATTATAAAGCACAAGACAAGTTTGGAGAGTCATACATCAATACAAAGCAGACAACGGGAGGGGTTTGATTCCTGTGTTGGACATACCACTTGTGACACATTTAGTGATGATACTCTGTGTCCATGTAGTGGTTAGCAATGTTAATATCACATTCGGTGTAAGCTCAGCTTGCTTGCAAGCTCAATAGAGGGGAAACCAAATAATTATCAGGTACAACCCTCATGGAAAATAATTAGAAAAAAATAAACAAACTAAAAAATAAAATAAAAATATATATATATATATATAATACTGCCAGGTCAAGTTGAGTTGGTACCATATAGTGGGAATAAGGACTGAACGATATTGAGAAAAAAATACAACATTTTTTCTGTCCTGGTTTTTTAAGCTGTATTTCCAGATAAATGTTGTGCCTTTGCTATGCCTCTTTTATTCATAAACTCTAACAGTAAGCATGTAGCATCAATATTCCAAAACTTTTTGCCTACGTTGTCAACCATTTCTGATGATGTTTGAAGGTGATATCCATGAGCAGCCTGATGTTTTAACATCTAACCACTAACCGTTTTGTGCAACTGAGGATTTGTGCTTGTGCCAGATAGACTATTTTTTAAGAAGTGGAGTGTCCTAGCAAATGTCTGTTGGTTAAGATGCTTGTTAAAGACACATAAAACGGACATATGAATGACTGCCTAAGGTAAGCCTTAAGCCAAATAAAATAACCATTTAACATGGTTATACAATTAGCAATGCAAATGCTGGGATGTAACAATTGCACATGAGCACATTGTCATTGCAATGTTAAAAACAAATTGTTTAGCCCTTTTGGGAATGCACTGCTAAGGTTAGAAGCTATACATGAGGATAAGCCAGCTTTTTCAGAAATGTTTTTGGTAACTGTCTACAAGCTAGAGTGAATTTTGTAATATTGGATGCACATGAGCCTGTTAGGTTAGATTTAATACAGATCTGGGATGAAAGATATTGATTTTTTTTGTCTTTCTTTTGTCTTTCTTTTATGTGCTGGTATTTCCCCACATATTTTTTTCCGATACCCATATTGATACAGTGGGGCAAAAAAGTATTTAGTCAGCCTCTGATTTTGCAAGTTCTCCTACTTAGAAAGATAAGAAAGGTCTGTAATTTTCATCAGAGGTACTATTCAATTATGAGAGACAAAATGAGAAAAAAAAATCCAGGAAATCATATTGTAGGATTTTTAAAGAATTTATTTGTAAATTATGGTGGAAAATAAGTATTTGGTCAATAACAAAAGTTCAACTCAATACTTTGTAACATAACCTTGGCAATGACAGAGGTCAAACATTTCCTGTAACTCTTCACCAGGTTTGCGCACATTGTAGCTGGTGTTTTGGCCCATTCCTCCAGAGCAGTGATATTTTAGGGCTGTCGCTGGGCAACACGAACTTTCAACTCCCTCCACAAATTTTCTATGGGGTTGAGGTCTGGAGACTGGCTAGGCCACTCCAGGACCTTGAAATGCTTTTTACGGAGCCACTCCTTCGTTGCCCGAGCTGTATGTTTGGGATCATTGTCATGCTGGAAGACCCAGCCACGTTCCATTTTCAATGCTCTCACTGATGGAAGGAGGTTTTGGCTTAAAATCTCACGATACAAGGCCCCGTTCATTCTTCCCTTAACACGGATCAGTCGTCCTATCCCCTATGCAGAAAAACAGCCCCAAAGCATGAGGTTTCCACCTCCATGCTTCACAGTAGGTATGGTGTCCTTGGGATGCAACTCTGCATTCTTCTTCCTCCAAACACAACAAGTTGAGTTTTTACCAAGAAGTTCTATTTTGGTTTCATCTGACCACATGATATTCTCCCAATCCTCTCCTGGATCATCCACATGCTCTCTGGCAAACTTAAGATGGGCCTGGACATGTACTGGCTTAAGCAGGGGGACACGCCTGGGGCTGCAGGATTTGAGTCCCTCTCGGCGTAGTGTGTTACTGATGGTAGCCTTGGTTACTTTGGTCCCAGCTCTCTGCAGGTCATTCATCAGGTCCCTCCGTGTAGTTCTGGGATTTTTGCTCATCATTCTCGTGATCATTTTGACCCCACGGGATGAGATCTTACGTGGGGCCCCAGATCGGGGGAGATTATCAATGGTCTTGAATGTCTTCCATTTTCTTACAATTGCTCCCACAGTTGATTTATTCACACCAACCTGCTTGCCCATTGTAGATTCACTCTTCCCAGCCTGGTGCAGGTCTTCAATTTACTTCCTGATGTCCTTCGACAGCTCTTTGGTCTTGGCCATGGTTGAGTTTGGAGTCTGACTGTTTGAGGCTGGGGACAGGTGTCTTTTATACAGATAACGAGTTCACACAGGTGCCATTAATACAGTTAACGAGTGGAGGACAGAAGAGCTTCTTAAAGGAGAAGTTACAGGTCTGTGAGAGCCAGAAATCTTGGTTGTTTGTGGGTGACCAAATACTTATTTTCCACTATAATTTACAAATAGATTCTTTAAAGATCCTACAATGTGATTTCCTGGATTTTTTTTTCTCATTTTGTCTCTCATAGTTGAAGTGTACCTCTGATGAAAATTACAGACCTCTTATTAGCTAAGTAGGAGAACTTGCAAAACCAGTGGCTGACTAAATACTTTTTTGCCCCACTGTATACAAGTACAAACTTTTTTTTAATTATGTTATATAACATATCTTTCATGTACATTTTTTCAGAACTACAGACAGCATTGTATTAAAACATGAAACCTTTTCTTAGAGCATAAAATGAACAGTTAATTTTTTTGTAAGGACTGTATACATTGTATACACAACTCAACCACAGGATTACATCATAAGTTCAGAACTAAAACTACAGTTCTCACCACTTTAATGTTAAAAAAAAGAAGAAAATAACATTAAACTACTTCTTTTAACTGCACATTGTGCTGACAGTTATAGCTGAGATGTTGGTAGAAATTTTAACTTCTGCTAATCTAATAATTATCTTTTTAAGATATGATGTGATGATACCAATGTCATGACAGTAATATTTTGCATCCCTAATATGATTTTTTGTTTACTGTGGTCTTTCCGTCTATTGGGATCTTTTGTTTTCGTATGAAATTTACTCTGATGCCTTTAAAAAACATTCGTCTGGCAACAAGAAGATGATATCAATGAATATTTGTGCTTCAAATTCCACTTATGATTACACCAGGGAATGAAATCTGTCATTAATCAATAACGATTACCTTTAGATGTTTGCTGACCCAATTAACATCCATTTAAATCAAATATGTACATGTTGCCTCCCTGCAGGAGATGTGCTTAGTGCCCCCCTGCTGGTTTCTCCATACAAAAACACATCTAGACCTCAGCATACCTGGCGACAAGTCCAGATATGATCTATAATAGCCCAACAGTTTTACTGACCCGCTTTTGCTTGCTGAACAAGACAATAAAGTCATGCAATTGGAAGAACATGAAACAGGTTCATAGAGCCATGTTAGTTTGTTCAGATGCTCTTAAATAAGCCTCATTTCTGCGTGGCTGTCACCTGTCACTACTGGCATTTACGGATGTTTGCTAAGTGGTGGCATATGTAGGCCCATAAGTTTTCTGTACACTAAGTGAAAGCTGCCAAGGAAATAAAAATAACTGACATCTCTATTCAGCTGAATGATGCCCTTTGAGCTAGAAGTGTAAGAAAATATTAATATACCAAAATATCACCATGTCTTATGGTGAGTCACTATACCCTTTCGTACAGCTGTATCAATGCTTCTTTATTTAATAATTTTATCAATTAGATGTTGAAACAGTGGTATAGTGTGGCGGCTAAGCCTCCAACTCTGAGTTGGCAGAAGGCATTTTGCCACTTGACTCTCTCGTTCCACCTCTCACTAGAAAAGGAAATGTTACTAACTTGGATTCTTATCAGATTTGTGGACTTATTTTGGCTTTCAGGAACAAGGAAAAGAAGGTAAAACTTTAACAAATGCCATGCTGTATGCAACTTATACTGCGTGATGGACGAATTCTCAGGCATCTCGAGGAATCTGCAAGAATACATGTCCTGACACCATACCAATGTAATATTACAGCTAGCTGCTAAAGTGAAACAAGTAGATACTTTATCAAACAACTCTGAGACAAGTTCATACATGTACAACCAAAACAATGCAGTCAATAATTGATTATTTGCCACGACCTTACTCTCTCAAGTCTGGTTTATACATGGATACCAAGCTTTAAAGTTGCTTGGTAGTGCCCTGGGCTTTCTCAAGCAGTTACATTCTATGGTGTTGTGTCTGCGTCACCCTGTAGTACTGAAACAAAGCATGTAATCTTCAACTATGGAGCTCAACAATTGTAGTGAATAAAAAAAGAGGAGACATCAGACGAGATGAAATGTAAGGCAGCTAAATCAGTTGAGATGGAAGACGGGGGATTCTTAGTTTTACCCTTTCAGCCACTTGCAGACACAAGGAGGGATGAGAACTAGTACCAGTACCACTATGTCTAACACCTCCAAAACCAAATCACAGTATGGGATATGGAGCTTTATTATGGTACCCTTCTCTATATGTCAGATATGCTGACCCGCTCTGCCTCCTCAGAGTGTGAGCTGTTCAGTATTGTCCTTTAGCTAAAGAAACTGACATTACAGGTAAACATTATCACGTGGTGCAACAGGAGTTAACACTGCATTTTCTTTAAATCATTATGATTCAGGAATTGTTTAGATGCCAAGATAAAGTTACATGTTTGAGGAGGTGCATGTCAGACCATGCATGTAGGCTTCTGCATCAGTTCAGCTGCTGCATATGCTTAGATTTGATGCAGAAGTATGAATCAGGCCTTTGTATTATGGTAAAAGACTGCTTTTGTGATAGAATAACTGCAGTCCCATTCACCAGACCTTCCTGACAACACGTCAGTGACATTGCTATGATCAAGTGGGCAATGTCAGTTTATGCAAAGTACTCTTTTGAATGATTTATATACAAAAATAAGTGTTCATTACCTGTTGACATGACCCCTCCCCAAGGCCACACACACTTCATAGCAACAATGCCTGCTCTCCCTTTGTTGCTCCACTCTTAAGAAAATCTATAAATCCCCTGATGATGTCATGGAGGGACATGCCGCCTCTCTGACTTGCAGCAGGGTTTATTCCCTCACCAGAGCTGGCTGGCTTCAGTGGAAGGAACATGTATGGGCATGTTGGTGCAGGCCGAATAGAGTGATGCAGGAATGACTCCAAAATCACAGAAGTGAGTTAGCATTTCAGCATCCCTGGTTCCCAAGGCTGAAAGTATTCAGAATTTTAGGAAGACTTTTTAATAAAAATCTAGCCAAAGGACTGCGATGAACTCATGCACTCAAGATTTTAGTGTTACATTTTGCAACATAAAATGCATGTGACATTGCCCGGCTTTGATGAGCAGCTAACAAGACCGCAGAAATGGCAATGGACTCTAGTGCAGTCATTTCAAATGATATTATACACACCATAGCCACAGGAATTGAGCTTTAATTTGATCAGGTCTTTAGATTTCCATTAAGAGGTTACAACGTGGCTAACTTCCATGATAGCTTGGTGGTAGTTTTTTACTCTCGCCGACTACATTAAAACTTAAAAAGGCTCTTGACAATTTAAAGCTACTCACCAAAACTGCTGGTTCCAGGGAGGGCTTAAACATAGGTGTTAGTGGGTTTGCAAAGATCCACTGTTTTAGTGGATCTTTCAGCTGGAAACCTCAAAAAAATGATTTCTGGGACTAGGGTAAATTTATTGAAAGAAGTGTAACTTAAGACCTTTTAAAGTAAGAATGCTGGACTCAGCTTCATTTAGATTGTACGGAAAATAGTGTTTTGGATGTTGCGGGGGCCATGTCTTAATAAATAATCAAATTGATCGCAAACAGCATTCATTGATGTATGGGAAAATTGTGTTCTTTTTATTCTTTTAGTGTTTCAATTAGAATGAAAAAAATAATGCTTGATATTGCCTTCACTATAATAGTACAATGCATTTCATTAAATATCATCATCCTTCCTTTGGGATATGTATTATATCAACCAATCATTGTCAGCACACGTCCCTATATTTATCTCACCCACCTAACAGCAACTGAAAAACTGTTTCTAAGCTCAGTACATCAGAGAAAGCAAACCTCATTGTGAATGGATTGTTCTGCGGGGATTGGGTGTGTGTGTATCTATATTCCCATAATGCCACATTTTCACAACTGACATTTTGTCCCAGTTACCAATTAATGGCTTACAGCTCTACACCAGTAAACAGAACAGACAATGTAATGTCTTCTCCACGCAGCAGCACGTCAATTATTTAACCTCAGCTGAGTTTACAGCGCAGTGGAAAATAACCTATTTGGGCTGCTTGTTTGAATGCAGCTCATTGCTTACAACTAATCCTGTCATCCCTGTCCATACTGTAGACGTGGTTTCCCGTATCTTAGAGGATTGGGGGATAGCCAACATCTGTTGTCGTGCTTATGCTGCAGGGCCTCAGTGCTAGAGCCAGTGTGTCTGTCTTTGAATGTGACTTCCATTATGGCCTCTATATGAGGGTGTGGGCGCTCCTGGCTTCAGAGAATGAAGTCTGCTTTGAAACCTGCTGAAAGTGGCTGAGACTCATCATACATTAAAGGTAGGGCTGAGCAACATATTCGTTTTTAAGACTTGTGAGTACTTCTAATGAGATACAGGACATGGCAATAATGTGCATCTTGGTTTTGTTTACCTTTATATTGGGAAGAATAAGTGCTAGTCCTAATGCAGAGTAAAATTATTGTTCACAGCAGACCTTTAACAGTTTTCACACCTTTATTGATCAAAAGATAAGCCCATCCAAATTCTAATTAATCACAATGATTTTATTTTATCTAAGTGCATTCATATTATGATTAAAAATCAATGGTTGTTTATATCTGTTTATTACCATAGCGACAAAATTTGACATCCAAAAAACTGGGTATTGCGTGTCAAACATTTTGAATATCATGCATTGTAGGCAAATGCCTGCACCGTGTCTTAGTTCCACCAAATCGCTGTCAGCATTTGAAAAGCTCGCTGGTTTGTGGTGTCAGAGAGTAGAAGAACTTGATGAGGGTGCAGCTGCTCCTCACTATTTCCTCACACCTTTGAATGTTGCCAATATATCTGTACAATTTAGGCAGTGCTCCTCTAATTTTTGTCCAAAATCTGATTTGATTTGCACCACGATGGATAAAATAATGCAGAATTTATGACTTTGAAACACGTTGTTTTCAATAGTTTGACTGTAATATCAGTATAAGACATGCTATTGCCCATGTTAGTTTGCAGTCTAGACCTGTGGTTCCCAGCCCTGTGTATCAGAAACCAAAGGTGTGTTGAACTCTTTTCAGTCCATTGCAAATGTGTGCCTGAAAAAAGGTGTATTTTTTATGGGAGCCCTGAGTGGACAGACATTCATTCATGGTCCCAAATTAACACCCACAAAACACCAAATGTAGGCACATTTTCCGTTTGGTGGGTGAATGGCAGAGGGTTGTGTGCCACATGGCAGGTAAATGCTTGGGTTAAAACAGTCCTTTATAAATACTTGCTGGATTATTAAATATTTTTTTCAAACATGGTCTTTTTTGTTAAAATTTAAACAGTAAAATCAGTGGAAAATTTAACTCAATTAAATGCACTGAAAGTTAAGTTAAATATGTGATGTATTATTTTGTCTAGTAAAATATAGCCTTTCACTTGGAGTTTTTTTAATTATTATCCTACTTGGAAGCAGCTGTACTGTAAGCACCTTCTCATCCTAACTTTGGATCAACCTACTGACTGACGGAGAGGCTTAGGGGCCATCCACACAGAGAGAAATTCAGGCATATCCTCACAAGTTTGTATTCATACATGCTTTTGGTCTGCATAGATACGGCATTTCAGTGCCCGAAAACACACATTTCCGGGTCCCAGAGTGGATAATCATGAAAACGCCAGCTGGGTGTTTCTGTGTGGACAACGAATACACATAGCTTTAGAAACGATGGCCTCAAAGCCCCACGTCTTGCTTAAACCACGAGCGCGAATTCTGACAACAGCAGAAACAATGGCAGAATACAGTGTTGCTTTTGTCGATGGACACATTTACTGAAACGATGCTGTCTTTCCAGAGAAAGTTTTCAATACAAAAATGTTTTCAGCTGTGTTTTCAGGGCCTAAATGACTTAAGGCTGTCTGAACAATGGCGAAACTGCTGGCTCATAGTTCTGATAATGATGTCTCTTTCCATGCTAAACTGGAAAGCATTAATAAACTCAAAATAAGCATTGTATAAAATAAAGAATTATCTGTACAGTAAGAGGTACTAGATTTATGAAATTCTTAGACCAAAGCTGTTTGTTGAACCAGGCTGTAAATGTTTTTTTCATGTTGGCTGTAAAAACTGTCCGTTTCCCTCACACAAGCATGTCACTTCTGTTTTTCTGCTGCCAGCCTCAAGCAGAATCTTGAGAAACTGCAGATTTTGGCACTTCCATGTTTGCTTCATTTTTAAGCTATGGAGGTTATCGCTTGATATTGACTGAAAATTTGCTGTTTTGAAATGCCAAGTGCAGATATAGGCAACTTTGGTTACCAAGAAGGCCACACAATGGTATTAATAGTTTCAGAGGGCTAAATTGTAAAGTGCGGTATCATTAAGACAACTAAAATACCTGTAATTCTTTTATTTTGGCTAGTTTTACTTATTTAACCCGTATTCCACCAGGAGTGTTCCCATTGGGATAACACGATACCTTTTTCAGCAGAGTCTTGGCCAAGACAGCATCTCAATTTCGACTTAATAAAAAACATTTTTTGTAGCTCTTATGTGAACTTATATTTTAACTCAAAACCTGACAGAAAAGTGCAGTTTAATGAAGCAAACTCAAAAGTATAGCCAATTAAAATTTCTTCTTGGATGTAATTAATCAATATATAATGTTTTTTTTCTCTTCCATTTTTTTGAAGACTTCATTGTGCCATTTCTTTTCATTTTGCATGTTGTAATGCATTTTGCCGGTGTACATAGTGTTGTGGTAAATCTGACTAAAATACTTCATGGCAGATTTTTCCATCTTTATTGTTGCAGTTTTTGGTTATTTGAAATTGACTGGCAGGCCACATTGAGTGAGGTGGAGCTGAATGAGGTTCCCGGGAAGCCTGCTGCTCACCCTCGATATAGTGACAATGGAATATTATCCCATTATATGTTTTTGTTAAGGAGCATGTGTATAAAATGTACAATATATAGAGCTTTTTGATTATTAAACACAAAGTATTGCCCAATGTCTAGCACTTCTACATTTATTGCTGTGGTGTAAAACAGCTGTAAGTCTGATTTGATTTTTACCTGTCATTTCCAACTATTCTGGTGTTGTGACAGTTGTCATTTCTTTACAGAAATATATATGTGTACGTTGTTTTTTGCCATGCAGTTAAAAACATGGTGATAAGATTGTTGGTCCATATTGCTCAGGCTGTCTCAGAAGTACATATCAAAGGGGAGTTTTATTTAGACATGTTACATGGAGCACGGTTGTTCTGTGTAAGGAGAGAGAGTGGGCACAGTCTCTTGTTTCTGAGGCAACAATAATGCTCATCAGGAAATCTCAGAGCTTACATAATGGCTCATAGACTGAACAATGAAAATGTCTGAAATTTGTTATCTGACCAGCAGCAAAATGTGCAGATTGCCTGCAGGCTTTTTGTTTCTCAGCTGGTTTTATGATCTGAGTCCATGTTTGTATGCAGTGAGACAGTTAACATGCCTGTCTGCCTGCCTCTTGTGAACTAGGGTAACTAGGCTGGCTGAGACTACAGCGTGCCTTTCATGCTTATGGCTCAGCATTACTCTGCAGTCTGAGAGGCTCTGCTGTGTTTTTCCCCTCTTTAAACTCCTCTGTGTGTGTGTGTGTGTGTGTGTTTGTGTATGTATGCGAGTTCCTGTATAGGTTTCTGTCCCGTTTGACACATCTGGATGTGTTTAGCCAGGCCCAAGTTCCTCAACACGAAACCCACAGGCGTTACATAACCCCCCTCTTTTATGTAATGACTGCTGCAGCTCTCCGGCTGAATTTGCCCTCTCTAGTTTTTCCTGCCCCACACCCTGTCGGTCGGCCTCGCTCACAATCCCGGCTCCCGAGCACTCTCTTCCTGTTAGAAATGAGTTTAACCAGCTGTCCTGTAAAACTCCAGCCAGCCACCATGGAAACATCAGAATAAACCAGAAAAATAAGTCTTTGTCAGACCGCATACATGTATCGGCGTTTGGGTGATTTTCAGCTTCTTAAATGCTCTGAAAATCCTTGACTCTGGAGAACAAAGAAATTAAATGACAGCTGCTGCTTTGATTTTCGCTTGTTCTTGTTACTTAGAGTGAATGATGAGTGAATTGTTTTTGAAGCATAATGGAGAAGTGATTGTATTTTATTTCTTAAAGGAAGAAAAATGTGTGCATGCCTTTTGTTTTTCCCCAGTACCTCCATTACTTTATTCATAACCATGTTCATTTGGCCGCTCTTTGAACAAGCAGCTTTTGTTTCACAATGTGAACACAGGTGGAATACATGGTTTTATTAGTTTTCACCTTATTACATTACAGAGATTAGAAAGATTATGCTGTCCTGATACACATTTTCTGCACACAGCTGGAATACCAAATATTCTGTAGATTTACAATATGTATCCCTTTTGCAGATGCTGCAGTTTTCTATGTGCTGCAGGGATAGTTTGACCTACAAATGTTCTTAGGATTTAAGAAGACTGTGGATGGACATTAATTTGGTACAATATTGATATTAACCCATACTGTCACTATTATTGAATCAATATCGATGATCATGTCTGCTCAATCGACAAGTTAGATGATGCTCTTATTCCTATGCAAACAAAGTCATTCAATTGAGATTATCAGAGGCCATTCATTAAAGGTGGTTGATCCATTAACCCTTAAAAATTCTTGAAATACCTTTACACAATTTACTTAAGATTTGCTTACTTAAAGCTTAGATTATACAGTAATAGTAGCTGTACCAAAATAAGAGACTACATACATCTAGTATTCTTTTCTGCATCAATCCTCAGTCTTAAGTTGGAAAAACTGGCATACAGAATAAATCCAATCATGCTGTTGTTCAGTGTTATTTCTGCAAGACGAGTGCTTTATAGCTACACGAATATACAGAAAGGCTATGTACTGTGCTGCAGTGATTATGATTCAGTGTGCTGCCATCCTAAATGCAAGATATTGGATTTAAATCTAATTTAAAGGGAAAAGAATGTAACAAATAAAATCATACTAAAATATTCGTTCTTTGTGAGCTTAGGAATTGATATTTTCCTCTGATGAAAATGAGATTAATATTGTTTAAGAAATGGCAGTTGATGCAGTTGTTTTTAATTTTAAAGATTTTACTGTCATGGTTAAGTGCTGTTTAAAAAGTCAGTTATTAATCCTTAAGGCTCTCCCAATACCGTGTGTTGGAGTTCTTAACTGTTTCGGACTGATTTTTTTGCTTTGTTGTTTCTTTTTTGAAGTTTGCTATATTCAAGTCATGAAAAATTCTTGAGGATAGCAGAGTGATTTAATGCATAATTATTACTCTCAGAATCATTTAGATTTACTTTATTCTAGTATTTCCCTTTAAAACAAACATCAGCACTGTAATTCCACAGACAAGGCAAAGACAGGAACTCATTCTGTCTTAAGTACTTTATACTGGCCAGTAGCTCTCCTTATTACTGATTCAAATTGTTCTTGTTTTTTTTCTCATTGACCTGTTGAACAAACTGATCTATTTTACAGCTAGATATGAGGGAAAATTTTGGCACTGTAGGGCTCTTCCAGTTGAATTTTAAAACATTATGAAGGTATCAGCTTTATTATTTGGTCAGTGCATCTCCACAATGTAATTTTCTGTTTTTCTGCAGCAGGTAACATTCAGTCCAAATGTCATTGCGAGCCCAATTTAGAAGAAATGTTTTCAGCATGACAACTGCATTGAGAGCATAAAGTGAAACTGGTAGCTGAGAGTTGTCTAAATGGATTGGTGATTTTTTTTTCCCCAAGTACTGTAGAGACACTTCAGTGGTTGAATTTTAAATGGGGACATTAAACCTCTGATTTTAATCATTGCAGCACTTAAAAGCTGTGGCATTGCAACACCTCACCATAAAAAGGAAATGAAGCTGAGTGAGGGAAAGGGATATATGGAAGCTGCACCTCAGCAGTATAACCTGTGTGTGTAATTTTTTTTGTAGAAATTACAAATACTTACTGCTTTCTATGATTAAAATACACAACAATAGTTTGTGTATCTTATGTACCTTCAAATGTAAGATCTTTGTCTCTTCATACATGAAGGCGTTAAATTGCATTAAGTCTTTAAAACTGTGTTTTTTAAAGATGTTTTTATAACTGTGGCTTCCCTTGATTCAGTTAATACATACGGAGGCTATGTTTTTGAATGAAAAGGTTGGCTGTAAGAAATTGCAGCAGCTAGAAGATGATGCAGTCATATTATAAGGAAAATTATCTCTGTTGTTGATATGGGTATGCCAGGAGCCATGTTTCTCAGTTCTGACACACCTTCATAAAGAATACTTGCATGCATATGCTGAACTGAGGTTGTTAACATATTTTTTACTTTGACATTTCTTGATAAGACCTATTTGGAAACAATGTCAACTCTTCTTTTTTGATGATCAGTTGCACTGAAAAGTGCAAAGGTCTTAAAAAAACATCAGACCCGAGTAAACTTTGTAATCCTGAAGAGACAAAACGCTCTAATTTCGACGGCTACAGTGCTGATGTTGTTTGACACAAAAATTATGAGTTGCTTGAGGAACTAATTGAAAGGTTTTTACAAATCTCTTGATGTTCATGATTTTAAAGAAAAAGTCCTAAATATGGATGACTTCCATCTACACAAGAGGATGGATTAATCTGATTCAGTTTAATTTTAACATGTTATGTTTATTTGTAATTATTGTATGCAAATCTAGATTTCACTTTGTCCCAGGAGTCTTGTTAAATATAACAAGCATCTGGTAAATGTTGTTAACAAAACTTTTTATGATATTTTCCCTTCTTTTTTATATTTTTTTAAATAAGTCACGAGTTGATTTAGCTAACTAGATGATAAGTGTCAGACCAAGCCTTTGTTGAAGGCTTTAGGCTCCTGTTGCTGCTGTATCTTTAATTTAGTTGAGGCCTCTGAGTGTACTGTCTTGTATGATGTCAAAGTTTTTAAGACTTATTTTCAAAACAAGAAGTACAAATATTTACTTTTGTATAGTCATCAATAAAAGTACAAATATGAATACTTAAACCTTTAAAGGCTGCTGCATTCCCCAGATTCCGTGTCTGCCCAACCAGACAGATGGTGTCTGGTTGGACACCATTTAATGGTGGATCCATCCTGGAGTCTTTTTGCGAATGGACTTATTTCTTTGATCTTTTGAGGAGAACTAGGTGGTAGCTACAAGTGTGCTTTAGTTGTGTCAAGGTGAGAAGTGACTGCAAGCCTCTGACTAGGCCTTGAAAAATGTGACAGAACAATTTGTTCAATCACCCTCCACATTTTTCAAGGTCCTTCGCTTCATAAACACTGTCATTGGATATTGTGTAGAGGGAAATGAAATATATCCTTTGGATATGTGAAACAGTCTATAAAGTAGGGCAGCTACATCATAGAAAAGGTCATAATTGGGATCATTTTGATACATATTGAGATCACGATTATAAAACAAGGTTACTGGTTGATTTAGCTACACACAACCCATGCAATCATTAAGTTCAATGCTTTTTGACAATTAAATGAGGGCAATACATAAAATATAAGCCCAAAAAATGAAAATTCCTCATTTGATAATCAAGGAAAAAAGACAAAGACAAGTTCAATATTTCCTGCTAGACAGCAAGCTTTTAATCTTGATTACTCAGTTTTCATACCTGTGGGACGCAGTAATTATAATTGAAAATGAAACAATTAATTGTCCAGCTCTACTATATGGTGCGTCTTGGGCAAATACAAAATGCCATTTTTAATATTTATATCAAAAAGGATCCATTAGTTGGTGCCTCGGATAATACTTGTTTCTGAGTTGTCATAACAGTGCTGTTTGATTTTCACCATGTATCATGTTCCGAAATCTAATATCATAATAACCCTATTCTCTATTGTTCTTTGTGCTGTAGATCTGACTGAGGAGTAAAACAAGCTTCATATTCAGCAGTGTAGTTGTACTTTTTATTTCCAGCATCAATAAAATAGGTTAAATTACTGCTCCAAAAAGATTTGTTCCTGTTTGGTAAAGAAGAAGGCTCACCTTCATTAATGACAAACTCACAGTGGATGAAGTGAGGCAGAAAGATCAAGGAAATAAGTAATGACCTCATGCACTTCTTTCTGAAGTGTTTTTCTGTGTGTGTTCTAATGGCATATGAAATGTTGCACATCTTCTTAGTTTGCAGTTGATTTCCAGTGAAAGGATACGTCATGTGTAGATGTGTGAGACGGCCCTTCAGTCTAGAGGGTCTGTTGGGAGTACTGCTTGGTAGCATTTCTGAACAGTGTTGTTGGTTTTGGAGGGCTGGTATGGTAAAGGGGGTCTTCATGCAACGTATATGCTGCATCCACAATGGAGAATGTGCTGACAGCCAGAAAACCTTGGCTGTAGTGATCGCTGCTGGTGCTTTGTGAGTGTGGGAGACGGGGGGGGGAGCAATATGTGTCCTGGTTAGAGGGGGGAGGATGGAGCTCTTGGTATCAGAACGGGGGAGGTTTTCAAAGCTGCAGCTGACCCCTCCTCCTCATCCTCCTTCGTCACTATGACGATTAAGGTCATTGGACTTCCACATGTTTATATTTGAACAAACTACATTTTTAGCTCTTCCTGAATCCTTGACACTGTAATGTTCACTAAAAGACCAAGAAAGACGATTTATTGCCTGCAGAAATGAGGAGTCAAAATCAGTCTTTCAGACAAAATCCAGAGACTGAGGAGCTGCTGCGTAGAGTGACAGCAGTGAACAATTGGATTGATGCAGTTTGAGGTATTGTAAGGGTAGGGTAACCGGCTAAAAACTGTTGCTTTAAAAGCTAATTAATAGAACAAATTTGAAGGTCACACATTTTGCAATACAGGCATTCTAATGTTTTCAGCTAAAATATGCATCCAGCCATCTAAGCCCCACCTCCCCAAATATGAGAAAAATCCCTCTTCTCCTTTTGTCACATTTCAGAATATGTCCAGAAACAGTCTAATTTTCTTTTCCTTGCCATGCCATGAAGGGATATACCTCCCTCCTACTGAAAGACACTGAACGCAAGGTGTTTGTTAAACCCTTTGACTCAACCTGCCAGAGGAAGGAATATGTCCATGCATGTCTGTGCAGCCACAGTTTAACATTAAATTCAAGTGGCAACGTCCGGGGCTGAAAATTGATGCTCATGCGAAAGTGCCAAAAGCTGTTGTTCCTCAAGTGGCCACTTGAAGCTGGCTGTAGGAACCCTGGAAATTATATGACTGTGTGCAGTAAACAAACAGTTTTCACTGCCTAAAGAACATTTTTACGGCCTGGTTCAAAAACAGCATCAGTCTAAAACATACTACATCAGTCTGTCACTGTGCAGGCGGCTACATTTTTTAAATCATGTCTGTTTTTATTTTATCAAGGATTTCTGGTTTTAGAAGCAAAGGACATCATTGACATGACTACACATCCACACAAACTCTTCGTCTGGTTGAGCTAAAGTTCAGTTGAGATGACAAGCACAGTATGGCAGCATCTTTTACAATGTATCAACAGTGCTCTTAAGGCTCCTTTGAATCAAACTGCCGATTTATGATAATAGCTTTTCCAAGTATTTTTACTGTCTGTGATTAAAACCCAGAACTGGACATTCCATTCTGCAACCACTAACTGAAGATGGACATGGTGAGACACAGCTCATGAGAATTTATTGCTACAGACACCAAAACAGTCTGTTCTTTGCAGGGCTGAAACAGTGGGCCTTATAGGATGCCAAAATCTATCATCAAAGTAGATTTATAGGCAAGATATTTCAAAAATATATTTTTGGATTGTCACAGTTAATGATTTGTCAGCTTTGTTAATTGAGTGCTTTTGGTAACAGCGAAGCTTTTGGTGCTAAAATTCTGAGTTGTGAAGCTCATCACCAATATCTTTACACACTTGGCCTTAATTCTTGTTTAATATTATTTGCAAGCTTTAATAAAGCTGTCCTCCACAAGGGCTGTAGCCAATAGCCCCTTTTTGAATGTTACAGAAATGAAATAGGGTAGACAAGTTGACACTGGCCTTGTTAGCATTTCTAGTATGAGCAAGTTTCTGAAAACCAGTCTGAGATGGTTACCTTCAGCCTGTGAAAGTATTTTTTTTTTCTACTGCTCAATTTTTACTGTGGCCTGCCTTTTTTTAAGTTTGACTTATTTAAGTTCATGGTATAACTGTATATTGTAATTTATTAATCTGATTAAATGTGTGGTTGAGAAGGACATGGTTTAAGTTCCAGAGTTTAAAAAGCTGTTAATGAAAATACTGGGCTGCTTTACAGAGAAACCGAAAATTCTGATGTAGAACTGGGCAGTTACTTAAGTTTCAATCTCAATACAAATGATTTCGTTCCACATTTATGAAAACTGAATAATCAAGAGTAAGTAACTTCTTTGTCAAGACTGGTGCATTTTTTTTTTCCACCTATCATTTTTTTTTTGTAGGTATTTTTATTTTCCCATTTATTTTCATTAATTGCTGTTTTTTCATTGTTCAGAATGATAATGTCGAGAGCATTTGAGCCCAATGGCTGCATTTGGTGCTTTTAGTAAAATCAGTGCATAATCCTGTTTCACAATTGTGATCTCAAGATATATCAAAATAACTAGGGTTTGATTTTTGCCATAATTGACCAGCCCCACTCTGATATTATACCAAAAGTTAAAATCTTTAAGGTCATACATGAATTGAGTACCTCATAATGTACCTTTTAAAAAGCTAGTGTGCTGGAACAGTCTTCAAGGAAACTGAAACTATTGTTCATTTTTTGACCTTGTTTCGTATTGTCCTCTCTAGCTCTGTTAATCTGTAAGTTGAAATATTTGAGTTTCTTTCCTGAGGCTGATTCAGTTGACTGTGGCCTGGTCTGTAGCTGCTAACTACCCGACCAGTTCAGTTTTTAAATAAGCTCATAGTAGTAATGTAAAAATTTGGCAAATAAAAACTCAAGTGGTTTATATTTTGTGCTTTTACTTGTATGTTTGTTATTTCACTTCTCCTACACATTTTTCTTCATCATGAATTCTTCTAAGTCTTCTCTCTGTGATGTTTGTCTTACTCACTGTCACTCATATTTAACAACTAAGATGTCTGCTTTCTTCCCAATGCCTTGACACTGAACAATACATTCATTTCTTACTGTGTTGAAGTGTTTGCATCTCCTTGTGATCATTATCTAGTTTACCCTGAGTGATGTCATAACTGGTGTCTCCTTCCTGTGGTGTTTCTTTTGTCCACCTCTTGCTGAATCATGGGCATGCTCAGCTCTGTTTGTACAGTTGGTTGTGACACACTTGGGGTAAGGGCTGGGTAATATATTGAGTTTTCAATATGAATTGATATATATTTTCTAATGGGATTAACAGTAAGACAACAATGTTCCTAACTACATGTTATTTTGTATTTTATCCAAGTTCATCTAGCCATCTGAGAAAATATAAATAGCAGGCCTAATGGTCAGGAAAGCTTTTTAATAGAATTGACATCAGTAATATGCTTGTTGTCAGGGAGATAATGAAGTGCAAAGTTTAAATGAGGAATTATTTAATTTAATTTAATTTGAGATGCATCATATTTAGGGATGGGAACTGAACACTTAATTCCATCTGAGAATCGATAAGAACCAGCTCAAAGAATCAATATCATTTGTCTTTTTGCTTAGCAGTTCCTTCCACTTTGTCTTGCATGCCTTGCAAATCAAGTACTTGAAACTCTCATAAGGGACAGTTAGCAGAAACCGTAACAAAGAGGTCAAAGATGTGATCACTGCAGACCGGACACAGAAGTGGTCTAAACTGGGTTTTAATTGTACACAGCATGACATTAACTGCACAACATCCTGTGTCTGTTAGACTTAAATCAAGGGTGGACACATCATAAACTTGCATAATGCAGCACATCATTAAGTATTAGAAGTGCCATGTGTTTGACATTGTTGCCAGTGAAATTCTGTTTTGGTTTTTTTTTCCGACCATAAATCCACAGTGATTTTGGTGAAGAATGGGATTGATAAGCAGCATTGATCGATTAGTATAAATAAAATCACATCATTTCTCATCCCTAATTGTATTATGGGCCTGTGTCCTCAGTCACTGTTATCTGGGACATTTAGTGCTTATTTTTTAAATCAAAATCATTTCCATGCAGTGTTTTCAGTGCTCACTTCTCTGACTGGCAAATTGGATATTTTATTATTTCAAATTTTCAAAAGTTGCATGCCATTCCTTTGGCCTCTGAATTTAATCATTATAATAATAACTTTATTTGTATTGCACTTTTTAAAAACAGTGGTTTACAAAGTGCTTTGACAATCAGACAAGAACATACAGACAGCAATCACAAGAGCAAAAAAGGAAATTAAAACAAAAAACAAAACAAAAAGCCCAGTTTAAATAATACAGTTAGGGATGAGAAATGATTTGTGCAGCTATGAAGGCCACATTTGGAGGAAGCTGCATTTCTGCTTAAATGGCTCCTCAGCTTATGTTTACATGATATATTTAACTTGACAATCATTACCGCAAAGGAGACATTACTCTCAGCAAACTTTAATCTCACTTTTCAGTGGTTGAGTCTGTATTAGACACTGCTTGTACTACTTAATTGATAGGTGTAGCAAATGGGGATTGTTTTTATCTGTAGAGAAATTTTTATATAGAGAGGAATGCTAACATGATTGGTAAATAGAGCAGGGAGATCTACCATGGTGTAGAGTATTTCCTAAATATTTTGAAGGGTTTTGTGCATCTGCCCAGGATCTAAAATGAAGGTCTTATACAGATTGAAAGTCAAATATAGTCAACAGTATTTATATTATATTATTAAAAAGATTTGTCATGCTCACCTTCTTTTCACAACTGTTTTTCTATTCTTAGCTATAAAAAAAAACAGACATAATTTTGCCCACACAAATCATTAAGCCAATATTTTGCATTTTACCACCTACCCTCCCTCTCTTCAGTAGCGTTATTTCCTGTCTTTTTTCCCACCATGTTGGCACTGCTGAGAAGACCATAGATTTAAGTGAGCAGGGGGTGGGGTGTTTTTATTTTGTTTGTTTGTTTTTTTAGTTTGACTTTGTGGAGTATGAAAAGGCAGGAAGGGCCAATCAGTCAATTAAGAAAATTACCCAGCATGGTGACTCCTTTAATGCTATTTTAAGTAATCAACAACAATATAAGTATAAAGATAATGTCTAAACTTGAGAATACATTGATATTTTTCAAAAACTCAGTCTATCTCGCAGTCCTACTCCATTGTTTCTGGTATTTCTTATTTTGTTGCAGTAGTATTAAGTAGGTTTTGATACGATTTACCATTTTACTTTGGTTATCAGAAAACAAAAACCTGAGTTATTCATGTACATTGTCTTTTGCCATTCAGCTCTTGGATGGACCCGGGTCAATCTTAACTTGATTTTCAGGACTTATCACTTTAGAATAGTTTGATTAATTGAGGCTGCCTCCAACAAACTATCTGTATTGTAGTTTTTTCTCAGTGCAGAAAATAATTTCAGGAGTCAAGTAGATGTATTTTCTTTTCAGAAATAGTTTTTGGTCCATATCACCCAGCCCTACGTTCAGCCACCAGTGTTCTCAGATGAGTCTCCACTGGGATTCATGGATGCAAATAAGTTGCCAGTAAATTGATCAAATACAATGGGAGTGTTCAGGGAGTTGTTGTGTTGTTTTAACATTCAGTTGTCAGTGTCCAAGAGCAGAACCTGTTTGTTTATGAGTGCAAAGAGGGATTGAGTCTGTGAAACGGCAATAGGTGGAGTGTTTAACAGGTAGCACTGCAGCTGGGTTTGCAGCAGTGTCCTTGATTCTGGATTGCTGTGAACGAGCCATAGATTTCTTCATGTTGTGGCTGAATTGAGACGTCTTTGATTGCATGGGTTGGTGTTGATGTCTGCGTCAAATCCACAGTTACTCTCTTTCCGCTCAGCTCCACAATAAGACAACACGCCTGGTTGGATTATTGGTTATCCCAGTGTCTGCCGCACCGTGCCCTGGCCCAGCCCCACCCCCTCCAGCACCCCGTGGCCTGTAGATTGCTTTAAAACCCCTTCTGTTCCTCTCCAGGCAGCCGGAGCTTCCTGGTCCTCATTGCCCCTCTTCTTCTCCCCTCTCTTTCCCTTTTTCGTCTCTTCTCCCTCTCTCAGTAGCAGTCTTTCTCCACTTCCTCCATCCTGGTCCAGCTCTGAAAATTGAAAACAGTCGGTGTGGGGAGGAGAAAGCACAGAGGAGTGCAAGGTCTATCTTTGTCTGCCATCTGAGTCATTTTTTTTCATTGTTCAGCCACGGTCACTGCTTCTGCCTGTATTTTGATGAAACGGCGCCCTCTGTGGTCACTGCTGCTCGGTGCAGGAGCAGACATTTTCCTCTCATGTCTGCCTTTGAAATGCCCATTCTGTGTGTCATACTGGTAAAATGGAGTACTCTGCTCTCAGCTGGTATTCACTCTTTGTCATGAGATAAACCACTCTGATGAAACTCCCTTATTTTGAAGTCTTCCTCCTCACTGACCCATGACTGATTATGTTGTTTTTGATAAGAATTCTTCCCACGGTGCCTTTGGTTACTGTGAGATTTGTTTAATGCTGATTCACTGACCTCTGCAGTCTGACAGAGGAAATGCTTTAAGGCTCCGATATCATTTGATTTGATGATGTGTTTGACTGTTCCTTTTTGTTTCATTGTGTCATGTTGTAAAGGATGGACCCGGCTCCGTCCAAAATTGATTTTAAGGGCTTATCGCTTTATGACAGTTTGATGAATTAGGGCTACCTCCAACAATCTATATTGTTGTTTTTTTGTAATGCAGAAAATAAATTGAAGAGTCAAGTGGATGTTTTTGAACATCTATTTCAGGGATACCAAGGAAAAAATTCATGAGATTTTAATGTAGTAGGTAGAAACAAGGCTTTCGTGGGTCATTTGGCATGTCACTATCATTATTTATTTCCCATGACAGCTGCATTAATAATTGCAAAATATTGTAAAAATTATTTATTGTAATGTCTAAATGTTTTTTATCAGTTGTTTTTATTTTCACACACACTTTCCAGCTTCCTACAATCATTTTACTGTGCCACTTGCTATGTTATGCTAGTTTTGTCGTGTATTGAATATTTTAATGTAACATTTTTGTAATTTTGCTACAAGAGTATCAACACCGCTTCAAACTCATAGTTTACTTGTATAGATGCTTGTATAATATTTTGATATTATTAAGTATAGTGTTTGATTATATTTCACTTTCACTACAACAACTGTATGCATTGCAGACGTTGGCTTTTATTATCTTTTCTGTTCCGAGTATATAACTGGTGAAAAGTATTTTGCAAGAAGTTCATTAGATATTTTTGCAAAAAAAGCTTTTTTATACATTAAAGCCATTAGCATGACATTGACTTACAAACTGAATGAAATGTATGTTGAGTTTTTTTTATTGCGCATAAAATCCTTTTTGAAAATGTTCCAAATGCAATTTTTTAGTTTCATAGACTTGGACATGAGCATCCTGGTCATGAGCAGTATACTAGTTTTGATCTATTCAAGATTTTGGGTTGACATGCACACACACACCTTTTTTATTAGTTTCCCTGAACACATAAATACCATTATTTACCATTATATATATTATATTATGGTTTCTAACCACAGCATCTTGTCATTGTAGGCCAGTGTTTGGCGAATAATGGGAAATTTAAATTTGTTGGATTTTGAAATTAGGACTCTTGACTTACATGTATTAGAACAGTCTTGAAAGAAATAGGTTGATAAGTTGTCAACCTCTATCTCTTTTTTTGAAGAAGTTTTATTGCACTTATTTACGTGTCTGTCCCTTAAAGTTTCAGCCTTTAGGGGTTATTTGGTCAAAAATTCCCCCTGTGTTTGTTTGACTCTGTAGGGTACATAAACCCAATGGTGGGAAGATTTTATAAATACTGTGTGATAATTATTCGGGTGTTTGAGCTCTACACGTTCAGCTTTCTGATGCCAAGCTTGTCAGTACCTACAGAAGTTAGAACTCTAAGTCGACAATATAAGGCAATAAATAAGTTGTATCTGAAAACTTACACTTGTTCATCTTACTAAAACAAGCCCTTGCACTCTCTTTGACCCCAGATGGAAGCGTGCAGAGAGTCGCTACACGGTGGAAAGAGCGGCCATCATCAGCCACTGGAACTGGCTCCAGGCCCACATCTCAGACCTGGAGTACCGCATCCGACAGCAGACCGACATCTACAGACAGATCCGTGCAAGCAAGGTAATTTCCTTGTGAAGATCTTTTTTGGAATGAGCTTGACTTCTTGTGCTTTTGTGGAGTACAGCACAGAGCTGTTTTGGACCAGACTGTGGATATGAATTTGTCTGATATTCTACCTCTAATACACATATGTATTGTTTCTACAGGGTTCAGTTGAGTTGGGAGGTGTGGCCCCCAGTGCGGTGTCTTCAGCTGGGACAGAGGTGAAAGCAGAGCCTGTAAACACTCAGGTGAGCAGATGATGTGCTCCTGTCAAGCTTTTATTTGACCCTTTTCTTCCCTTTTAAGAGTAACTAAATGAAATTGTAGTGTCTGCTTGTTTTTGTTTGTGATCATTTAAGAAAAACTCCTAAACTTTTAAAATATCTGTTTGCCCTTTTATGTTGCAGTTTGATCATTTGTCACCATTGAAAGGCAATTAAGTAGGAACAAAACCTTCAGGTCAAAATCATACTACAAAATCTTGAAGCTTTACAATAAAATCAGAGAAAAATTCTAATAGCTGTTAACGCCAGTATAAGAAGAATTGCTCAGCATTTAGGTGTGAAAGCTTAAACAATCCCTAGAGTAAACCACGTGTGAGAAACTAACAAGGAATTTGTCGAAACAGCTCTTTGTTGGTGGATGATAACCTGTAAGTACATGACAGCTGTTAACCATCCTGTGAACAAACAGGTTTATTATGCACCCGGTGATCAATGAAATATTCAGACTGTGTGGATTTTGTCTCAGCTGTTGCTGCAAATGAAATGCTAAATGATTAGCGGAAGTCATTTGTTAATTTGTATGTGTATCTCAGACTTGAAATGATTTTAGAGGAAATTAGTTTTGTGAGTTACTCCTGACGTCCACCTCACTTAACTTAACGTGATTTATCACAGGATGAGCCTGTCACAGTGGATAAAGTTGATTTTTGATTTTTTTTTTTTTTTTTTTTTTTTTTTTTTTAAGTGTTTGTAAACATCTGATTCGTGGCTGATCCTGGATGTTTTTATGAATCAAAATATACCAAAATAGTTGTTTAGTTGAGATGCCAACCAGTGTAGATAGGCAATGTAGTTGGTCTGTTTCACATTAAAGAAACAGAAATGCTATCACCGAAGTGTTACGGAACTATCTGAAGCAGAAAGTAAACAAGTTAGTTAGCTGTGTTGGTAGTTAATGACACCACATTGTTTCAGTGAAAACCCGTGCAGACAGTTTGGTGCTGGTTGGGACACACATCACACATCAAATCACAGGTGTGATTTGAGAAACAAATCAAGTTTTGACTGCTATCATAAAGTGTTTATGTTGTTTCCCACACATGGATGAAACTCTAAACGGTCACTCATGGCCACCCAGGTGAAATAGCTGACCTTTTATATCCGAGTATAACTGCAGCTGGTATGTCTCTGTGTAAATATGCAGATATAGTTGCAACTTCTCACATTAAAACTGATGATTTAAATGTATTTTTGATGCTATGATAGGAGATGTGTGTGTAAAGCCTGATTTGTACTTAAGTGTCAAAGCCATGATGTAGAGCCCTGCACTGTCTTGAGCATTTATGCTTGTGCCTTGATGTGTCCTTCTCGCACTGCAAATGCTAGTTGACTGTATCATTTCCATTGCAGACCTGGAATAATGCTTGTAGGTACCACTCAATTGCTGGCAGTTGTGCGACACTAAGCAATGGACCAGTTACAGAATTATCAGGCTGTGTTCTTTGGATTGTTTGTTAAATTTTTGAGGTGCGAGTCAGGCTGTGTGCGTATGGCTCTTTATCTAAATTTGGACCTCTAGCATAGATTTAATGCAGAAATATGAATCAGGCTTAGTGATGTGTTTGTGGGTGCTTACATTTCTGTGTGTAGGTAAGAAAATGAACATAATGGAAAGAAAATTAGTTCAACAGATTAAATTGATGTTGACACAAAAAAGAAGTCCAAGAATAAAGCCAGTAGTTCAGTGGCTGTTAGGCAGCTGTTGTCTTCAAGGTAACTGACCTGCATTCTCTTCCGCACTCTGTTTCCTGTTGACTACAATTTGTCTTGTCAGATCAGTCAGTAAACATTAATCATAAGGTTTGAAAACTCCCTACCACCACAGCCACCCCCAACCTTTTGCCAAGATATTGTCCCTTACTGTTGGAAACACTTTATTAAACCACCTGATTCTGACATCAGTGCAACAACAGTTGGAAAAAACAGGGAATTATGTAACGGCAACAACGCTTTTTTTGTTTTCAACTAGAAAAGTGTCTCTTTCTTCTGTAAAATTTTGACTGACCATTTCAAACAAGAACCTGTCATGTTTTGATGCAATGAGACCTCCAGTCCAGAAGGGGTAAATTAAGGATGCTTTAATTTGCTTTTAACAATGAAATATTTCATTTTTTATAGTTTACAGAGAAGCAGCTCTGAGTGATGCCTGTTTTGGCACTGTGCAGAAAAGGTTTTTGGTTTTAAGGGGAGCCAGGCCTTCTTTGTAAATCTGGTCTGAATTATTTAAGAGCAGGGAAGCAGGATGATTCAGTTTGTCTATTATGTCATTTCCTTAAATATCCTGTCTTCTGTTAAGTGCTTTAAGTTGACTGTTTTTCTCTGCCCCTTACATTGGGTGTGTTTTCTCACTGGCTTTGTCTCATCTGTCCGTGCAGGATGTTGGTTCAGAGCGGCTTGAGCACACAGGCCCCGCCCACATCTCCACCACAGAGTCTGGCTCATGGAAAGGTCAAAACACACAGCCTGTTAACGGCGTCCTCAGCAGGTACGATGATTATGATTACCAAGCCTCATTTCCCAGAAGGTACCGTGCTCTCAGAGAGACGCAGGAATGCACTTGATAATTATTGATTTCAGGGATTTGTGATTGTGTGGCAAAGGTGTTGTCCAGAGCAGCAGTAATTATTGCTTCATTAAGCAGAATGCTGCCATTCTCATAATGACTTGAGTCATGTTAAGAAAGTCTTGTGTTGCAAGCAAATCCTTCTTTCAGGGTTTCCACAGATCCTAAAAAGTCTTCATTTTTAACTGAGGCAAAAAAGATCATAAAACTATTTTGTTCATTTGTGAAAGATCTTTTATTTTGCAGAACCCTTTAACAAAGACTTTTCTGGATACCTTATCAAAATCTGACATGTTATACATATTTTTAATCATATAATTTGTGGACTTGAATGTTCAGTGACAACTTGCGTCATTTAAGGCAAAATTTAGAAATGCATTTACGAAGTCCTTACATAGAAGATACATCGAACCAGGTAGGGAAACATGGTGTGGAGAGGAAATGTGGCATTAAAATGAATAAAACAGGGTATGGTTGGCGAGGACATAAACAATTAAGAGGCTTCCTTTAATGTTTTCTTTTAATTTGGTTTTGAAATTGTGCAGCAACCTTTACCTTAACAACTGATAGCTTTTGCATAGGATTTACTTTTATGTTTCTGCTTTCTTTTATTCAAAAAAAATGTGCTATTTGCCAGCGTCCAATCTGTAAGTGAGTTTAATACATTTTTAAACGATAGAAATCAGCAAAACCAATAGTCAAAAATGAAACCACAGGTTTTATTCATGTGAAAGTTACAGCATCTATCTCTCACTTCCTGAAAAGTGGTGATATTGGAGGTTTGAGGTTTCTGCCCATCAGCAACAAAATACAACTGTTAGAGATGCCCAATGTTGGATTTTTTTGTCTTTATCTGACATGCCAATGTTTCCAGACTCATCTTAGCGCAGATACTGACACAGATGTGTACACATTTGTTTGTCAAGGTCAGAAAGTCTGCTTTGTACCAGAATTGACACATTACTCTCACAGTGATGGTCTTTTTGTGCTGTAAACAGATGTGATACAAGAGAAATAATGTTTGGCTCTATAATAAATGATACTGTAGCAGCGATTTGTTCTTATATAAATAATAAAACTCAAAAAGGCATTGAGGCACGGGAGAGTGGCTCTTTCACAGGATCAAATAATGTCAATGTCCAAGCAAAAATTACAGTTTCTTTGTGTTTACATATAAATAGTCGTCCTCATGTCTTGTTTTTTCTCCTTGGCTTCCTGGTGAGTAACACACCTTGCCTGGTGCCCACCTATCCTGTTTTACCTTCCAATCTATATCCATATCACCTGCTGCCAAAACTACCAATCTATCTGTGAACCAAATAGTCTGTACCATAGTCTAGTGAAAACTCTGTCATCATCATATTACTTAATCATTTTTCTTCAACAAAAGCAGAAATTAAACTGAGTGATCATTATTTAACTGGTCTTTATGCCCCTTACAAAGATCAAAAATGGATTTACACATAGCTGATGTTATGGCAGTTGTCACATGAGTCTGATGTGTTGGTATGTAATCTGAGGGTGTAAAACCTGTGACCTTACTTTCCCTGTTGGTTGTCCTTGTGACAGGATGGCAGAGAGTGCAGACTCAAAGCTCCAGCAGCCATCAGCCTACGACAGCACGTGTGTGGCTGCACGCACGCGCCCGCTCATCAGCTGTCGACGACGGCGGCTCATTCAGCCCAACACTGTGCCCAACCTCAATGGCAAGGTGAGTATCAGACTCTTTTAAACTGTGTGGCCCTTAAATAAGCTCATGAAGTCATGCCCCGCTAAAATGAATGCAGAGGTCAAGATGATGTGAACATGTGTGATGCTGAGAGTTTTGCTCCATGGCTCTGTAGATGTTGGTCGCAGAGTGAAAGAACAAGCACACTTCTATTCTCAAACAGCATGCTATGTGTTTTATGCTGCTGCGGCTGCTGTCACTGATTAGTTCCTTGTTTTGTAACCTAATGAACGCGTAAACAAGTGATCTGTGACTTTTGCTGCAAAACTGGGGCAAGCAACAAAGACGAGGAAACACCCTCGTGACAGCTCACAAGTTTGAGTGAGAAAAAATAGAAACATTTACTGTTGGTTGATTCTTCTTAACCCCAAGAACAAGCACTCACAAACTAAGCGCTGCAGGTCAGGCCACTGTTGGACATTTAGAGTAAAAGTTTTTATTAATCAAGATAACCGAAGTATAACCAAAGTATACTTCAGCCAGTTGCCTGTGTATTTTGAGGAAAGGATGGAAGGCCTCTGGTAATGTCATGCCTTACAAATATTACATCACTTTGCAGCATATTTTAAAGTAGGAATAGAGGTCACGTTTGTCAGTTTTTATTTGTCAATGCCCCTTTTTATAAAACTTAAAAATCTGAATTGTAAGAAACTAAGCCGTCAGTCAGAAAGACAATACAGTCATAATGTGAAGTGACTCTTTTCTTTGCAGCAGAAGTAGAGTCAAAGCACAAATGTACATGTTTAATACCATCGAAGTACACAGTTGAAGCTTTTTCTCTTTTTTTCTCCAAGATAGAATATGCTGATTCACACAATCCATTGAGTTCAGTCTTGGTTCATTTTTCTAAAGTAGTGTGACATCTTATGTCATTCAAGCCTGCATCATATAAAAAACAGTTCACACAATAAGACGTGTTTTTATTGGGGAGAGATTGTTGTTGAGTTTCCACACACACCAATGCCTAACCTCTCTCAAAACAAACAGCTACACTTCAACCACAACCACAAAGCCACATGTACGGCATTTCACTTCTAGACACATAGCATGAGCTGACCCTACTAATTCTGAAAAATATACTCCAATATGGTAAAATTATTAGGGTTATTAATTTAATCATGTCTATTGTGAAGATATGCAAAGATAGGCATGTGACTTGAATTTCTACATGGGGGAACCTGATTGATTGAGCGATGAATTTAAATGCAAATGGGGGTGTGTATTTGCAAGAACCAGGTGGTAAGATACATACAGCAGGAGTTATGATACAGTATATCACAATGTCTTGTGTTAGAGTAAATAGAACAGTACATTATGATTTTTTCACAAAAATGTTTTTCTGTACAGCTTTTAAGAACTCACAATATTGTATGCACAAAAAATACAGTTTCTCATCAGTGTGTTTTCTGTAAAGCATTATCCCTGCATCATGGATAAACTTCATCTGTCCCAGTGGCATAAATAATAACCGTAAATGTAACAGAAAGAGGGTGACTGAAATTGCTGAATGTATGGTGCCAGCTAGTGGCCAGAGGCTGCACTGAAATACAAAACAAATGTTCCAAATATTTATAAATTTTTGAAAAATAAAATGTCAAAATATTGGGCTAATAAGTTGTTACAGTATTGCAGTTTAAAATACTTAAATATAATGGTGTCTCAATACTTCCTTACATCCCTTAGTGAAAACATTTTAACACGGTTCACTGTTTTTTCTTCCTGTTGTCTCTGATACAATCATCTGTGGTCAATACTTCGTGCTGCACAATTTGGTGCCTTACAAACTCGCTGTCTTGTCTACTGCTGCTACAGTACTGCTGGATCATTTACCACAAAATAACTGTGGTAGATCCCCAACAGTTTTATTTTGAAGTACTGATACTAGAAATATTATGCAGTGTTAAAATCTGTGTTGAAATCCTCACAGAGACTGTCAGGAAAAATGCAAGTTGTATGGGAGGATGCTTTGGGGGTATTTGATTTTCCTACTTTTTTTCCTTCTTTTTTTCCTTTTTTTCTTTCTAAAATAAATCAAAAATGACATTTTCAGTCGCCTGTTTTCTCCCACTGATCAGGGCCAAAGTGACATTACTGAACAAATGATACAGTGATAATGATACAAATACAGTAGTCATTCTTAGGGAGAATTAGTTGTCAAAATAATGAAGTCAGATCCTTTTCTACTTGGCCCCAGAGTAATAGTTGTCAAACTAATAGTAGTTTATTATCAAGTTATCATCAGGACGTACTTCCTGTCAGCTGCTGTGTCGAAACTTGTAACAGAGCTGCCTGTCATGAGGAGCCACCCTAGCTTCATCAAATGACTTCTGCGGTTAAGTCATATTGTTCCATTATGCAGATGTAAACAAGCAGTGAATTAATAGCTTTATCAGCATCTTGCATGCCTGGTTGATGTTTTATCTTAAATGAGGATCGAAGCCCCAATTACACTGCCATTTCAAGCTATAATATTTACACCCCTGTGACACTTTGCCTCCACTCTACATATCACAGAGATAGAAAGGGGTGAACAAGGTAGTATCAGAGGCATATTATTGTTGAGAGGTGGACACGCAGATTCAGTGGGGGTCAGGAGCTCTGCGAGTGTCTTTGTGCCTTTGTGTTAATGAGGAGCATACGCCATGTTGCGCGTTTTTAAACCGTAATGCACTGTGAATGGACACAGATGTTAGAACTCCACTTAGTGAATGTAAATGTGTCTTTGTGGTGGAGCTTTTGCATGAATGCACTGTAAGGGCATTCACGCTATGGCAAATGCGCACAACTTAACTAGAGCAATGTATAACCACGCTAAGCCCAGCCATATAAGTGTTTACAAGGAAAATCAAAGGCTGGTTAACATTGCAATCATAAGTTTCACACAGCAAACATAAATACAGACAAATCAGTGTTGTAAGCATGGTGAAATGTTTTGGTTAAGTTGGTTAAAATAGGAACAGGGATGGCCTCATATCAGGACATATTGGCAAGTTTTTGGATATTTGTGGTGACTCAGGATATGAGACCTGGAAGCAGGATGGTCAAGGCTAAATCAGGACCTATGATCATACGACGCTAAAGGAAAATTAACAGTGTAACTGTGGAAAGATGGATAAACTAGATGTGCTCTTCCAAATTGGGAGTAAAAATATGTAATTCGAAGCTTACATAGTTTAAATTAGGATGAAATAAAATTTTGAAACAACTAAAACATTCTGGCACCTTGTTTTGCTGCTCTTTGTTGTCTGTTTTCTGTGTTTTTTTATTACACTAACATTATGGAAGTTTGCTTCTAATTGATTTGTCATTAGTTGTATATAAACATCGTAACAACTTAATCTTTCAAAATGTCTTTCTAGCAAGTTTTCTGTTCAGAAAAAAAAAAGTAATTTCCTCTGTCATTTGTTAAGTACATTTATTTCTGTTATGTTTTCTGTGTTAACGTCTGTCATACTTTTCAAAATTCAGTGTAATAAAACATGTACTGTCACCATGACCACAAAGCCTTTAAGCAGAGATATTTCTGCGATGACTCACTGAACTCCTGTGGCTGTTAGTCTCAGAAATATCAGAAACCATTTGTTCTCCTCTGAGTAATACAGTATGTGATTAGCACTCCTGTTTACTTAAAGGTTGATTTTAAGTGATCACAGTTTGACATGGTTGCCTTGATGTTTTTCAGGCCCCGAGGAGCAGCTGTATCCAGTGTAACTGCAGGGTAAACCCCAGCTGTGTGATGTGCGGTGGCTGGCCCACCCCAAGAGAGGACCCCCAGTACGAGCTGCCCACCCTGGAGCGCCTGTCGAGGCTGGATCTTGGCGTCCACCCCATCCTCTCCTTCCCTGACGGTTAGTGTTCAGCTAAGTTTACGCAGTCGTTTCCTTCTTTACATCTAGAGGGGAAGACAAACAAGGAGTGGCCACAGAGATATTTCTCATCAGGAAGTCTTTAGAAAATATTTTCAACCATTTAGACAATCTTTTCTATCCATGATTGTGTGTCTGTTTTCTGTCATTTTCCCCAAAACTTTGGTTTCTTCTACTACTTACTGATTTAAGCTTCTGGTTTTTCAATATCTTAAGATGTCTTATTGTGTTAAGGAAAAGCAGTTTTATAATATGAAGGACTTTTGTTTCCCCCTCAAAAACACTGTTGTCTGATACATAATAAAGACAGAATAGTATATAGAACCACGACACTGAACTACATTTGACATCAGTTTCTATAGTAAATGCCTTTGGCTTATTATAAATGTTGCATTTCGTTATGAATTGCTAATGCTGAGCTGCAGATGGTAAATGTGAAGTATCCAGCTTTACTCTACACTCTTGTTTGTACCATTGTAATCCCCCACTTGAGTATTTGAACTCTCTGTCTCGTCTTTCCTCAGACGTTTGTATAGGCCTCCGTCTGCAGCAGGTAATGAAGAGTCAGTGGCAAACGAAGTCGCTGGAGAGGAGCAAACCACTCAAGAAGCTCTCGCTCAAACACAAGCTGTCCTCGTCCAAAGAGAAGCACAAGTTTACCAACTCGCTCATGGCAGTCAGTAAGTAAAGATACTACACCCATGTTTGAAGACAGAGATTTCTGGAAAGCAGTCTGCAAGTTTATAGCATCTAAAATTCTTTTTTTGAGATATCAGACTCATTTAAAGAGACTGGTGCTAAGATTTGAAACATCAGCCATTAGCAGATGCATCAATGTTCCATACATCAATAATAATAATGTGATTTGCCGGTGTTGCAGGATTGGGTCACTATAAGAACCGTGCTGAGAAGCAGAGGACAGTGGAAAGCAGCTTGGGAAGCAGCAGTTCTGTTCTGAACGCAGCCCGGCACGAGAGCCCGGCTGTCTGTAAGACCGAGCGGCTGCAAGGCCACTCCACGCCGCTGGGGCCCTACGACAAGAACTACAGCCGCAAGAGATTAAGAGAGCACTCTCTGGACCGGAGTGACAGTGAGTCTCTTTATCAATGCAGAAAATGCATTTGTTTTAGAGTCATTTTACAGTGATATTTAATTTGATGTATTTATTGTTCTGTCCTGCAGCTTCCCCTAAACTGTTCCTGGAGTCGAGCAGCCCCTGCCCCTCTCTGGCCAACATGCACTCGTCCCTCCACAGCCCCCTCACTCGACAGTTGTCCACGTCCTCAGAGAACTCCACACCGCTGGTTCCAGGCAGCCAGAGCGTCCCCAACACACCTGTAAGGACTTACTGCTTAAAATCTTGATTTTTAGGTTTGCTTTATTACCTCATGTGAATTAGGTTGAGTTAAGAAACTTAGATGTTTTTATGTTTTCTTCCTTTTTTTTAAAGTG
Organism: Cetoscarus ocellatus; assembly: GCA_037902135.1. Lineage (NCBI taxonomy): Eukaryota > Metazoa > Chordata > Actinopteri > Labriformes > Labridae > Cetoscarus > Cetoscarus ocellatus. The sequence goes on from JBAMNC010001212.1 coordinate 1,467,203, forward strand.
GTTTAAGAGCAAAAATAATCTGTAGTTTTGAAAGTGAGCTGTACTCTGGTCAAGGTCATCATCGGCTAACTTACATTTCAAGAGTCCTACCTGTGTCTCACAAAGATGTACTTTGGTTAGGGATGCACAATTTTTAATTTTTACCATTATTCGACATGCAGATATTTCCAAACTCTTTATTGCTGATATTGATATTGGTGCCTGGTATTTTATGTCAAGAGTACAAAGTCTCCGCCTAACTAAAATTGACCAGTTACTTTCATGCTCACAGTCCATTTGTATGAGAAACAGATGTAAAGCAAGAAAACAGCATTTTATTCTTTAATAAAAGATATTTTTGATTGGTAAAAGTGGACATTCAGTGATGATGAGGTAATCCATCGTGATTTGTACTTTCTGCATATATTGCACCCATTGTGTGGGATATAAATGGCTAGTTGTTACGGTCAAAATATCTGCAAAAATATTCATATCCGCCTGTACCGATAATCAACAACAAATATCTGCAGATACAGGTATTGGTCCAGTGATTATGTGCATACCTGACTTTGGTCATTTTTATCACAGAAAAGGTTATCAATATGATTGTTGTTAGTGTTTTGTCAAAGTATTTAATTGTGGAAATTTTCAACACAGGTTGGAACAACTTGTCAGTGAATCTGATCAGCATTATAAAACTGAAAACGATAGGACTTGTAAATCCATCCAGTTGCTTTTGCCTCCATTATTTTATTTTTGTTGAAAGTTATTACAACAAAAATGTCCTGGAAAAAATAAAAAGGCTCTAAAACATGAGTCTTTCAGATCAAATATGAAACTACATTTGAAAAAATGAGGTGTGGGTACTGAGAATTAGGATGTAATGTGAGTTTAAGATGACCTGTTTTCCTTATTTCGCATTAGATCAGAAAATGTTGTCGCTCAGAGTTTGTATAAAGTGCGCAGCAGATGAGAAATAGAAATGTAACTCAGACTGAAACTTCGTCTGCTTCGTGGTTAGTTTTTTTTCTGCAGCCGCTGCAACAGGAAATGTCGGGAAACAAAAGCACCTGTGTGAGTCAGTGTGGGTGTCATCTTTGTGTAGTAATGTTTCTGTCTTTACAAATGCCTTTATTTGTGTTTTATATTTTGAGCCCACCAAAACACAGCCCTCGATTCAGGGCTCAAGATTCTTTTGTCATCATCCCCTGACTTCCCCCAAAAACAGTTTTAATCGTCCTAAGTGAATCTGAATTTTCCCCCAAGGAGGTTTCCTTACCTACTCAGTACTTTCACTTGTATGTTTTTCTGATTGATGCCTTTGCAGTGGTTACACTTGAAAATTTTAAGTGCTATACAGAAAACCAACCCTGATTGCCATAAAAAAGAACAACATTGAACATCATTTGACAGCTGTGGTCTAACAGTCAGTGATCACTGGGGTGCTTTTTGTGAATTGAAGTAGTTATTTTACCCATTACAGCTCTGTGGTAGAGAATCAACCACTCTGACAGGATATTTGTTTGAGTTTTGAAATAGGTCAAGGAATCATATTATGATAATAACTATATCAATGAACTATTGCTTATAGATGTAACAGCATTATGTGAGCTACCTTGGCAGAGGTTTTTCTGTTTTGTTTCAAAAAATGTTTGTTTCCCAGCACCTAAGTTTTTTGGATGTGCGTGCTGTATTCTTCATATTGTAAAATCAAACAGCCCTACAGCACACTGCAACCTGTCTGTGTCAAATATATTCCACACTGAAACAAAGTGATGCATTCAGCAGTTGATTTTTAACAAAAATGGAGTGAATCAGTTGATCAAAAGTGTTGAAAATATGTAAAATTGACGATTTCTTATTCTCAGAGCTTAAACCGGAATTACAGTTTTTATGTTGTGTGAATCCTTGACGTTGACTCGTTCTTCTGTCCTTCTGTCCTCCAGCAGCAGCCCATCAAGAGGAGGCGAGGTGAAAGCTCTTTTGACATCAACAACATCGTGATCCCCATGTCTGTGGCTGCTACCACCAGAGTGGAGAAGCTGCAGTACAAAGAGATCCTAACCCCCAGGTAAACACACACAGACCACACACACTCTGTCAGCTCAGAGCGTCGCAGCTGACCATCATCGTGTTTGTCCTGCATCCTGTTTGCTCTGGAACAGGAGCGCTTACTGCCTCACAAGTTACATGTTCTTTGTGCTTATTTTTAAAATTACACTTCCAGCTGTTTTCCTACTTAACGTGTTATTTTCAATTTTTGCAGTTGGCGGTCCGTGGACATCTTCTCTCAGCCAATCACTGAAGAAGAAAATGAACGGGAGGTCAGTGTTTACCATCACTGCTGAGTTTGTTTCAGCATCATTATTTGCCACAATATTCACTTTTTTATGACTGAAGGCATGATAAAGCCAAACAATAAAAAATCAGCTATATGTTAGTCAAAACTGCAGCAAGCAAGCCTGACAGGAAAATGCACAAATACAATGGCGGCAAAACCAATACTTTTCCATTTCATCTGTGCATTCTGGACAGTATGCAGAAGTTTCCCCAAAAGCTCAGGACAGCCCAAGAATTAGGAAGTAACATTAGTTACCAGTGATCTCTGTTTACGTTGCCAAAGTATAAAGTGGGATTTTACAAGTATTGTGTCAAAATTTAGATTTATGATTTAAGTAAAAGGTTGTCCGATACCACTTCAATCCTGCTGAGCTGTCGTATCATGTGTTATTACTCACATTATTAATATACTTCAGATGTGGCTGGACAATATTAGAAAAAATAATATTGCTTTTTTCCCTCAGTGATAATATTGCAATTTTTGAAGGGAACTTAACAACATATTTTGATTGAAGCCAATAGTTCTTCTATTTTACTCTGCAGTCGTCACCAGAGTGATAAATACACAGAGGGAGAGCTTAGCAGTTCATTTTTTCATTAACTCCTACCTAGCGATACCATTTCTCAAAGCCTGTTATTTGACATCTCTGATTGGGCATCCTAATTCTGACAAGTGAATTCTCCGTGAGCAGCCTCATATTTTGATTTCTAAAAGCTCGCAGCTAAGACAGTTTTTAGGATGGAAAATGTCCTAATGCGTCTGTGTTGGGATATTCATTTAAGGTACCTTTCTGTGGGTATTACATTAGACTTAAACTTGCTTTATAGTCATTCAGTAAACACACTGTCAGTGCACATATTAGACAAAATTTCACTGCCATGGCTCACAGTATTTGCAACAAAAAATATTCTATAAGTTGAAGTATTTAAAAAATATATATACATATAAAAATAGAGAGTAACTAAGAGTGGTCTTGCACATTATTGCCCTGACAGAGAGGGGGCATCATAGCATGATTAATGATGAAAGTAAGGTTAGACAAAATGTTAAAGAAGACATGGTTTGAGTCATGTTGGGACATTATCAAGTGCAATGTAAAAAAAGATGCATTGACCAGCCCTGCTTCAAAGTTAAATTTTTATTTGTCAACACTGTGCTGTTGGCAGTGAATGAACAGTGACACCTGGTGGCCAGACTTTGTAAAGGTCCATTGATGCGAAGTAGAGAAGCAGGATAGTGAAAAGGCCTCTGAAACCAAAGATTTCTGAAGCTCTTAGCAGAAGCTATAGAAAAATTAAAGCCCATGATCATTAATAATGAACCAATTTATTATTTTAGAAATGTGCCATTATAATGTTAGAAAGCATGAAAAAAAATACTCTTTGCATTTTTTCTTAGTCATGTTGCAGTTGAGTCTGATTGGCTCACAGTTAGGAGTCACTTAGCAGTTTTAAATTGTAAAATGTGGATGTAATAAGCCATTCATAAATCAATCATCCATACATCCACTGATGGAAAAGACAGTTTGAGTCTGCAGTGATCACATTTAGAGTTTCTGGTGTTTTGTTTATCTGTAGGTGGAGGACCTGACAGACGCAGCCTTCACTCAGCTCCATCAGCCGTATGAAGACCAGGAGCGATCACGCTGGACTTGGATGGCCCTGGCTCCGGCTAAGAGGAGGGGCAGCAGGTCAGTATCTTTAATGTAGAAGGTAAAAACATTCATCGTTCGTGGTTGATGGTGGATGTGATGTTGACGCTGCTCTGTTTCACCTCCCAGGTCGTATAAATCCGTCGACGGGCGGACCACCCCTCTCCTGTGTGGGACAAACCCCCCCACCCCTCAGCCTGCATCCCCTGACCCAGGACACTGCCCCATGCTGCACGACTACAGCCACGTGCCCTCCCCTATGAGCCCTGCCAGCCCTGACACCACCTCCAACCCCCACACGCCGTGCTCCAGGGACTCCCACCGCCTGCTGTCGAGTGAGGACACGCGCTGCTCCACGCCAGACTTCACCTTTGAGGAACGGGTACGGACCCGGTTTATGTGAAGTGTTTCATGATTTATGTGGAAAAACTTTAAGCTTGAAGAAATATGTTTAGGGCTGTAAAATCGGATGCTGGTTGAACTGGAAATATGTCCAGTGATAACTAACTCCAGTACAGTCCAGTCAAATCCAGACTTGAGTATGCAGGAGTTGACTTGAGATGGTACCATTTTCACTTACTGGGGGTGTAACAACCACTTTATCTTAGTTTATGAATCAATATGTTCTCAAAGATCCATTAAAATATATTAACAGTCAAACATCAGTCTGCAAATCTTTAAGATGCACCAGTGCAAAAAATGTAAGCTCCTATACAAATTAGAAAACCGTCTTCCCTTGCTATACTAGTGAATTAAAACAGTGAACATGGTGCATCAGATGTGGAGCTGTGAAAAATGTCAATCAATCAATCAAACTTTTAATGTAGCACAAAGTGCTGTACATTTAAGTACACAAGCAGATACGAGTCAGGGGATACAAACTAAAATACAAAACCCCACCCACCCTCCCAGCCCACATTTAACACAGTCACTCATGCGTGCGCACACACACACACACACACACACCCACACACACACACACACAGACACAAGGATATTAAGTCAGGACTCTTCAAAAAGCCACAGAGGACTGAGCAAACACTATCTTGAATTGAAAATGAGGAAACACAGAAGCTAAGACTAAACTGACCAAAAAATGAACCATGATAAGATATAACAAAGGTAATAAAATGCTTGAAGTTGATTAAAATCAAACTGTTTTAAAACCAAACAATAAAAGGAAATAAATAAAAAGTGGTAGAATGTAAAATAGTAACTCTGAAATTAAAATGGAGTAAAACTCATATGATGCAGATTAACAGAGTAAAACGAAATTCAGCTAAAAGCCAGACGAAAAAGGTAGGTCTTGAGTTTGCATTCAAAAATATGAACAGTAGGAGCTTCTCTCAGGTCTTCAGGTAGGCTGTTCGATAGATGTGGGCCATAATATTAAAATGATGCTTCACCGTATGTTTTAGTTCTAACTTTGGGAACTATTAATAGACCTCTACCTGAAGACCTGAGGGCTCTTCTGGGCTCACATGGTAAAAGCAAATCAGATAGATGAGAAGGACCAAGGCCATTAAGAGATTTAAAAATCAATAAAAGAACCTTAAAATCTAGTCTGAATGATGTAACCCTAACCCACACCCAACTAAACTGCATTCCAGTTATCAGCTGGTTAGCTTGGGTAGGTAGGTAGATACTTTATTAATGCCTCCTGGGGAAATTTGAGTGTCACAGCAGCTTCAATAAGAGGACACACAATTTAAAATTACACAATATCACAAGACTGCACCTGGACACAGTAAAACGACTAAGACAGTAAAACAAGGTGAAACAGGGTAAAAACACTTGGGTTGGAAATTCAACTTTAGAGTGTTTTCCTGGTGACATGTCCAATTTTCATGTTGAATTCTACAGCTTCAGAGATCTAAGAAAACAAGCCATAAATAGTGCCTAGCACAGGATTTGCAAGGAACCATACATGTGCTACATTTTAAGAGCCACAGTAAGATTGAAGGCCCGAAATGTTGCAGAAAAGAACCATTCAAGGCAACTTGGGTCAATGTATGCGACAAGAAAAAGACAACGATGTACTGGTGATTTTTGTGTTTATAAATGAGAGCCACAAGTTATTCCTTTAAAATTACAAAAATGCAGAAAATGAAATTTTCCAGACTGAATTATTAAACAGGTTGAAACACAGATGTGCATTAATGTCCATAATTAAAAGAAAATAAGAGTCCCTGGATAAGTGATCTCAGTAATCCTTGTATTTAAACATACAAACACGGCACTTGCAAGGAAACACGGGACAAAAGTTGAAATATTTCTTTTTCCTTAAACATAAGTCACATATAAACAACATTCAAGCAATAAGAAGGTTTACTGTACCAACATTCACAGAGACAAACCAGACCGCTTCCTGAATATGCATCATTTTATAACCCAGTCAAAATGTATGAAGGTTATGAAGTGAGCATTAAATGTCCTATTTAACGAGGGATATTGTCTCCTGTTTTCAGACGGTTGCACCGTGGGAGCGCCGCAGCTTCCCCATGGCGGAGGACCCAGCCCCAGAGCCTGAGCCGGAAAGTGACCACCACATCAGGCCCAGAATGCGCAGCATCTCAGGTTGTCGAGCGACGGCCTACGGGCGGCTGGACTCGGACGACATGGAGCTGCCTTGTGAGGACGACGGAGGCATCGTCCACAAACACAGGGCCTCCACCCACCGATGAATGACTGACAGGCTGAGGCTCTGCCCCCTGCCCCGCCCCTCACAGCTCCTCTTTGGCATTAACAAGCAGAACCTCAAAGCAGAATAAGATATTAAATGGGTTCCTGTTGTTTGATATTCAAACATCAGTCTAATACTTTCACAGTTTTTAGTGAACATTATGGAGATAGAAGCCTTTCCCTACACTTGTTTTTGTCACAGGAAAAAAAGGATAAATGTAAAAAAAAAAAAAGTATAAAACAACACATTACAAAAAATGTTTTCTGTAGTAGGCTAAACAATGTACATGGGGGCTTAGTGGTGTTTCATATGTCGCGTGTACACTCGTAGCGCACTATGTAGCGGACTCCTCAAAATATGGCCAAAGGGTGTTTTCTATTGACTAGTTTGCTTGTAATTCCCATGTACATTTTTAGTGGAGTGACAAATAACAAAACAAGAAAAAATACCCCCCTTCCCCTCCTCCTCCTCGTCCTTCTCATCCAAATAAACAGGTACATTTGAGATGTGGTTCCTTCTTCTCCCTCTAGAGGTCGCCTGAAATCACCAGAGCACTTCTCCAAACTGCCAAGTCTGGTTTTTGTTGGTTTGCTTTCTTTGTTTTTCATTCCTGACATGTTTTATTTGTGTCTGTTCTGTCTGTTCCAGCGTAACACATTCTCTGTGTTTGTTTTCTTTCTGTTCTTTTTTTTAAAAAATAGTTAAAATCATTCCTTTACAGTCTTTTTCTGAGAGTGTCGAGCCCCCCCGTAGACTCTCTTTTTCCCTCAGTTCTGTCTCAAAGAGGGCGATGGCACGGAGAGGACCGGGGTGTCTTTTTGAGCACTTGCCCTGCAAGGAAAGCGCTGCTGCATGCTGGGAAACATGTTAGTCTTATCACAACAGCACACTGATTTATTAAACGTAAAAATAAAAGGAATAAATCGCAGGTTACCAGGTTGATTGTACCATCTGCTAATTTCACTCCCCTTCCCTTTCTTTGCGTACAGTTCTGCTGTATTTAAAGAAGTAAAAATGTGGAAAAATAAAAAAAAATAACCCTCTTGCCCTCTTTTTCTGGTTCAGCTTGACAGTTTTTCTCTTGCAAACATTTCAGATGTAGCAGCTCTCAGCTAGACTCCACCCCGAGCTCAGGTTTTCAGTGTAAGGGAATATTTTCTGCTGTTTAATAGTTTCACACTCGCAGACCACTCCGTTTCAACGATTTTATTTTGGCCCCCTCCTCTGTCTCTCACACAAACATCATAACCACAATCTCTGACCCCCTCCCCCTCCTCTTAAGTAACTAATTGCTATGCAAAAAAAAATCTATAGTTGTTTTCATTTTCCACTTCCTTTTTATGCCACAGCCATTCAATCACTGTTTTTTCTTTTGTAGTTAAGATGTCAATGTACCTGTTCGATTGTTGCAGCAGTTAACCTAATCAAAAAGCAGAATTGTTTTTTCTTTTTTGTAAATAGTACCATTAAAACATTTATGTTTAACTTGGCTCAACTGTTGTGGCCTCAAGTCCTTCATTGTCAGAGTGTCTCCAATCACTCATTAAATCATTCACTGTCGCAGCCGGAGAGTTACTTTAGATCGGAGAGTCAGATTTTCCTTTTTTGTAATTTTTCTGCTTTATTGGTGGGACAAGGTGACATTTTCAAAACATGGCAACATCGAGAAAGAAAGATGGGCATTAATGTGTTTAAAACAATTAAACTGAGGGGGAAAACAGAAAAGAGAGTGAACACAAACAGTAGACATTCCATCATAACAGGATCTGATCTGTTGAGACATTAATCTGGGAGTGACCACAGCATTTTTGACGGATGAGGAATGGTTGGACCAAAAGCATGAACTAGAAAGCTCTCGGAGAGAGCAAACCTCTGCCAAGGTAACTCACATATTGCTGTTTTATCTATAAGCAATAGTTCCATGATAAAGTTAGCATCATAATATGATTGCTGGACCCTGAAAACCCACACCTAGCACTCAGAGTCATATTGATAACACTACTAGTTAGACAGTTATTGAGCAAAAACGATTGTTGGTTAATAGTTGTCTGGCTCAGCATCAAAATCTAATCATTTTTAAGTTGGGCCATTACCAACGTTTCCTGAAAAATTCAGCAAAATCTGTCCAGTAGTTTTTGCATAATCTTGCTAATAAACAAATGCTGGCAAAAACATAACCACCTTGGCGGAGGTAAATAAGGTTGTTAAATGGATGGTCAAAGAAAAATTACTAAACAAAAATAAAGGACAATAAATTGAACAGTCAATAAAAGAATCAGATTTTCACCCTTTCTGTCAGGAGTGGGCACTTCTGGTCACCACCAGGGTCGTATTACGCTAATAGGGAAGTGAGATATTGGATTTTTGCAGGTACCTGGGTGCTAATATGTACTTTTTCAAGCTGATACAGATACCATTAGGGCTGAGCTATATATTATTTTAACATGACAGTTGCAGTGTGTGCATGTGTCACATCGCATGATGTGTAATATCGATTACGATTCAATGCAAGTCATGCTGTTGTTTGATGGAAACCAAAAACACATTTTTGTGTTTCCTTGACTTTTTTTCTATAATTAAAGGCATCTAAATTCAACATCAGTGGGCTTATTCACAGAATGGACCGTGGTCAGTGCAGAGTTTTGTCCAACCTGCACACAAAAAGTACAAACTAAAGATAAACTCTCCAGACATGGTGACTGGTAAATGGCTGATTTTTTTTTTCTTTGCAGCTTTCTGTCAATAATAATTTGGAAAAGAGGCTTTGGTGAACATTAAAGATGATGTAAGGACGTTTTCAGTCTTTATAAACAGTCTTTACTGGGACAACCCCCTCAGCAGCAGAACATGAGCTCAACCAGGCCCTCATTAATGAGATTAGATGATTTCCTGCCAAGAGCAAAATGGACCATAGTCATAAAAGTGTTCTTATGGTCTTTGTGAATAATGCTGCATGTGCAATTTGGCACAAAATATCTTAAAGCAGACTTGTATCCACCTTGGATTTACTGTTTTTTATATAAGTTTGACTTGCAGATCAGTTATCAACCCTTGCTTTAGCATTTCCTTTTGCAGCTATTACAATATTTAGGGCGTGATAACCAATCATCAGTAATCATAAATTAAATAAAATTTGATTAAAGAGTGAAATATTGCATTTAAAGTTATAGTCAAAGTTTTATTTTCTCATAAAACCAAAGCTTGAAAATATGTTTTAATATGAAAGAAAAGAAGAGTCAAAGAAAATCTGTATTTTAAAAATTTCAGACAAATATTTTTCTGTTGCTGAAGGGCTAACAAAAGTTAAGTTTGTCATTTAGAATTTGCTAAGGAAAAATTAAAGACCATTAGAATAAGTGCTTTTAGTGCATACTTCAGAAAATCCTGGTGAATCTAGAGTGACAACAGGTTACCTCAGTATTTAAGTGGTTTAATAAAATCTTTTTAATATAAGCCAAGTCTTCTTAAGTGGCACTGTTAATATCTTACAACCCTCCAAAAAGGTTAATATTTTAATTACTAACAAGTGTTACTCAATATAGAAATGATAATGCCTTTGCAATGAAAAGAATTCTTGTTAATGAGTGTAATATTGGGGAATAAATTATTCTTACTGACCAAATGATTAAAATGTGTTTAGCAGAAAGTGTAACTCAACCTAGAAAAATCTCACTGCTGTCCACAGAAACCGAGCATCTTCTTTTTTCAGCTCCTCTGGTCACCTTCCTAATCTGCAGTTATTTTACGACAGTTAAAATTATCAAAACCAATTATCAATTTTAACAATATAGCATTAATTTATAATAAAAAATCAGCTTTTTCATGTCCTGAGGAGCACTGATTTTGGAGATTAATGTTTCTCTAGTCATAGATTGAAAAGAGCAGCAAAGACAAAGTTATTTATTTCATTATAATTTGAAATTTGAATTTTTCATTCTTGACCTTGCTGGTTGTCAATGCAGCGGTCAGTCAAAGAAAGTCAGTGCAACATACGAAGGACACATCATGCTGACTTCCCCTTCAGAGCTGAGGGCATCCAGCAGAGCCATCTACCGTCTGGAGGAGTCTGACCAGAGGTGGTCTTCATGGAAGAATTGGGACCAAAAGAAACAAACCAGCATGGAAGCAAAGCCGAGCAACTCCTCTACGATCAGAAACAAAGGAACTGAGATGCTTGGTTGTGGCAACAGGTGCTCAGGACCGCGACCAGCACACATACAGTCAGCGTCAGTGTGAAGAAGAACAAGGATGCTGGAAGTGAAGGTATGGCCCCACAGAGTCCTGATCTCCAAATCATCACGTGTGTCTGGATTACAGGAGGGCCCTCATCCACACAGGATCTGTGCTTTGTTCTCAGAGATGTTTGAAGCGACCTACCTGAGGTGTTCCTTCTTGATTGAGATTTTCTGAGAGAAAAGAAAAAGTTGACTTAAAGAATAATGAACTTAGAAAAAGTCCATTTCTGAGGTAAAACTGATTCTCAGAATTTTAGAAAGAGTCAGGTGTTTGTGAGAGTTCTGAGAATTTAGTCAGAATTCAAAATTCAAGTAAGATTTCTTTTGGAGGTAAATAAGTAAATTTAAGTCAGCGTTTCAGCATTTTGTTCTCCAATTCAGATATTTTTCTTGGGGTTCTCAGAAAAAGTCCAAATTTTGAGGTCACAACAAAAGTTTCTGTAAAAAAGTCAGCTTTCTTACTTTTTTCCAGGAATTCTGTGATTGAAGTCAGAACATCTAAATGACTGGCAGCGCTCTGCTCGTTTAGCTTTCTTCGAAAACAAAAGAGAATTTGGATTTTATTTCAGAATTTGGGCTTAAATCTCCGAATTGTAGGGAGAGAAAAAACACAATCTGAAGTAAAATAAAATAGAATTGGCACCGTTTCAGAATTCTGTCATTAAAGTTTGATTTTATTACCAAATTCTGATTTTTTTTCCTCTGAATTCTGACTTTGATCTCAGAATTCAGAGGAAGTCAGATTTTTTTTTTTTATGAAAAATTTAATTTTTTTTTTCTTCTAATGGCCCTTTTCTTCCTCTGTACAATCTATTTCCTTACAACCAAGACAATGTGGTAAAGTTTAAGTTTAGCTTAAATTATTAACTTAGATTAATGTAATATTATTATATTATTGAAATTCTACAACCCCTTTATTCATTCGAGGAAAAATACAAACTCAAAAGGAATGATGCAGGTAAAAAAAAAAAGTAACCAGTGTCTAACAGAGAAGGCTTTTTAATTATTAAGACCTCTTGAATTACATTTGTTGAAAGGTATTTATCATTATTGTTATTATTACTACTACTACTACTCCTACTACTATTACTATTATTATCATTAACATTGATTTTGAAGTCAATTTGGATGATGTGACTCAGGCTTTGTCTAATCCTTCATCAGGCTGCACTCTACAGAAACAGTCGCTATGTTTACATGTAATTAGTCAAATTATTGCTTTGGCTTGGCTAAAGCACAACTTTTTAAATGCTTGTAAAAATGTCTGTCTCACTGAAGCTATCTAAGATAAATGTCACTTAGACTCAAACACAGAGCTAATATGAGTTTATCATTGTCCAATAATCAGCATTTTGGAAACTGCAGTTTGGTTGTTGGGAAATATTGACTTTAAAATATTCCAGATTATTTTTTGTAGACTCAGCTTCATGTTGTCAGACTGAATGTCTATTGCATATTTTCATAAAATGGCTTAATTTCTTTTTTGTGTTGCAATAATTCAAAACAACGACACAGTGACTTCATAGCATTTATTTTCAAATACACATATACAGCAACAAGAATCATCATAAACCAGTTATTGATAAAATGCACAATAACGAGAACAATCACATTTCCACAACTGTACAGCGTCAGAAGTAACCCAAAAACAAAAACAAAATAAACCAGAAATAAAAAGGTGATGAGTTTTTGTTACTGCAGAGAGCTCCCCGCACAGAGAGGGAGGGACCACCGAGACACACAAACTTTACCGCACACCTTTAACACTCCTGCTGCAGAGGGACCCTCTCCCTCACATACACACACTCACAGACACGCACACACCTCTCCGTCCTGCACACTGACACCACTGTGCTGTCTGAGAAAAAAGAAAGCATGCAGATTATGTTTCGAGCACACCCTTAAGTCTGTCTGATCTTTAAATTAAATGATTTGTGAATTATAAAGATTTTATTACACAGCGGGCAACAGATCAATATATCCTTTGAGATCCAGAGAGAGAGAGCAGATTATATAAAGAGGATATACAAAAAGAGAAATCGCTGAAAGAAAGGGAGGCAACAAGCAGACGAGCCGGCTCTCACATGAGGGGCATGCAAGAAGATATTTCACGTTATATATCAAGTGTTCATTAGTGATGGATCAGCAGGATTATTGATCAACGTGAGGACTGTTTGGAGAACCCGAATGCAGATCATTTTTATAAGTAAGGATTCTGCTGTTGGTTGTTTACGTGTTATTCGATTAATACAAGACTCTTAAAAAAACAAGTCTACAAACCTCCAATCTGTGGCATGAAACTAATGATAAAACATGGACAAAAGTTTGTGGACAGTGCTGCAAACTAGCCTGGTTTAATAGCATTACGGACCATTTTGTTCCAATTAAGGATAGCAGCATTTAAGTTTAATTATAAAACCTGCCACTAGAGGGTGCAAGGTCGTTTAGATGCCTACCAAACAGGGAAGTCCTCTCTCCTTTAAACTCAATTATCTCGGCTCCATACGATTGATTTTGGCAAGGTTTATTCTTAATCTGTTTCTAGTAAAAATCCAAATTTTAAGAGAAAAGTATTCATAACTAAAATAAAAAAATACACTAAGACCAGCAAAAGACTGACAAAAAAAAATCTAAAACTTGCAAATCACTGCAGGCAGGCTTTCTCCCTGATCTCTGCAGAGGCAGCTGTGCACTAATGTTTTTTTTTTTCTTTTTCTGGCAATATAACTAAGTTTTCTCCTCAAGCGTTAGAAATTCAAGTTCCATTTGTTCCAGTTAAACACTTAAGAACTGGGGGTTACAATGTAATTTTACAGCATCAGCATTGTCACACTTTTTCTTTTTAAGAATTTTTTTTTTTCACATTTAAGGATACACATCTTTGTTAATTATGAAAACAACAATGACACCCATCTGTGCACAAAATGGTGACTTTTAACCTTCAATGGCTTTGGAAAAAATTAACCCACAAGCGTTAATCCAAGATGTATGCATGCTTATTATCTACTTAATTTTTTACCTTTGCATGATGGAGAGTAATTTTAAGGTTTGCAACGAGGGGTTACTTTGGAATTAAAAAAGTAATGTTCTGGAGAATTAATTAAGTTTCTTCAGCAATGTTAAATCCCTGCATAAGAGCATGACATTCTTGTGAGCACAAAAGTATTTTTTTCATGCCATTTTACAGGCTCTGTCATTACAGACCCGACAAAAACATACCATGCTGCTATTGGCCACCCTAGTAAGGTCATCTAAGCATAAGTCTGTTTTTTTTGTGCTTTTTCAACACCTGAAATACGAGAAAATTAGGTCAAAAAGTGTATTTGCTGTGGGGAAAAAACATAAGAAATGTAGGGATGCATCTCTCCTCAGCCATCTGAAGTTACAAGCCACAAAAAAAAGGTATAGACTGTCTGGTGACCCTTTGTCAAGCTCCGCCTTTACCAGGAAGCGATCTTCTGTCAGCCCCGCCCTCCTTAGTTACTGTTGCTAGGTTAGACAAAATCTGTTGCTGATGGCCTCTCTCCCATTTGAAACAATTGAAAATTACTCACTTTTTGAGAGTAGCTTTTATTCATACTTGAGGAGGAGTGATTGGTCTTACTTGTGTGTCCACATACTTTTGTCCATTAAAAGATATTTCTCTTAAGTTGCAGAGACAGATTAAATCAACCAGCTGACATCAGGTCATGTTTCTACATGTTTGCTTTTCAGGCTCAGATTACAAAGTTTGACGATGAGCTCTTTGCTGTACAGTTTCACTTCTTTTTCTTGTTGCGTGCCCAAATCCCTCTTTTCAACTTGGCCCTTTCAACCCATCCATCCATCCATCCATCTGTCATCCATCCATCCTTCATCCGTCCATCTGTTTCTCCAGACAGTCGTTCTCTTTCTGGTCGAGTGAATTTTAAAATACTACTTTTTCTTCCTCTTTTTAAAGTGAGACTATGTAACTACAGTTTGAGTGAATATAATGCACTCTTTCTCAAACATATTAATTCATCAGTGATATGCAGCTTTTTGTAATTATTTACACTGAGATGGTTCTCAACTATTGTTAGCTCCTGCTAGCTATCATTGTGTTAGGGTAAATAAAACATCTCTGGGACTGTAAGACTCCTTTAAACTTTAGAGTTCAGATCTGTTACTAGGAATCAGACAGACTTGTCAGTATGTTAATTTCTATCAGGAAAAATTTGTCCCCACTGTGACAGAATACCATGAGGGATGATGTTGTCTTTTTTCTAAATCACTGGCATAAATATGGATGCATGTTAAATTCTCTTCAGAACATACGTGTTATGTTATTTCTTGACTGAATGCAAACCTAGCATACATTAGTCCCATCTCTAGCTTTAGCTGTCTAATGGTTAGTCCCCCTGCGCACACTGGTTGAAGATTTAATATGCAACATTTTGAGCATAGATTTATTGAGACTAAATATTGAAGGGGCGATGACTTCCTTCAAAGAGACTGAAATCAAAATCCTTCTGGATTTGTTGTCCTCAGCTCTGTGTTCAAACTGACAAGACAGCATCATGTTTTATCACGATGCTTAAATCATGTTTCACGCATGCTTTTTTAAACTGAAATACTCCAATGAAGCAGGTATGGGCATGTTAAATAACTGCTGCACCTTTAGTGTCAACTTGAGACTTGAAACATGCTTCAGCTCCTTTTCGTCCGTGTTTAAGTTGACTAAAACTCTGCATGAGACAGCACTTTCAATGAGGTGACTGCCACTGATTGGCTTCAAAAGATGCATTAGTATCCACACAGGTGATGTGGCTGAGGCTTTGGCTAATTCTTTGTCATCTATGATGCCACCAGGCTGCACCCTAAAAATAGTCAGTATGTTTACATGCAGTTAGATTGAATCAAATTATTGCATTGGCTTTACTAAAGCTGAACTTTCCAATTGTTCATCAAAATGTCTCTCTCACTGAAATGATCTAAGATTAATGTCTATCAGTCAGACGTTGACATAGAGAGAATATGGATGGAGATCAATTTACTCTCGCATGTATACATCTCCCAAATCTCCCACCTATTCTAGATGAGCTGTGCATGCTTGATTTTTCCTAAATGAAATCTGACCTGTATGACAACAAGTGACTGAGTGCAGCATAATAAGAGGTTGCACTGCTGTATGCCTTCAGAAATCACCATAAGCTTAGGGGATAGTGAGCATCAGATTTGTACCAAATAGGCCCACAGTACAAACAAAAAGCTGACAGATTGTTGACATTTTCTTTGTTTGACGGACATTTGTATTCGTGCTTGCTAACTTGTTAGCACAGTCACGAGGAAGAAAGGTCCAAGAGTAATAACAGTGGCTGGAAAAGAAGATATCGCTGCCTACCGTAGGGAAGATGGTCGTGCTTTTTTGAAAACACATTTGCATGTGCGTTTACACGCACACTTAAGTCATCAAGCTTGACTTAACTGTGTATGTAAACATGCAAACTGAGGAAACTGGTGTAAAGTAGAGGTGTGTGCCGAGGTTTTGTTTTAGAAGCCACAAAAAAAACTTCAAAAAGTTGCATATTATACCTTTAATTTATATACCGAGCAGAAGTGAAAATGAATTAATGGTTAATTTACAACACATCAGACCAATGAACAGTTGGTGGAGTTGGATAAGTTAGCTTAGCATATATCATCATCTCCTACACTGTATTCCCTTTAGATGCCTCTTTTGGACAGAAGTTACGTAGTCTCGCTTTAAGTTTAGTAATTTAATAATTGCTGTAAACATTGTATTACTCTACCTACCTTTAATGTGCATGAAGCAGTTTAAATACTGATTTCAGTGATGAGCTTCCTTGTCATAATTTGGCCATAAACTTTAAAGGTTAGTTCTCCTCCTCATTCATCGAAGCTGAAGCGCATTTACAGTAGAGCAGTAACAAAAAAATAAAATAACACTGACAGTAGCAGGCACAATACAAATGTTTCTTCATATCAAATACATGTCATATATCCACAGAGTACGATTATAAAACTGTGCCCAACACAAACTGAAGTTTCTACTCTAGCCGTTCCGTTTTTTTATTTCTTTAATTCCAGGTTGCACCCTGGGGTGCAGCACATGTCAGGACTACACGAAGCGAAGACAGCAGCGAGGTCTGAAAGCAATCTTTTTATCTGCCGTGACAAAAAAATGTTTGCTACTTTTCTTAAAAGATATTTCCTCTCAGGCCCCTCACCGTACCCTGTAACTGTTCTTCTTTAGCTTAGTACAAATGATGTGATTTCAACAGGCAGTCCAGTTTAGTTTGGTACAGACTGGTCAGTGCTGCAGAGATGAAGTGGGAGTGCTGACTCGAGATGAAACTATGAGACTGAGGAAAAGTTGGTCAAGCTCTGAGAACAGCTTTCCTGCCTTTATGATGTGTGAAGGGACTACAATGAGTCTAAATAAAGGGACATGTTAGAAATAGCAAAGGCCATCTGCTGTTAGCATTTAGAATGAAGAAACCCATCATTTATCATATTATTTGGAAAACAGAAGTATAGTATTGTAAGTATTGTATGTTTGTTTGCTGTTTTCGGTGTTGCATCACTCTTCTCAGGTAGACTCCACATATGAGTGCTGTTTGGCTCACTCCCCCTGTACTTTAGTTGGAGGTTTTTAATTAATTTGCCACAGTTTTTTTCTATTCCTATTTTTTGTCTCTACTGTTGAGCCTCTTGTTTTTTTCTTATTTCCAATATTGATCAGTTGATACATAACTTTAGCAGAACGTCTCAATGCAGAAGTCACTTTCCCCACACCTAGACTCCACCACTGTCACGCAACGTCATCTGAAAGCAGCCTATAGGAATGCTTATAGCCACAACAGCAAGGAGCCAAAAAAAGCAGGACATCTTAGAACGATTATTTGTGTATCTTTCCAAATCTCTGATGGTAGAGAGGCAGATAATGGTGTCCAGTACTGAATCAAACTAAACTGAGCTGCTTGGTGGAAACACCAAAACTGGCACCTAACAGTCTGCTTTCCCTCCATTTTATAAGATCTAGCGTCATAAAAAAGGAAACAAAACAGAAGTGGACACCCATCAAGGGGACATTTTTAACTTCCTAAGGGTTCACAGTTTATGTTGATGGGAAACTGGGTGTTGAATGATTCACCGTGAAGAGAATTAGTCGGATTCATCAGGAGAATTTGGCTCTGCTGGGGTGCTTTGACTCTTAAAGGGAACTTACAAAAGGTATAAAGAGCAAATAAAGACCACAGAGAGAACTGAAGTACATGTGGGCCTACATGTTAATCCATTTTCTTCTTTTAAGAACAATTAGTGAGGGATGAACAGTGATGGGTAGCTAAAAAAGTCCTGTGAACATAATGAGGAAGGCATCACAACTCCTCTAACGTGGTTGTGTGGTGGAGGTGGAGGTGGAGGAGGGGCGAGGACGGGGGGAGGAGGAGGAAGAGAAGGAGGAGGAGGAGGTGCATTCACAAGCCTTGTTTGGCCAGGGAGGCGGACACCTGGTCAGCCAGCGTGGAGAGCTGCGGGGAGTCGGCCATGTTGATGCTGCCGGAGGAGGACACGTTGCTGAGCTGCTGAGGGGAGTCTTCCAAAGAGATGATCTCAGCACCGTGGTCAGTGCGGGCCTTGGCTGACTCACGGAAGGTCAGTTTGTGGCTCTCAATCTGCAGCAGAATCAGAGAAAAAGATAATTTACACGTGCTGCAAGGAGTGATGGTCTAGAACTATGCAGGATGTCCTCTAGTGGGCAACAGAATGCATTACACAGGCCTCAAATGATATACCGTCACTGTGTAATCACTCCAAAATCCTTGTTTTACTATCCTTACTCTTTATACCACTGAATCCTAAAGAAGAAATTCATCAACACTTGGAAAAATTAACTTTCTCATGAATACAAGAACATGTTTTTGCTCAAGATCACATTCTGTTGTCCTTTATTTACAGGATCTCTAATTCAACAGACCACTACGTTGTTTTGCCAGTAATTTTTATTTATTTTATATGATGGATGACTTAATCTGCTTTGAGCCAAAACAAACCAATATTATATAAAGATTTACATATTTTGACTCAAAAGCAAGAAGAAATACTTTTTTTTTTTTGCTACAGCAGTGGTTCTAAAATGGTGGGATGAGGCACAAAATTGTATGAAAAATCAACAGAACATCATCTTTTGCATTTCAGAACATTAGAAATTGGTTCATCTAATTGAAAAAAAAAATGTGATGTTGGCGGTATAAACAATTCGCAGGATTTTTGAAATTTAACCAAAGTTGAAATTAACTCTTGCGTAATTTTCAGGGATGCACAGTATTATTGCCCTGATATTGGAATTGGCAGATAATAACTTCAAAACCTAAATATTGTTACTGGCAGACAGGCAAATTTATTGTCAACATAAAAGGATATGTTGGTATTAAGTTTTTAAAATTTTTGCATGTTACTTTTAATTTGAAAGTAAAAGCTCCAAACAGAGCTGTTTTTGTCAACAGATTTCATAAAGAGCAGATGCATTTTTCTAGCTGTTAAAAGGGCAAATTGAGCTTGATTTTTCTGTTAGTGTGAAAATACAATTTGTATTTAATGAAGATGCAGCAATTAAAATGATTTATCAGCGTCAGTATCAATATCAGCATGAGCTAAAAGCTGAAATAAGTTTTAAAATAGTGTCATATTGGCAAAAAAATCCAACAATGTGCATCCCAAGTAATTTTGTTAATATATTTCAAAAGTTATACAGTTCTTGTCTTAATGCCACAATTAGCTTGACTGGGGAGTCTCTGCTAGCTAGCCGGTGTAATGGATCAAAATGTAACTGTGTTAACCGTGGACTGTCACCTGGATGTGTCCTGGTTGAGGTTACAAACAATCAGTGTTGAAAAGCGCCCTAAAAACGCGTCTATCTTTGTATTTGACAATAATTTCAATAGTTCAAAAAGTAAAATTTCTGAGTATTTTATAGTACTCTTTTCTGTGTTGCGCCACAAAGTCAACAGTGTGATTAGTCAGTCAGTTATCATGTGTGGCATTTTGGTTATTTGCTCTGGCATGTAACAAAATATAAAATAGCATTTAAACAGATAGCTCTGTTATTTCTACTATTGAATATTAAAGCTATTAGACACATGTTTTGGTTCACTCCCTGAGTTATAGCTTTGCATAAACAAACTGTATATCTACCAATATAAACATATATCAACAAATTTCCCTGAATATTAAATCACGTAACCTCAGGGTAAATGCAGCTTTATACTGAATGTTGTTGAGAAACAAGTTACAGCTTGGTTTCAGTGTCATGATTAAAAATTAGTCTGGTGACACTAGTTAATGGAAAGCTTTGATAAGTTTGGCTTTCCATTTATTTTTTTCATTCAGTACTCCATGTGAAATGTAGTGGAGCACAACACTTTACACATAGATATTAAAGTAAAGATATTGGTTTTACAAAAAAGCCACTCAGTAACAGTTAATGGAGTAAATATAATCAATTACTTTACACCCCTGAAATAGAGCCTGTATGCTATAAATTAGGTTTTAATCGATCTCCAAAGACCCTCTGTCGAGGGAAATAAACCTGTTTAACCCTCACTTAAAAATGGATGGTCACTGATACAAAGTTAAGCACTTATAGCACAATAGACAGAAACAAATAGCATTACCAGCAATATAACAAAAAAATTAGAACTGATATAATGAAAAGCAATAATGATAACAAAATATGTAGACTTTGTACACCTTGGAGTTGAATGAGAGGACATGCCCCCCACCCAATGTATCCTCCAATGTATTGTGAAAAGTAGTTAATGATCATCATACAAAGTGGATCAGACAAAATATGATGTTGTACACAACCCATTTAAGTTGTAGCTATACTTATTGGCAAAAATGTTTTTCACTAATCAAAAACAAAGCAATTTTTAACCTATACATTTGCAACAAGCAGGATAGATGATAGCTCGAGTTTCATCAAACTAGAATATGTCACTTCTGCTCCCTTGTACCAAATAAATGTTTTTTGTCTAAAAGGAGATGATAAAGTTGAAATCTAAAAAATTCAAAGGAAGAAGGTCTACATTTAGACTTTTGTGATATACTGTGTTGCCCTGCTGTGTGAAGATAACGCTTATAGATCAAGATGTGTTGTTCTATGGTGCGTTTCATCGTCCTACTGGAACTTGCATCACATCTGAGACACAAGCCGGTAAAGTCTGGGTACCTGATGATCATCCGACTTCTCAAGAAATTCTGTACAAAGTAGAAATTCTGACCAAAAGGGGCACAACTAACTTGCAACTCAGACAGTCCGACTTCCAAGATCGATTGGTATGCAGCAATAGACTGGGAAATACAACTGCATAGCTTGTTTTGTAATGCAAAGGATCAAAATACTTGGGTTATGCATGCAAGATCACACATTTTTATGTGAATAGAATTTAATTTCTTTATAGTTCAGACCATTTGTTTTGTCAAAAATCATCATCATGGGCTTCATAGTTCACCCATTACAATTCCCTGGCTGAGCTCCTTTTTGAAAATTCCTGGATTTATTGGTGGGAATCTTCATCATCAACTGAGTCAACATTTATGTGGCTGTTTGCAGCAGATAGTATCACACAGCTCGTTGGTACTTACAGGAATCCTCAATCTTTATGAGGGGGTTCGTCAGGATGGGTGTGATGGATGCTGAAGGGACAGTCTGAGGTGACTGAGGGGGGGTGACAGCGGGGGAGGAGATGGAGGGGCTGCCTGAGGTGCTCCCCTCTGCTTCCTTCCCCTTCTCCCTCTACAGAGGAGCCCCCAGCAAAGGAAATGACAAAGCATGCAACAAAAATATACGTGATGGCATCAACAGAAATCAAAATGCAACACAACATATGGAAAAGAAAAACTGAACAGCAAGAAAAATCAATAAATCATGATGAGGACAGAAAAGCTGGATGGAGAAATGAAAACAGATGTGGGAGAGAAGTGCCAAACTTAGGAGGGAAGCAGTGCAATGTCTGATTGTAAGAAGTCTTTTTATGTGAGAATAGGTCATTTTTATCATTGAGTATGGTTTAATTTGATTTATAATGTCATTTTGGATAATAAATCTCTTCCAAACACTTTTATAACATTTGTGCAAGAACCTCTAACTTTTATAATCAAGACCATCTGCTAGAAAACTGCCATGTAGCAGTGAAGCTGGTGAAAGTTCAAAAAAAAAAACATGTCAGGTTTAGTTCTTACAAACTTAGCATGATGACTGCAGAGAATAATATTTCGTTTTTAGAAAGTCCGATCAACCCCGTTCTTTTTTGTCCTTATAGGTTTCACTGTATTTGAGCTACTGTAGCACCGGAGCAGCAGCTGGATACTTGTCCATGTATCATCTTCTTGCACCCTCACTGAGGTAAAATAACTTCACTACTTGTCTCATTCATTTTAAGCTTGTGGACAGCTCCAAGCTCAAATCAAAAAGGAATCTGGACTTTGTGGTATCAAACATCTCACCCCTCTCTGCGTCCCTTTTGCTAATTCCATGTACTTTTCTATCTGCAGTAAGTTCTTTTTCCATGTTAGCCTAGTGTTGTTACTCCAGGTTTCTTATTTTTCATTCAGAGTAAAACATATAAAAGCTCACTACAACCCCTCTGTATAATGCAAAAAAGAACAATGAGAATAGTTTATAATGTTGGTTTTTGAGAAAATACCTATCTGTTTTTCTTAAGATCTAAAATATTTAAATTCTTTGACCTAGTTGAATCCAAAACTGCACAAATAATAAACTAAGCAAGAAATAATTAGCTACTCGGAAATATCTAGAAAATAAAGGGAGTTTATGTTTAAATTCAATTTTCACAGGTGTCCACTGAACAATAAAAAGCATCAGTATAACCATTTGTGTAAAGGTAAAACAAATTTCAAACAAAAATCATGGAGCTTAAAAAGATGCATAAATAAATTACTTTCATGAGGTACAGTCATTAATATTGATTGCTTTTTATGTTAATGGGTTTTATATGTGTATGGAGAACAATATATAAGTATCTTTAAATAGTATGTACTGTATGCTTGATGCTTTTAAATTTGTTAACACACCTCAATATATTTGAATGAAATACCCTACTGTATTTCTTTTATATTTAAGAAACTCTGCTGCTAAAGCTAAATCCATCTTGTGATAATAAAAGGAGTTGTTGATAAAAAATGACACAAAAGTAAAAGGGTAAGATTAAATAAGTTTATGCTTCTTCCCACTTCTTTTTGCACACGTAAGATGCTTCAACCTTCAGTTTATTCTCTTTGCTTCTTTTTTAATGCTTTTATTTGTAATTTACATGTTTGAAATCAAGACACCAATAAATCAATAGAGTGAAAGTTACCCTTAGAATCAGACGATACAAATTACAACATAAAAGCAACTAATGATCACTCCCTGGAAAATGTA
The DNA here is from genome assembly GCA_037902135.1 of Cetoscarus ocellatus. Lineage (NCBI taxonomy): Eukaryota > Metazoa > Chordata > Actinopteri > Labriformes > Labridae > Cetoscarus > Cetoscarus ocellatus. The sequence goes on from JBAMNC010001212.1 coordinate 1,490,519, forward strand.
AGCGTGTCACATTAAGTGGTGATTGTTGGATGTCACAGTGTCATTTCCTACTTGAAATATTGCGCTTTCCCAACAGTATTAAACATTGTAAGTACTTTGCAGCTGTGTCCTTCTTCTTATTCATTGTTTCAGATCAAGCCCCCAGCACAAAATAAATCTCCTTGACATGATTTGAGTCTGAAATCAAGGCACTCTTAAAATTGTTGCAGTGTTGCTGTGGACTTGCAACAGTTTGTAATAATTTGATTTTAAGCACTCAATTAAAAAAAATATTAATCACCATTTAGAATCAAATATCAGCAATTATTTTCAATAAAATAAACAAATCCTTTGTAGATCTTGTAGTAACATTAAAATGAGTATTCCTAATAATAAATTCTAAAAAGATAGATTCCAAGGGAAATAAAAGTGCATACAAAACACAAACCACATAAATTTAATCCTGTGGTCTGATGCCTTTGGTTGTGCACAACCGCACACATGCACTGTTTTTCAATACCCATAATTCCTTTCCTTACCCATAATTCCTTTCTGACAGAAAATATTTCAAGTCCTACGACTTGCATTTCGTAATCTGCACGCCTTGCATGCTTCTGACTATAACTGATTCTGTGGAACATATGATACACTAACTAGGCAAACACGCATGTTGTAACTCCAAGGGGGCAGTTTTTGCAACTTCTGTCAAATCTTAGTCTACGCACTAAAGTCTGTGTTTGTATACAGGGGTCAAGTTTCCTTTAAAAAGCTTTGTTGATGGATATCACCTCCAAAGATACTTTTCCTCTAAACTTTCGAGTCTAAAGAGAGCAGATAAGTGATCTTTCTAGCTGTGTCCCAAAAAGCTGCAGCAGCAGAAGTGGCAGAAGATGAAAACATGTAAATGGGAAACAGTAAGAAAACGTGACGTGTTAGTAACTCTTAGTTTGTTTGAGATTTTTTTTTTTACCCTTTTCTGTCCTCCTCCTGGAACGTGGCCGATGTTGTCAAGAGAGCCGATCTTAGACTGGACTTTAAACTCCAACTTCTCATTTTTGATCTCAACATTTCCACCACCTGTGAACAGAGCACAGCTAGTTATCACCTTGAAACTAAAAAGGAAGTTCTATAAATAATTGAAAAGTTACATGTATATAAAACAGGACAATCAGATGCTGTGAGGTTGTCACCTGAAGATTAAGAGTACTTATTATTTGAAATACTGCAATTAAAAGTAGAGCTGGTCAGTATACACCAAAATCATATCTCAATTTTCTATCTGAATATTGATACAAAATGTATCTTTAAAACAAAAATTACAAATAATTCAAACAAAAACCAAGAACAGTACAAAAGGGGTATAAAAATAGAAGTCCTGGACATTAAATAAAAGGCATGATTTTCTGTTTTTATTGCAGGCAAGTTCCACACTGTCTAAAGTGTACAAACACATTGGTAATATTGCCCTGAATAAAGGTTGTAAAAATCATGCAAACCAAAGTAGCCCTGATTGCATCCGTCGCCTTGCGGGAGGGCTAGCCCCACCCCATCGCTGCTGTACAATGACTTTGCATGGAGAGTAGTCGCCCAGGTTGCCCAAAGGTGCGTTCACACTGAATGCAACTTGGGCGACCAAATGACAAAATGAGCTATTTTATGGACAGCCGACATGACTTGGGTGGGCGATGCGATCTTGGTCAGCTTGTTGCATAATCTGCAGTAACAACTACAAACTAATTTGGCAATAACTAAAAATCTACTCAGCTCTATGCTAACAGTTAAAATCAATATCTAAACATAAAGTCATGTAATGTGTGGTCACGTAAAATATGATTTAGTTTTAAAAATAATCATGTTTATAGTTTTATTCACCGGAAACAACCTGCAGCACCATTGGGGCCCACTAGAGGGCCAGAGCCCGTATTTTGGGAAGCACCAATCTATACACTTTAATATTAAGAGTTTAAAAAAGATAAAGCTGCCATTCTTTTGTTGACTGCTGGTAACAAAACATGCAGAAACTCAATGATCTTCAGTCATTTTTTAAGGGAAAGAGAGAACTAGCCTGTGCTTCTTGACAGTTCTTTTTCTTTTCCAAGAGTTGCCAACTTATTTGTGAAGAAGTTGGCAATTTGGTTGTTTGCTTGCAATTTTTGATGATTAAACAATAGATTACCAGATATAGATTTTTTTCAGGACCTTTGAAGGTATGGTATAAAACAGGTATGATTTGATTAAGAAAAGACCAAAATGCTCCTAAATTGCAAAAAAATGCACAATAAACATCATAAATTAAACTTGGTGTAGCCTGACATCTCATGCTAAAATGTTTTAATTTATCTTAAAAACCTACTGCCCAGCCCAAATTAATATAACAAATTGTCCTTCTGAACTTTGCTGATCATGAATCATGCATATCCATCTTGCCTTGACAAAACGACTGGAATCTTATCGGCCCAATCAGGGAAGAGAGGCGGGAGCTATGGGAGCAGCGGACGTGACGACAACAGGAAGTGACTTCATGTTTGAAAACAATGGCGGCTTCTGAAGCGATCTCAAATTCTGCGTTTTTGTTTTTATCAGGAATGGACTCAATTTATTCTTTAAAAGAGGAGGAAAGATCGTCACTTGAAGCTTGTCTTACGAGAAGTCATGTTTTTGCTCTTCTCCTGACCGGGGATCACTGCTGGGAAACTGGGAGAGAACGCGGAAATCATTCCACGGACATCCCGGTTAGTCTGTAGTCGTCATGGTTACTCTGCAATACTTGGCGAAATATGCTCTCCTCAGAAGTTTACTGGGAAAACTTGGTAGGGGTTGTCTTTGGCGAGGTACGTGTCACATATAAGTGGTAAATGATACATCTGTGTGGTATAATTTAATGTGAAACGATAGTCTTCAGGTAGTTTAAGCTAACGGCTAACGGCCATAGCGGCTAACTGTTTTTAGCGCTAGGACTAACGGCCGTTATCTGTTGTAGTTGTAACTGTTGTTAGCCGTTGTTAGCCGTTGTTAGCCGTGCTCATTGTGACTCAGAGGCACTGTCACTGCCTCTTGCCCTGGGAATCGTGAGTTCGATCCTCGGGAAAGGAAAGGAAGTAGCCGCCGTTAACTGTTGTTAGCCGTTAGCCGCTATGTATGCTACGTCATACGTAGCAGCGTTGCTTGATGTCGACTGGTCTGTGATGAGTGTAACGAGCCGAACGATCGTCCAATCACAAGCTGTTTTTGAAGGTTCTGCCCCTGAAAACATTTTTCGAACGACTCTTTCCCAGATGGATTAGTGAAATATTTCCAATATGAAACTGTCCATCTGGCGTGTCAGGTTAGAAGTAGAACAAAGAAGCATAAAATGTCAAAACACAGAAGTGTCGTAGTATGTCATGTTTGCATTGAAATAATGTGTCCTCTTGACTCAGTTAAAAACAGACTTTCTCATTTTTTTTATATGAGAAGCATATTTACCAGGTTTATGACGAATGTTATCTTTTGATCCACACTTCGATTGAACGTTGCTCAGATCAATCTTTTTGTGCACAATTTGAATCTGTAAAGGGAAAACAACAGAGAACAGAATATGATGAGATACAGTGACTTTAAGCTTTGTTTGCATGCAGTTATGGATGATCTGACGTCAGAAACTGGCCTGTTAGTCTTCTAAACTGTTACAGAAGGAAGGAGGGAGACAGATAAAACTGGACACACAAAGACACACTGGATTAGATATTCAAGTCTTGTGATGCCGTCCATGACCATTTGAACCTTAATTAAGACAAAATGCAGGAAAGCGATCTAGTCTAAAGTTAAAAACTTTGATTTTTGAGTGTTATAGATTATATTGTGCATTCTTTGACCGACTGATGTTGATTGAAGTGAACAGTTGTCTCAGTGACCTCATCTCAGACCCTCCTGTTCAAACACAAAGCGCTCAGTCTCTCAGCTGAGCTCATCTCAGGGCTCACAACAACAGGCACATTTTGGTGAAGAGGCCGAGGACAGAGACGCATTGTTTCCAGGCAAAGACGATTTATGACACAATCAGTTCCCCTCACAGTGGGGAAATTAAAATTCTTTTTAAATTTTTTTTTTTTTTCTCTTTTTGAAGCGCATCTGATCATGCAGCTTGTAGCACAGATCAGTTTGAATAAAGACATCCACACACAAGATTCATGCATATATAGAGAGGCCCATTTCTGCCAGTGTCATGAAGAAATTAAATAAACATCCTGTCACAACGAACATTTCATTCCTAATAATGCAAGAGCTGATGCTGTCATTTCATGCAGTATTCGAACTACAGGACTTATAAGGAATTTTGAAGTCATTCTTGACTTTAAAAATATATATTTTGCTTTTGAGCTTGAGGACGGTTTTCATTTTTAAATAAATAAAACCTGAGTTTAAGATTTCTCAGTATTCTGACAGATTTCATTCATGTGGAAGAGTAATCGTTAACTTTGAGTCACGGAAACAATATTTACATAAATAAGATGAGGGCACATATTATTGGACTTTAGGCAGAGTAATTTAAGCTAATACAGATATATACTTTTAGAAATTTCTGAGAGTAGGTTTTTTTTTATTGCACCTACATTTTATGCAAAACATGCATGATAATGAATTTTTGTAGAAATCCAATATTTTAATATTTTCAAACTCATAATGACTGATACTGATACAAATGTATTAATTTGTCAAGAGCACAAAGTCTCTACTTTATGTAAAGTTGACTTGTTCCTTTTATATTCGATGGTCCATTTGTGTTACAAACAGCTCTGAAATAAGAGGAAAAACCTCCATTAAATGATGCAGTTGACTTTTTAAATGTAGAGCAGGGTGTCCTAACTTTTTTTTTTTTTTTTTTAACAGAGGGCCATATGCCTAAAAAATTAAGATGGCTGGGCCAAGTCAATCTACCGACCATTAAACTAATCCAGTGTATTTAAAAAAGGGTAGGCTGGAATATGTGTTTAAAAAAGCCCACAACATAGCTTTTCCTAAATGACTTGGCAAGACAATTAGTCAGCCAGTGTTAAGGATTTTTGGTTGGATTGGCCAATCACAGTTCAGGAACAGCTCAGGATATGACCAATGTTCCCTACAGCAGAGAGGAGGGGGGATGCTCTTCTCCACATTAAAACACAAGACAGGAGCAAACTGCATAAACATGCCTTTTTTTTTTTTTTTTACCAAGCATCATGTTTTAATGTGTGGGCCAGATTTAACTTTACCTGTAGGATTTTCTGTCAGTCATCTTAAAATGCACAATGGGCCTCAGCTGGCCCTGTGTGCCATAGTTTGGATGCCCATTATGTAGAGATATAGTGAGGATGAGGTGAAACACTACGGTGCATTTGTGTATTCAGCCAATATTACAGAGAATATGTGGGGTGTACCTTTGTGGTTGTCTGGCTGACATAACTGTCAATGTAAGAAATTTTCATATGTGGTGATACAGAAGGTCAACTTTTTAGGGCTAATATCCGCTGATATCTCTGTCATGCCAATATATGGTGCATCCCTAATGCAAAATATTTATTTTTAACAGTAAGTAACAGCTTTATCTGGCCTTTAAGAGCTACAAACAGCAATGTGACAGAAAGCTGCCTGTTATTGTGGAGCTTATTCTTCCCATTTTGAACTGTTATGAAAAATCTCCACAGACTTCATGCTGATAGATCAGTTTATTATATCTGCAGTAAATGTTGACACATTTTTATATCTGCCAATATTAATTACAATTTTTGATCGACTATCTGCCAATACTGAAATCATACCCATACTATCTTGCATCCCATTGAGAAGATGTTTGAAGATTTTTTTCTTTTAGACTTTCCTCATATTGATTTTACATAATTAAATATACATTATCATGATTTTCAGTGTTTTTTTTGTTTTTGTTTTTTTTTTTTAGATTCCAACCCAGTTCTTATAACACAATCTGAGACGGTGTTACAAGTTTCTTTATATTTGTCTTAAAGGTCTTTAAGACTTTTCCCCCCGCTCTCTACACACTGTTTTTTCTTTGATAAAAATTTTATCTGAGATTCTTGTAAATGTCACTACGCATTTTTTTTTTATTTCAGGTTTCTCCCCATTTTGTATCACAGTTAGTTTGCCATAAATATTATGTTTTGTGTTTTGTGATGAAAGAAAAAATGTCTGCACTCTGTTCAGCTCCAAGTGAGAAACTTTTTTTTTAATTTAGGTTTTTTTAGATTATTTTTTGTGCCTTTATTTGTAAGAGAGAGAGAGAGAGACAGTGGATAGGCTTGTGAAAGGGGGCATACGAGAGTAGGGGAGGGCACTCTGCAAACTTGTGTCGGGTCGTGCCTGGTTGCTTACCAATCCGCCAAACCAGCACCCCAAGAAACTTTTTTTAATACAAGTTGATGTTTTTCGATCTTCAAGCTCTTCCTCAGGCTTTTAGGTTGACACGTTGCCCTGTATTAAATAACGTTTTGTCATTGGGAGCTGAACAGTGTGCAGACTTTTTCGTTTTTGTTTTCTGAGATAGAAATTCCTTTGAGTGACTGTCCTTTTATTTTAAATCAGTCATTATTGTCAGTATCCTGGCTGAGAGAGACTTATTTGTCATCATGCTGGCAGAAAAGGGCCTTGATCAGTTTTTGTCCAGGGGCCAGTTTTAGGGGTCAAATTGTTGTCACGGTCAAACCAACAAGCACAGAATCAACATCAAGCTTACATTAGCCCATGAGCATTACATAACACTGTTGGCAGGGACAGCAGAGGCCCTGTGAGAGCTACAGACTGTACAGAAACAAAGAGAATCAGATTTACTAATTCAGAGATTAATTCATTCAGACAGGAAAGTGTAGTAAAGCAGTGAAGGGTTTTCTACAGTTTGGTGCTGCTCTAGTGCTCAGTATAAAATGCTCATGACTGTATAAGTTCAATGATAAAACTGTTAATATAGGAGGTGTTAACAGGTCTGTGTAGGGAGGAAACAGGTTTCACACAGAGGTTTCGTGCACTCTGACATCCTGCTCCTTTGTGAAGATGCATTCAGGAGAAGCAACAAGAGGATTTTTGGCAACAGCTGCATACCTGCAGTTTGCCACAAGCTAAATCCCAAATCTACTCACATTGCCACCACCGGGTACATGTTTTATATTATCTTTGGAGCCGCAGCGGGACTGCACATTGCTTAAGTCCAACTTCTTATCAAGAATTTGAACCTGGAAAGTTGATATGTGGGAAAAGACAGAAGGTTATCCTGGAGGAAGAACCAGCAGCCGAGGGTGCGGATGAGGACCATTTCTTTGAGAGGAAATTAGAAGTTATAGGAATGAGCTGGAGGCTCGGTGATGAGAGAGAGCTAACCAGGGAATATGGCTGATTAAAGAGGAAGGGGAAGTGCTTAAATTTATTTAAGATAAGGATTTGTGTTATGATCGTAACTGCAGAGATGAGAAGATCCCTTAGTTACTCACATTACCACCTCCGGGTACATGTTTGATATTGTCTTTGGAGCCACATTTAGACTGCACATTACTAAAGTCCAACTTCTGATCAAGTATTTGAACCTGGAAAAGTGCAGAAGTAAGGAGAACCACTGAGAAACTAATGTAATGACAGAAAGTCAGTGTTGTAAAAAGAGAGAGAAAAGTGAAGAGTCTGAAGAAGTGGAGCAAGTTCTCTGCAAACAGTGAGCAAGGTGATCTGCCAGCAAAAGTCAGCATACAATAAGTGACATGAATGCATGCAATATTAATTTACTTTATTTTTTATGACTCCCGGAAAACAACCAACCCTTCAATGTATCTAAAAACACTGCAAAGACAGCATCTCTTTGGTCATTGTTGAGTTATACACTAAGGAACAGGTGAAAATCAGCACAAAATGTGATAAATAGCATTCATCTATTATACCTCAAAAGAAATTTCAACTCATTAAATCATTCTGTGTACATATTTACAGTAAAATCTGCCACTAAGTGGTTGGGTCAGCAACCTTTCTTATGCTAAAAGAATCATTTTTCTGAGTTCAGTCTTATTTTGGATTGTATATATATCTGTTCACTGCAGCTGACAACACACTAGATGATTTTCACGTTTTACCCATATTAAACATTTGAAGCTACACTCACTGGGGTGATTTCAAGTGATGTTTTTATATTTTAATCATCCAAATGGTCACACGAGATGACTGCTTGCTGTTTGTAGTAACATTTTCACTGTGGTAATTTCACCAAAATAAGACCTCAAAGAATCTTAAGCAAGCAAATAAAAACAACGGAGGGTAAACCATCAGTGGGCTGTCTTCCTCTTCTGTGGCAAAAGAAAAAAACAAAAACACTTAAAAGAATGTGGGTGAAAATCCACACTAAGATGATTAAGTTGAGTTTATGCTTGCTGCCATATTTGTGAACTGTAAAAGTACGCTACATTCAGTTGTGGACGCTTCCAGGTCTGCTTTATTTTTGCCTATTGCAAGTTTTGTGTATTTGGCCGCCTGATCTGGAATTATAGTATCAAAAATGTTTGGTTATTATGATTCAATTCTTCTTGATTGGAGGCAAAAAATAACCCTCTGTCACCACATACTTTAGGAATATAACATGTCTGAAAGTCTCAGGCCAAAAAATCAAAGTAAAATCATCTAGTGTGTGACCGGCCATCAGAACAAGCCAGATAAAGAGGAGTAAAAAGGGCATATGTCTTAGACTGTAGTGGAGCATAAATACAAAGTAGCAGAAAATGAGATAAGTAAAGTTGTGTTACTGTATTTATTAATCTTTATAACTTTGTTTTTACACATGATTTAACCCTTTAAAGCCTTAAAATACAAATATAGCCAGAAAATTCTAATTTTTTGGAGCTGAAACATTTATTTCACATTCTTCTGAAATCCACAAAAATCAAAATTTCCATAAAATTTAACATATATATTTTTTTGTATGTCATTTGATACATTTATTGTTTTTGGCAACTGATAATCCACTTCATTTATCTTATTGTATTCAGATGTTTTTTTTAGTAATTTGTTGATCATACTGATTAGATAGAGTTATCATAAAGTATGTATCAAATATAATACAACAGGCTTTAAGGGGTTAATATACATATCTGTGAAGTAAATACCCAAACTATTTAAAAAGATTCAACCTTGTCCTTTAAAAAATGATCCTGCTCACTTTGAAGACCTGTAAAATAAAAATATTTAGACAACAACTCGAAAATGCTGTAGCAACATCCGGATTTCTCACCTTTCCTCCTCCAGGTGTGTGTTTAATGTTGTCTTTAGAGCCACAGCGAGATTGGACGCTGGATAAATCCAGCTTCTTGTCCAAAATTTGGACCTGCACAGTGCGAGAAGGAGAATAAAATAGTCAGACACCCTGATTTAGAAAGCTGCAGGAGAGGAGCAGCATGAAAGGAGAAAATAAGATGATGAAGGGATGAGATCTAGACCTTTTCTGACTCGTTTCATTTAAGCTGCCATCCATAACTTCTCATCTTTTAATATCACACAGATGTTTTATTTAACCACTACAAAATAAGGTATTTGTCTTTGATACTATCAGAAGATATTTTTAAGACTTAAATAAATGAAAAAACTAATATTATGCAAAACTAGATTCTTTTAGTGCACTGGCTCAGTGCTAATAATCAATCATTTGTTACAGATGCCAGCTTTAATGCAGTAAAGCAGTGGTCTTCTGGTTAAATGAGGCTTTTCTTTTAGTACAAGGACTTAACACAACAATCTAACTAGTTCAGTGTGTTATTGAGCCAGTTGTGACTGTACAGATCCCATTAAAAGTCCATCTTCTGATCATGTATTTGTACATGGAGAGCACAAATGAGAGAGCACTAAGTTTTTTACCAAACGTTGTTTTTTGATGGTCATAACTGCAGAGATACTCAAGAGTCTGGTGTTGAGTTCATCCCTCAGTTACTCACATTGCCGCCACCGGGTACATGTTTCATATTGTCTTTGGAGCCACACTTAGACTGGACATTACTATAGTCCACCTTCTGATCAAGGACTTGAACCTGGAAAAATGAAAATGTCAGCTTTTAGATGTTGAGCGTAGAAGACGATGGAGTGACACATGAGCTGTGAAGAAATGCACTCGTGTTTCTCTGTGAAAGTGCATGCAGGTAGAGGTGTTAGAGAGAGAGAGGGGAAGAGGGGTGGGAGTCATCTGTCTGGGGGTATGCTCATTCTCTCCTCTGTGTGTGTTTGATCTGCAGTCTAAATCTTTCTTTGGTCCATAAATACCACAAGTCAGTATCCTTGAAATACCAGCAGAGAGACACGTGACTGCAGCTGGTGCAAAATTAGAACAAATACACGAGGAGCTTTTAATGCTAAAATGGACCAACACACACACACTCAGAAACACACAAAGACTCAGACGATAGGGCATGGAAACACTCTGGACAAAGTGAAAATAACACCCAAAACACCCACAAGCAAGACTAAGACTGGAGATTTGATCCAGAAAACCTTTCTCAGAGTCAAGGCTCACCTGAAAGCTGAAACAATCTGATTGACTGATTTTGAATTTCAAGAGGACGGAGAAACATTTGCTGTGTTCAAAACCATTCACTCACTGACTATTCCCAATGTAGTGTTAATGAAATAGTGAACTACATAGGGAATGACCAAACGAGATTTCAGACACTACACTGAAATTTTCTAAAAACCATTGCTTCAGTAGATGAGCCGGATATTCCTGTGACTTAAGTGGATGCGCCAAGCATCACATAAACAAACCGGGCACTCAGGAGGATAAGTAGCAAAGTTTGCAGCTGTATACAACCGTTAAAAGATGAAAAAAAAAGCTACGCGACAAACGCGTTAAAGATACTTTAACGTTTCTTACATTTGTAAACTAAAGCAGCGCCAATTCGTACAGTAGCAGCCTTCTTTCCCTTCTTTCTCTTCTTCTTCTTCTTCTCCTCTGGAAAAACATGACTGCATTGCATTGTGGTATATGGGAGTATAATATAGGGCACATCGTATGTACACTCACATTTGCTGTGCATTGTGGGTATTTTATAGTGCACTATATAGTGAATGAAATTAACCGCTGAGAATTCAAACAACACTACAAAATGGCGAACACACTTTACAGTGCTCTATATATTTGTGATAGGGAACGGTTTCGAACACAGCTATTGCTCCTCGCCATGAACTTGTTTTGCAACAGGACTTAGTATCAAAAGATCCCATTGGCTTTCTGTCAGGGAACATGTGCTATGCTAACTTCTGAGTTAGCCAGTTCACATGGTTACTCCTTAAACTGTAACAGCAGGTTTCATTTTATTGGCCACAGTTACATGATGTTTTTTAATTCTTAATTAAGTATTCAGAATTAAATTATTCAGAATTAAAGTATTCTCCTTCATGTTTACATGGAAATAGTAACTCCGAATTGAGTTTTACATGGAAAACACAGTAATTCGCCTTTATTCAATTATGCTTAAGGTCTGGGGAAGTGACGTATTTACGTCTACTGGAAGAAAACAAACTCCAGTTCAGTGTCTGTAGCGTCTCTGTCAGAGAAACCTTGTCCAGTTTGGATGTGCTGCGGAAATTAACTATTGCATGAGTGTTTAATATATTTAGCCCTTTTAGGTAACATGTTTTAACATGTTTTTTAAGGTAACTTAATCACATATATAGCCACATATAGCCTTTTCAGGTATCAGCCTTAGGTTCACACATCACCTATGACCTTAACTCATAAATGTCAGTATTAGATGTTTTTCATAGAGTTACACTGCACAGGTGGGGGACACAGAGATATGCAGAGGCCCAGATGTCCCGACCTTGTTCAGCCCTAACTTTCCCCATCTCTAGATATCAACTGTTTATGTCTAATGTTCCTGAGATGTCTCTAACTCTTTGTATGTTATGTTTCTCACAACCACATTCCCATGAGGACGCCCAAACACTTCCCACACACACACACACACAAGCACACACCAACTCACAAAAGCAGTATTTGGTTCAAGATCCTTCATTTCACATTTTTGGGGAACATAAACAAGTTTTTTCTACAACAGATGCTACAACTTTAAAAAGGTCCACATTTTTATGCTTACGTCGATCCGCTCTTTTCTTTATTTCCAAATCTTCTAAGGTTCTAATTAAATAAATTGTCCAGCTCGAGTCGTATTTAGAATCAGAATAAACTAGCCACCTACTTCGGAATTAAGTTTAATTTGGAATGGTCATTTTCATTCGGAATTAGGTGTTTACAAGTTAATTTTTAATCTTTTTAAAGAGGATTGAAGTTTTATTCTGAATTAAAGGGGAATTAAAGCTCTCATGCAAACGTAGCCATTGAATGGAGTTTTATTGAGTGTTGTATGAAGCAGTAGTGTAGTAGGAGATCAATGTGAATGTAGTGTAGTGATGTAAGAAGTTCAGTTAGCAATGTTAAAAACCAGCAAAGGTCATATGTTAACAGAACTGATAATATTATGCAGTGACAGAGAAAAGAGATACTGGTGAAACTTTTGGGCCAGTGCTGGAATACATGTGAAATTGTTTCTGCAAATCTGTCCTCCTGGGATGTATCACGGGAATCCAAGATGTGCGGTTTTGGTGACCTAAAACTCAGTTTACGTGTGTACAGAAGGCCAGTTTTAAGTTAGAAAGCTACATGAATAGATGATCTTTGCTTTATTGTTCTACTCAGAGGTTGCTGCTTGGCTTCAAATCAGCCAAGAAGATTATTTCTGTCTCTAGAGCCGCTTTGACTGAATAGAAAAATGTTGACTGGACCTAAATCTCCCTTTAGCAGACCACACAAAATGCTTGGACTGTATGGAGGTGAACTCTGAGTAGACTTTACCTTTCCCCCTCCAGGCTGGTGTTTGATGTTGTCTGTGGAGCCGATCTTGGACCTGACAGCCTTTAGGTCTGGCAGGGGTGCTGCTGCAGACAGGGGAGCAGTGCGACCCTTCAGGGAGCCTGGGGATTTGGGAGTAGAGCGCACCACCGCCACCTTCTTCACCTTGTTGGCCTCGGCTGCTGCCTTTGCAGAAAGCGCTTGGCTAGAGGGAGACTTAGGAGTGCCGGGGCTGCTCTGTCCACTCTTGCCATCTTAAACAGTCAGAGAAGCGTCAGAAATGTCAGTGCATTAAGCAAGTGAGCAGTCAGGGATGAAAGAAAATAATGCTAAAATAATAATAAATTATAAAAACAAACAAGGAGCTGTGCTGACTAAAAGCTTGGCCAAGTTTGATCCAGGATTAGCCAGATCAGACTTTGGCATGGTGGCTCTAAATGATCGCTAATGATCGGTGCTTTAGCTTCTACTTTTTCTTTTTACCTTTTTCATTTTTTGGAGTGGGGGGTTTCTTGGCACTAGCTGTATCACAAAAAATATGACACATCATAAATAATTCTTAAGTTTTACTCAACATAAAACAACAAACTGAAAAAAAGGGAATTTATTAACATGAGATCACAAGATGAAGTATGAAGTGTTTGTCCTTACCTGGGGTGGAACCAGTTTTTGCAGGGGGTTTGGATCCAGGAGTTTGTTTTGCTCCACCCTGGAAATAAATAATAATAATAATAATAATAATAATAATAATAGTTTTGTCGAAACATTTCTGCCTCAGAAAGTTGGAATAGCTTTATTGTGTTTGTATGTAAGTGCCAGGCTGTAGGGCTGTGCAGTATGTCCGTTTTTTTTTTTTTTTTTTTTCCCCAAATTTTTAATTAAAGGGTAAGACAAAGCTGTTTATGCTGACATGAATTATTATGCATTATACTAGGGTTGTGTTCAGAGGTGAAAGTAAGCCGGAACGCCGTGCCGGTAAGAAATATACAGACCTCTTCTACCGGAACGCCTCTGAAAAGCAACTTTCACCCATGCATACAATGCGAGCCCTTTCTTTTTCAAGCGAATTTTACCTAAATAAATGTAAAATTGATGAATACATAAAAAATCATCTCCAGAATATGCTCTCTGTGACGTGTTGAACTAAGTTTTAGTGCGCTGGACGAACACTATAATTTGTAGGCTACGGTACTCGCTTACCGTGATAGGTTGCAACTTGTAGTAGGCAGTCACTCCCTGTAGCATAACGTTAATCCAGTGTCCACTGGTGCTGTGTGTTTTTTTTTGCAGACAACAGGGTAGTCATTTTTGCAAAATAAACAAAACAAAAATCTGCAAATAATAAACGCGTGAAATACTCTGTCTCTCTGTCCCGTGAGCAGCATCACTCCTTCCGCAAACAAACACATGTGGAAGTGAGAAAACTCAGTGCGTTCTTTTCATTGGATGGCTGGTTGCCTAGGTGATGGAAGGACCACAGACAGTAAAGACAGGACAAAAAATGCAAAGAAAAATTGACTCTACGTTCAAGAGAAAGAGGGATGACAGGCAGGTTGAGGTTAAGAGAGCCGAAAGTGCAGAGGAAGCACATTGAGCAAGTAGGCTATGCAGTGTGTAGTCTACATTTACTGTGGGCCTAGGCTGTAAGCCAGCTTCTGTGCAGCTCACAGCTAGAACACTGCTGCAGCTGCAGCATGAGATAGCCTACATTTTTATTGGAACACTGAATTAACCCTTGGGTACCGTTCCAATTCCCATCCTTTCGTTAAGGCCAAAAACAGCCACAAACAAAAACTGCAGTAAAAATATATCAGATAAATATTTTTTTCTACTTTTTTTGCATAAATGTGTTAATTAACTTCAGTTCTGATCAAAACTATTAAATATTTAATTTTTTGTTTTAAATTTTAATATTTTAAAAGCCAATTTTATAAGTGGTGTCATCTTACAATATGCACTCAAGGATGTGCACAGTACTCAGAAAAGAGCAGGCCGTATCAACATTTTTCTTGTATGATGCTCGCGTGCTTTGAGCACTAGCTAAAAAATTTTTTTGAGTTGCACAGTTCCTGCAAGAATCTTGTCTTACTTTCACCCCTGGTTGTGTTTAACTTCTGGAAAAAGCTTCATAACTTGATATAAATCACAAGCTCTGATAAAAATGCTTCTCTAGCACACAGCATCCAAGCAAATCTCTATACAAGCAGCCATTGATAGGGTTGCAGGTGCTTCTCACTGTGGTCATACTTGTAGCTCCTGCCTCTTTGTCCTCAAAAGACACTGATTCATCAAAGCTTCTGCAGACTGAGTTCAATTTTTTAGTTTTAAAGGACAGATCTGCCTGATAACAGACATTAAGTCTGGAGGATTCAGCTGCACTGTAAGGTTGACAGTAAGAACAATTAATGGTAGTATGGTTTTTGATCAATAGATAATATAATTAAAATACTGAGTTTATTCAAGCACTTTATATTATCTGAAAAAAACCCATGTATAATACTTGTTCAATATCATGGGAACAAATCTATAGAAGTTATTGGCATTTTTTTTTAAATAAACCTCTCTCTTTGCAAGTTCCACAAACACATTGTAAATGTTGCATATTTGTGCTGCTATCTCTTTTGACTAAACGTATGACAAAAGATCATTAGATTTATACACCTCTTAAAACTACTGGTGATTGAGACATTTTAGATTTCATCATTTTGAAAACACAGTATATAGATGTAAAGGACATTCTGGCAGCCTTTGTATATGAAAATGTTGCCCTCTTGCAGTTCAAAGTGTGCAGGACTTGTGAAAATAAAAAAAATGCCCAATATTGGTATCTAGGACTTTTCGTTGCTGTGGAATCTAACATTGATAAAATAAAATAAAATAAAATAAAATAAAACCAGAAAGAAAATTTATCAAGGTATTCATCATACATTTCCTCTCAAACCAAGACAATACAGATAAACTAGAAAAGCACTCAGAGAGCGCAGACCTCCGCCAAGCAGCTTTAGTCCACCCCTGGTCCTATCTTGCAATGTTAAAGAATCCTTCAAAAAATTCCTGGATTCGGATGGTGATCCGGATCAGTCCCAAAATCTAATCATTTGTGCCTTATCCCATTCCACACATTTCCTGAAATTTTCATCCAAATCTGTCCATAACTTTTCAAGTTATTTTGAACACAAACAGACAAACATAACCTCCTTGGCAAAGGTAATGAATTTTGGTCCATACCGCCCAGCCCTACCATGCAGGTCAGTCATGACAACTGTTTGGATGGAAAAAAATCATACAGATATGGTATCAAACAGTTGATTGTCAAAATGCAATCAATGATGAATGGACAACAATTTGATTAGTGTTTAGGGTAATTGATTAGAGATCAGTTGAAGTTTGGGTGCAAAGACTGAGTTTGTTTTTTTCCTTTCACTAAACAACCAAACGCAGTCTTTGCACCTTTTAAAACAGGAAGCATCCATCCATCTGGACCCGAGCCCGGGTCTGTCCTCTAATCTGCATCCAGACCTGTACTTACTCCGGCCTGCCTGGGCCCTGTGCTGCTGGCTTTAATGGGGATGGAGCTGGGGCCGTTTCGAGGTGCTGCGTGTGTTTTGTTGCCCTTGGTGACTATGGATGGTCTTTTAAGGGAAGAGGTTGGTGTGGTGGCAGTTTGAGTCTTTGTCATGAAGAGGGAAAATGAATAAAGAAACAAAAGTTCTAATGACCGTAAAACAAAAGAATGAATTGACAAACAAAAATGGTAGAAATCAAAGGTTGGGGTACACAAATGTAATGTCAAAGGATTATTCTGGTTTATCACAACATTGACATTTTTTTTTTATTATTATCTTAATGAGCTGTTAAACCTGAAATCTTGAAGCACATTTGACAGGGCTAGAAAAAAATGTAACACAACTTATGTGTCATATTACTGACTTCCAAAACATTCTTCTCTGGAAAAAAATTTAACCCCTGCTTAGAAAAAAGATGCACATAATTTATGGACTGATTTGTTTTTCCTCAGAGATTAATAATCCAGCTCTGTACTTGGCTTCTTCTCCAAAGGAGATTTGTGCATGTAGATCATTATTTTGTTTCGTTTGGCTCAATATTTTGCTGTTTTGGTTGACCTCTCTCATAAGTGTAACTTACTGCAAAAGTTTCCAGGAAAAAGTGCTTGATAATCTTTGAAATCCCCAGAGTTGTATAATCTCACAGGAGCTGGAGGTGAGAGGGAAAGGCATTAGCCCTCTAGAAATGAGCAGAACGATGTCTCCAAGAGGCAGCAAGTTTTCTTGGTTTAAGTTACTCATAAAGTAATAATTGTTGCATAAGTTGAATCAACTTGTTCGGATGATATTTCAAAAATGGTCTCCAGTCTATATTCGTCCTTTTTAGTTAATATCTTTCTTAATTTTGGAGGAAATTGTTCTTGTAAACGACCAAGACAGCAAACATTGATTTACTCATATAGTTTAAGTTTTAAATAATCACTTCAATAAATGCATGATATCAGGTTTAGAAAAAAATAATAGATGCTTTAAAGGAACAGTTAAGTATTTTTTTTATGTGGAGTTGTATAAGGTTCACGTCAATGGTAAATACATTTGTGATATTGAAAGTGATATTGATGTCTGTGAATACACCATAATATCAAATCTCCTAGTTTTTGGTCAAAGAAACAAGAGACTATCAAATCAGTATAAATTCAACCAGACAGCAATCTCAAATGTTGATTAATACAGCTAAAACAAAGCCTGAAATACTGCATTTCTTTGTGTCCCACCTAATATTAAAATTGATCATTTCCAAGTAGACATGAGGGCCAGTGTCCATAAATTGCCTCTTTTTGTGCAAGTGGTGCACACAACCTATGGTTTTTCACCATTGTTTATCATTTATCATCAGGTCATGTAAGTAGACTTCTACTTTATCTCTAATCATTTTTATTTTATTTTATTCACTATACAAATTATGTAAAAGACACCCATCCTAGCATTAGCAGCAGTTTCAATCATGAAAATGTTTCCTAATAAAAGGGCAAATCAGGCTGGTTTCACCTGTGTCATGGCTATTAGGGGCCTGATGTGGCCCCTAATAGCCAGTTGATGATCTCCGCTGTATGTGTTGATCTGGTGGTTGAAGCTCAACTAAGCTCCACATTTTGTACACAGGTTTTGTAAAAGTTAGGTGGGGATAGAATTTCTAATATGGCAACTGCTATAGTTAATTGTTACAGAGAGAACATTAATGTTATTATACTGCTTATGATCTGAACTTGGCTAAGAACCCATTTTGTCATAGATATTTTGACTTGACAAACATGAACAATCTAGGCCACTGCTAACTCTTTGGTGCTATAAAGGAACAGTTAAGTATTTTTTTATGTGGAGTTGTATAAGGTTCACGTCAATGGTAAATAAATTTGTGATATTGAAAAGTGAAATTGATCAACTCTGTCCCTGTAAGGAAAGAACAGGCCTTGAAGTAAGGTTATACATTGGTGCATATGGAGCCAGAAGCTCTGTGTAACAGAATGAAGGGGGGAGCAACCCAACCCTCTCCACACACACAAAGAAAAAAAAAACACAATTGGGGTGATTTTTCACTGTGCTGAACACATTTACAAAGCTTTACTCTTGTACTAGCATGCCCATTTATTTTGGTACTTTTTCACTACACCTTCACACCACCTAAGGTGTGCAGTGCGCTAAAGAGGAACCAAAAGAGAAGAGACTTTTTATCATAAAAAGTAAAGCTTTGTAAAAGTGTTTAGTTCAGTGTATGATCACCCCTATGCTGTTTTTTAAGCATGTATTCTCTACAATTTGGTAAATCACACAAAGCTCTTAGCAATGTATTTGCCAATGTCCATGCTGGTGCTACGAGGCAGAGCTAAACATAATTTCTGTAGCAAGTGTATTTGCCATGAACCTCCAACAACCCCAATTTAAAAATACTGAACTATCTCTTTAATTGTAGCTGGTGAACATCTGGATAAGGAAAAAAAAAAAAGATATGGCTCCAGAGGCCTGAGCTCTGTGATATTGTCACATTGTAACAAAAAGATGGAGAGGTTTCTGGAAAGTTGAGTTGGATCAGCTTGAGTATCAGTTCTCCTCAGGTATCTTGCTCAAAGATCACACTGTTGCGCAGGTCAGTGGTTCAATCCCATCTTTTCCCTAAGTTGTAATAAACCAGAATGATCTCTTTCATAGAAGATGAGAAATGACACACCCTCATGAAGTTCTTTTGTCGCATACCTTATCCGCAGAGCCGTTATCCATCTTTGCTTGAGCTATAGACACAAGAGAGAAAAGGAATTTAGATTGACCCCATTTTTTGGAATTTAACATCTATAATTTATCCTTTTTTTCCACTCAAGTGGGGTAAATGAATCTCTCTGCTGCCAAATGTGTGCCAAAGCACATTCTCGCAGCAGAGAAACACAAATCAAATGTTGGTGATGGAGGGTTATGCAGCATGCATTGTGCCACAAAGTGCTTGTGGAAAAACAAAAAGTGGATTTCTTTATTCGGGGGCTGCATAACCAGCAAAGTGAGCAGAGATGGTGAGATGAAACAAAAAGCTAAAGTGGGGAGGGAGGACAACAAGCTTCTCCTCGGGTCAAAGTTTACGTCCGTAGAAAAAAACTCTGAGGGAGAGTGCTGCAAAGAAAGCTGCGTTGTAAAAGAAAGAAGTGGGGAGAGTTAACTGAAGAGGACTGGTTCTGAACTGGTGAACATGACAGCAAACAGACCTTTGAAAACAGCCACTGGCACCAGAGACTTTCTGACTGGAGAGCTGTGGGGGGGCGTTTTCTGCTGCTCTCTGGTGCTGGTGGTCTGAGCCACGCTGCTCCTCGGGTCAGATTCATTAGAAATGTCAGGTCTTGAATGGCGGCCTCTGTGTGATGATGAGTCATTGTTGCTGTTTTCAGCCGGTGGTTTGGTAAAAATGCTGTCCATGTCGGAAAAGTTTCCGCTGCCATGTTTATCCAAAATATCATCTGAAGTAGAATCAAAGACTGGGTGGGACAGACTTTGTGTGCGAGTAGGATTTTTAGTTTCTGAGCTGATATTTCTATTTTCAGCATCACTGCAGGACTTTAAAGCCCCTCTGTTTGCAGTCACTTCATCTTTTAGTGTCTCAGAGACAAGCTGCTCTCCGCGATCTCCTATGGATGTCAGATCTTCCAGAGCTGCAGTGCGCATTAACGACATCCCCGGCAGATTGCTCATTTCACTCAGACACTCTGAGGCATCGAGGCTGATTGCCCTGTGGTCCACAACTCCACCCCGCTCAGGGCTCCTCCTACTGGGCGATATGTCGCGTCTAATCTCCGCAGCCCCACAGCCCAGGTCTTCAGAGGCCCATAAAGAGTCACTCAGCCTTTTTCCGCTCTCTCCGGCTGCCTCGTTTCCTACATCAGGGGAGCAGGAAGCTCTCATGAAGCCATCACGCTCAGCAGAAGACCCGTCTTCAACCACAATTGCAAACTCACGTCGAGCTCCAGAAGCAGGCTTTGCTATTTTTTTTTTGGAAAGCAGATTAATGGTGACATTTTACAGCACTTGTTTCCATCTCCCCATTGAAACAAAAAAAGAATTCAAGAAGTGAACACAACTGGGATACTGATGTCCATGAGGAAAAGAAAAGATCACAGTGACGTATAAACCAAAAAAAACACCCAAATAAACTAAGAGAGCTACAAAAAGTGGGGATGCAAAACCAGGAACGGCGACGTGATCAGTGAAGGAACAAAGTTCAAATGAAATGAAAATGAGATGGAAATGGACAATAATGCATCACACTGGGCTGACAGACAACACATGATGCATTCCAGTGAATCAGACCTAGAAAAATATGTTTTTTAATCATAAATAAGGTGATCAAAATATGGTGGAAAATTCCCTCACTTTATATGACAGTAAATTAATCCACCCACCCAAAACAAACTTTGCACATCTTACACAAATTAGAGAAATGGTTCAGAGTCTGAGGCTCTGAGATGTGTAAAAACATAGTGACAAAATTAAAACTAAAAAAGTGGGACAGAAAGTCCTAAGCATCTTGTTGTACCAGCTAGATTAAGTTCAAAGGACACATTGTTTTTAACTAAAGCTTGAACTTAGATTGCAGGATATGCTTTCTTAACATTTAAGGAGTTGCACAAGCTGAGAGATTTAATGCACTCGGAGGTTTCTACTTAAATCTTAGACAAAGCTTCTAGTAGTAGGATGACTTATGGAACTTACAATAGTCATTAGAAATGGGAATTAATAAAATTATACTTGTACCAACACAATTATTGATTCAGCTTATTAAACCATGACTTTACAGATTCCCTTATTGATTATTGTGGATTTTCTGTGTTGGAAAAAAAAGGCCAGCACAGGTTTTGTCTCTTTGCAAGTGATATTGGTGCCTTGAAACAAACCCATCATAACATTATGACCACCTGCCACCCTGACTAGTCTGCAGTTATACAGCTCCACACATGACAAAGTGCAACACCCTGTGTATTCTGACACCTTTCTATCAGAACCAGCATTAACTTCTTCAGCAACTTGAGTAACGGTCCCTCGCCTTTTGGATTGGACCACAGGGACCAGCCTTCACTCCCCACATGCATCGATGAGCCTCGGTCGCCCATGACCCCTCTGAAGAAGCTGCTCTGCAGTCAGCGGATACTTGATTACAAGTGCATTTTTACAAATGTGCCACAACAAAGCCTCGCTGCATTACACTTAGAGGTGTTCACAAAGTGATTTCACAAGGACGTGATACTGGTGTCAAATCACACTTTGTTCAAGCTTTTGGTGAGCACATAGACAGACGGACATATACACAGCACTGTGCAACCCCGCTGGCTCTGCATGCTCCCATTTTGCCAATATTATGCCTCTGTTATTCCTGAGGCAGAAAAGGGAGGGGGTCAGCTTGTCTCCAATTGCATCTCTCCTATGTTCAAAGTAAGGGCAAAATATTGCAGGGAATTAAATATTATGCCCTAAAATTTCACTATGTAATAGGCTTCGGTATACATGGGGTTTAGTTGGAACTTTAAACCATAACTTTGCTGGTGCAACAAGGCATGCCACAGGACAATAAAATAATGCATTAAGTGACCTGCGTAAAAAAAAAAAAGAAATAAAATAATACATTAGTTCTGTGTTTCCAGCTTGTTTCATTGTTCCCTCTTGGCCAATCATAAAATGTGTCTGAAAGTCAGTGTTCATGACATGATTATTTCTTTCTTTTTTTTTTTTTTCAAAATTTTTGTTCATTTCTTACATAACGTTTCTAAAAAATATGACTAGTCTTTTTATTTATTAATTTTTTTTGAAAGAAAGTTATTGATAATTAAGTTGCCATTACTCAGTTGGCACACTGAGCAACTGCAGCAGAAAAATATGATTAATCTGTCACTATATGACATACAGTGCAGTATATGAAAAGTGCTAACAGCTCCATCTCCTCTGGGCTCCACCTGAAGTCATTACTGTATTCATATCTCCTGTGGTAAATAATACAGTGTGAGTGCGATCAATAAGACATAAAGAGCCTACCTGTTGGAGCTGCTCCTCCTGCTGCTGATGGTGGAACAAGAGGAGACAGATGGAGAAGACATTAGAACATGAGCAGTAATGACTTTCTGTCATTCATCATGGATTAATACACTCACACTGCAAAGAAATCAATACAGAGCCCACATACAGCACGTCTTCAGTAAATGCACAAAGCCCAAAGCAAATATCTGTTAAATCTATCACTCAAAAACATCAGCAGGAGTGTATGCAAACACACACAGTGACACACATGTTTTCATGTCAGTCTGTGCAGCAGCACCACACCTAAACTGCCGCTGCTCAGCTGTTTTTAACATTATTCTGATGTTCCCCTGAACGGGAGCAGTGCATCTGTTTAACATATAACAGGAGTCTTAAATCTTTCTGTGGTTTGGCCATCCTGAAATAGCCAGGATGTAACCATCTTTTAGTTTGAAAAGAAGGAGGTTTGAGTTTATGATCATGTTGCACTTGTAAATCGTAGGAGTATTAAGCACCATAGCCAAGCAGGAAAAGAAAAGAAAGCCAAAGTACGGATCTAAAAAGCCCACTCTTTTCAAGAACGACACTGAAAAAAAGATAGTAAGCTCGGTTTAAAATCTGAGAATACAAAACAGCAGATTATAATTAAAAAATCAAGGTTTATACTTCCACTCCTTCAGCAAATAAAACATAAAAAAAGATTGATACCACTCTCATGTGTGCAAGTTTAACCAGCAGATGTTTAGCTAAGCAAATAGACTAGTAACAGAAATAAATGCTTTAAATACAATTATTTTATTAATCTTGTTTCTTAAATCTGTATCGCTGATGGGTAACTTAAACAAAGAGTGCCAAATTATTGCAATATATAATGTAACATGGACCAATGTCGGTTGCTAATTGTGTCAGTGACATGTACAGATTATATTATTACAGAGGGTTTAATTGTTAGAAGGAAGTTGCAGTTTTCAGTTAAGCTTTGGTTGATTCTTGAGCTTTATAATTACAGTGCACAGATGAGAGAGGTATTCATCAGGTAATTTATTATTACAGCAAAAATGCACACCTCCCAACAAAACCATTCTCTTGAAAACACAGGGAGCACCAAAGCACAAACAGCTGAAAGAAATGGGGATAGCTCAAAGACATGAGGCATACCAGGCTGCCCCTCATCTTCACATGCGGCGCTCTCTACTCCAGAGAGCTCAGCTTTAACCTCTGCTTTCTCTGCAGACGTCTCCACTGTGGGATAAATTCATGTCCGTCAGTCAGGAAACAAATGTCCCTGAACCTTTAATCTAACTCTAATCTGTCTGAAGTTTACCCAAGTTAACTCCGCGCTGAAGCAACACCCCCATGACCTCATGTTAGCTGTTGCGGGTCAGCTGTGGTATTTCTCATGTTCACACACTCAAGAGCTGTTTCACAGATCAAGGAAGCTGTTCAACCTGATGACACAACTTTCCACTGGGCTCTGGACCAGCTGTCAGTCTCAGTGTTTATGATCAAAGTGCGTTCAACCCCGAGCCGAGTGGGGCTACTGTGGCTAATTCATACAGACACACAGAGATGTTGTTTTTCATGTTGGTGCTGAATCTGCATCTTCACTGAATAGCAGGCTCTTATTTTACAGTGTAGTGAAAACACAGCTGCTCCGCATGAGCCTCAACTTTAATAGAAGCTTTAAATCAGGCAAATGAGCAGGTCTAAAGTAGAGCTCTGCCATATGGACCCAAACTATACATAGTGGGGAGGTTTTTTAGCTTCATATAATACACAATAATTTTAATGGCTGTCTTAATATCAGTATTATAATTTATCATATCATATCAACACTATTCAGAAAACCTGAGTCATACCACTGCAAAAGAGACAGGATATCACAAATATTAAACACATTTACTTCCAGATTAAACATTTGCATCACTTGTTAACACTTTTAACAAAACATCATTCTTATCATTTTCAAAAAGCAAGGGGTGAAAGTAAATGAGAATAACTGGCATATTCTACATGCTGTCACTGTTGTCAAAACCTTGTTTCTCCATTTGTCATGATTTTTTTTTTTCATACATCATTGCTATTGGTCACCTTCTATGTTGGTAAATGGGTTGTATAATGTCCAAACCACTTAAAAGTATATTAAAAAAAAGTCCCAATTATGATGGCACAATAAGTATTCATTTAGTGATGTAGCTTTTAAAAAAGAAATCCTGAAAAGCAGCTTTGAAATACAAGGTTTGTTTGGAAAGTGACAAAATGGGTCAGTGACCATATAATCTTGGTCGTTTTGTTGTCCCAATTGTTAATAGCCAATAAAGTAATTAAAGATTTAAACTTTCCCCCTATGCAGCACTACTAGACATCCCTCATTGGGCAATTTCTTGATTTTCATTATCAGTGATTGCAGCCAAACTCCAACAGACAGCTTTTTTTGGCAGCATTTCTCAATATTCACTAGTCAAATTTTCTGTACTCCTGTATACTGTGTGTTACAGTGCTAAAACTCCCATCATTTTAATGATTGGCGCTACCAAAAACAGAAATACAATGATCTTCAACCATGTTTTTAACCTAAAGATAGAGCTAGCCCTGTCTAATTTGTGAAAATATGTTTGAGACTTGGACAGATGGGGTGGTCCGTTCAACCCCCTTCTCCACATGTTGCAGCAGTATGCAGTTTGTAGAAATTTGCCTGGCTTTGTCTGACAACTGAAAACAAGAAATTCACTTAGACTGAGTGTCCAGGACTTCTGTTTGTGTTGTTGTTTTATATAACATGTAACAATATAATTAGAATTTTACTGAACATAGCATAAACTATGTTAATGTATACAATGTTGGCCTACCTTTTTATCTCATTCAAGATTATTTTGTTATATCTTAAAACTTGATAGCCCAGCCCTACTGCCTGGCTCCTAAAATGTATAATTACTTGTGTTGTTGATTTCCAGAACCTATCAAAACGAACTCCTAGAGCCAAAACCTGTGCAAGACCTGGAGCGACATCAGGTACAGAACCATCTTGTTATCTTAGTTTGAGGACCTTCCTCTTAATGTTTGTCATTCATAAAGAATAACATTTTGGGATTAAAAATGTCAGAATTTTTGTTTAGCACTTAATGCCAATGTAATTCTGCTCCGTAAACAGTTTTCAGATGTTTGCAAGCAACTTTAGATGATCAAAAACAATAAATTGCTCAACATTGGGTGTTCAGGACCCTTATGTCTGTTATGACAGTACAAAACCGTTACAAACTGTTTGATTTTATCAATACTAAAATGCTCATAAAGTGAATGAGATCAATAATTTAGCTTCAACATTTCAAAAAGACCCTAATCACTGAGCCTGGCCGAACAACTATTTCTCATTAGCATTGGTACAGACTATATAGAATGAAACAATAGTTATACCCCGTATTTTGTCTGTAAATATATTTATATGTTTTCAAAACTCAGTCTATTGACCGACCCTATTGCATAACAGACACTTATTTTACAGTGTAATGACAGCACAGCTCATTTCAAAGCAGGCTTTAAAATCAGGCAAATGAGCAGCTTTAATCCAAACATGTTCAAGCAGTAAAGCTGGAAGGAACAAACATTTAAAAACTGAAGAAATCAACAAATTAAAATGAAAGCCTCCCAGATCATACCACTGAAAAGAAAGTAAAGTTAAGCATGAAAGAAGATAAATTAATTGATTATCTCTACACAAACTGAAAAACATTTTTAAAAAATGAGAGAGAAGTCAATGGTGCTTTAGTTTTATGACATGATGCGTGCAGACGGGCGTACCAGGTTTCACCGTGTCGTCACTGTGGCCGCTCTCTGCCTGAGAAAGTTCAGACACAGATTTCTCTCCGTTCTCACTGAGAGCTGCGTCAGTCTCTGTGAATCAAAGGTAAACTGGAGGTCAAGCTTCAGGATTACTTTACAGGAGGGAATATGAGTCTGAAAATGGCAAAGGTAGGAGTCATGAGCTGTAAAAATGGGTTGGATTGAGTAAGACCTTAGCAAGAGTCAGAACAGTTACACAGTAAATAAGACAGACGTTAGGAGCAAACTATTTCAGTGCATTAAGAGAGATCAGGGCACTTAAAAAAGTCCAACAAATTGAAGTGTGCTTGACAAAATGGCTGCATTATAAGTAATGTTCAATTTAGCCAGACATTATTAAGGAAGAAAATGAGTTTACAAAAACAAAGCTGAAATTCTCATTAAATCTCTAAAAATGCAAGACAGCACAAAATGATAACAAAAAAATCTGTCAATCAACAACATCTCAATTGATATTTTTCATGTTATACCAGCAAACCAATAAATTGTACATTTATTATATAACTCATAAACAAAACCATATGCTAATAAAAAAACATTTGTTGTCAGCAAAGGCTAAGCCACAACGGATGACAGACTCAGAGATCAAATTATCATAAATAAAGTGCTGAATCTAATGCAAATACTTCCAAAAATAGTAAGCTGAAGGACATATATACAACAGGTCCACATCTTGTTAAGGGTTAACTGATTTTAGAATTCCCTCCTGAACAAAACTCACGAAATGCAAATCAGTTTACTGACAAAATTGCTGTTATATCAAAGCTGAAAACAAGCAGACATTACAGATGTGTTAGAAAGTTTTGGTTCAGCCTACCCATGCAAGGCGGTTTTCAGACTATTGGACAAGAAACTGGGGAAGGGAGGTTTCCACTTGCCCTGGTTCTGGAGCCCCATTGGCTAAACTAGCATGGATTACTAGCAGTGTTGGGCCACATCTAGCCCTGCGTCTTACTTAATATGGCCCACAAGCTGGTGTCAATAAAGAGTAAATTGTAGCTCAAATATAAAAAAAACATATCAAAACCAGCCATCAAGGATCAAAACATTTATTGTAAGAACACCATGTGTACAGTCCAAATGAATTACAGCAGTAAAAAGCTATGCATAAATGTTTTTCATTCTCAAGAAATCAGTAGGTGATAGGTTGTAGTTTTCTGAAATAAAAGGCTTTACAAAATTAAAACAATGTAAGTAATACTTCGATACTTTAATGAAAACTTGTGAAAACTTGAATTGCATTCACAAAGTGCAACAAATAGGCTCTTTTTCTGTGTTCAAGTCAATAAAACAAGAATGACCATACTCATAAAAAATTATGCGCATCAGCAGCTGATTAAAATGTGACCCTCTGGCAATGAAAATAAAGTAAGCATGGCTATTTTCTTCAAGCAGGTGAAGGATAATGCAGTTTAGGCTGTGATGGCCATGTGGTGCATTATGTAATTTATCGGTAACACATAGTGTCATAAATGGGATTAGGAGTCTTTTCACTAAGTGCTTATCCTTTCATTAGGACACAGGAATCTTGTCTAAGCATAACAGCATCCTCCTTCCTGTTTCACCAGCTACTTGAAACTGTTGGTTTTTACCGTGTGGTGCTGAGAGAGGCTAGAAAAAAAGCACTTATTGCTGTAAAACTCAGTATTTAAGCTAGAAAAGCACTCAGAGATCGCAGACCCCCGCCAAGCAGCTTCGGTCCACTTTGGCGAAAATGGTCCTATCTGGCAATGTTAAAGAACCCTTTAAAAAATTCCTGGATCCAGACGGTGATCCGGATCACCCCCAAAATTTAATCAGTTCTTTCATATCCCATTTCCGACAATTTCTGAAAATTTCATCCAAATCCGTTCAGAACTTTTCAAGTTATTTTGAACACAAACAGACAGACAGACAGACAAACGCCGGCAAAAACTTTACCTCCTTGGCGGAGGTAAATATAGTAATTATAAATGTCATTTAGAACCACCAGTAATATCAAACTGTTTTTATATTGGTACACTAGCCAACAAAAAGATCAATTTGTTAAAAGACAGCATGCTTCATCTGTTAGCAGGAAGTGTACAAGGTAGTTTCAGAGGAATTTTCTTAAAAAGAGGAGCTAACTTTGAAGATGAACAGAAATTGCATGCTGTAGAACTCATCAGTAGGTTTAAAGTGAATGTAAAACTGTAATAAAACACCAAAAGCTGCAGATTCAACTTCTTTTTGTCAATGATAACTGCCTTTCACATTGTTTAAAAAATGTAAGTTTGTAAAAGTGTTATTCAGAACCAAAAATAATGACAGTTGTTAAGTCAATTTGTAAATAGATTTTACATCTTTATGTCAGGCCTCTAGCACTGATATAATAAAAAGACTACTTGACTATGAATAAAGAACCATTGATGAGATTCACATTGTTTTGTGACAAATTTATTAGGAAAAACTGTCTATTTTTCTTAATAAAATAAGTTTTAGTATATTGTTTAACTCGATGGTTCCCAAGTTGGGAACAACATCGTTATCAGAGGGATAATGGCAAGGCAAGAAAATACTGGCACTGTTCCTCACTCTTGACTTTCAAAATCATTGTCCATTTCTACAATCCAAGGGTGTGTGCAGGAATCTGGTCATACAATTCATATCACAGTATGCGGGTGACAATATGATATATCACAAATTATATTTCCATACTATAAACAGGACGATACTTCACATTTTTTTGAGCCAAAAATCTTTTTTTTACCGCATTAGGAAACCCACAATACTGTATGCATAAAAACACTGTTTCTAATCAGTCTTAAATTTCTGTAAATTACTGAATCATAAAATATCACAATATTGCACTAAAATGTCATATATTGGTGTATCAATATTTTCTTACACCCCTCCTCCTGTCAGTGTCACACATTACCGATCTACTTTCCATTTAACTAACTAAGCACACAGCTAACACTTAACTACAACTACTACACACTCCAGATGCCACTTTTACTACTGCACTCTGTGCTCTACATAAACACATTATTGAGATACTCACTTCCTCTTTTACTGTGGATTTCTGTGCTGTTTATCTCTGCGGATGGATCTGACTGCTTCCTGTCTGAGCTGGGGATGATGGAAAGTGGAAATGGGGAAAAAGACTGCACTAAAGAGGGCTGTAAACTGGGGAAAGCTAGGCTACGCACTAATTGGCCATATGGTTTGATCAGGATAAGAAGAAAAAAACTGATACTGATCATCATTTACAAGCTCAACAATCTGTCCAGACTGTAAGTACTTTACAAAACTCCACAGCTGACAAATAAGACCATCTCATGACTCATATCTACTGTCTTCACATTAACAACTCTTTCAGTCGTCTTCTGTGCAGCCTGATTGTTTATGCTCTGAATGGGTATCGCACAGTGACACAGGATAGAGACGGGGCTCGTTTTGACCCAGATGTCTGGATTACAGAGCGCAGTGCAGCTGCAGGCGGACACTCAAGGCCTGACAGGCATGTCTTGTATACATTATATAAAGAGGGATTAAAACAAAGCACAGCACAATCTGCAGGGCTCGACCTCGGCCCCAAATCTACACGGAAACCCAGAGACTCTGAGGGGTTTGCACGGAAACATAAATCCTCCCCGTTGGGATGTTTTTAGAATATGATCTGGGATGTAAATATGAAACAAGAAGGACAGACGGATCTCGAACCCTCAGGACCCAGATTTACCCACAGGTTAGCCGGGAGCAGTGTGTAGAAAAACATCTGTTTGATTTTGCTCAGGAATATTTAAGGAAATCTAAATTGCTTGTCTGTCAAAATAATTCTCTTTAGTTTCAAGACTAATGTAATAAATATACAAGATGGCAAAGACCTTATATTGTCATCAGTTATAAGTTTAACTATGAACATGTGTTTGGATGTTGTGCTTGAAGGGGTTCTATTTATATTACAGCCAAAGCATCAAAAGAGACTTAAAAGTCTAAAAATTAGTGTTAAATCATATGGGCTTTGAAATTATGTAACCACTAGGGTTTGTTTGATTTATAGAATGAAGGCATATAAATTTATATTAGATCCATTTCCAAATATTTTATCAATTGATTACATTTTCCATTGTACTCACCAACTTTTTAAGCTATTTTCTCATATATATGAAACAATGATTAATTTATGTTTTATACTAGGGCTGACAGTGTTAATGAGTTTTATTATGATGCATTTAAGGTCTGCAACCGCCTCATTAATTGTCTTTATCCAATTAATTACGTACTACGTTGTAATTTTACACACTCTGGCTGTAGTCACTGTGTCTAAATGTGGCAGCAGCTGGATGCCAGTAATGCAGAATAAATAACTACTGACTTTTTTGACAGGCCGTGTTCACATGGACTCAAGTACCCTGGTTATTATCTGGTTTTAAATATACGGTTTTTGTGTTTGTGTATGCAAACACCATGTCCTTATTTTAGAAACTGTGATAATGCTGATTCCAAGTTTGAGACATCTGCTTTTGCTCCCTGGGGAACTTCAGTGGAAAATAGGATACCGTGGCCTGTAAACATCTGTATGTCACAGTTACCCAGTGATGGACGATAATTAAGTTTATTTATCTAAGTACTCAACTTCAGCCCGAGTATTTAGTGTCTCTGCTTAACCTGAGAATTGTTGTTTGGGGAAAGTTTTTACTGGTACTTCACTACATTTGAAAATATATATATTTTTTTTTTTCATGTTTTCATTATTGCGCTCATCTGATCCAAAAGATTATAAAACTGTTGTGGTTTTTCTATGCTGCACCTGTACTACATCATGCATCTCATAGGCTGTGCAGAGGATAGGACACTCACGTGACACAGATCAAGCGCTTCAGTTTCAGTTTAGTGGTAGTAATGATGAATACCTCTAAGCAGGACAACAATCCTCCGTCTGAGCACCCACTGACATATCCTTTGTCCATACGTGAGGATTTTGAAATAAAAATGCACACAAACTGTATCACAAAAAACTGTCAACCAACCAGAGAAATAACGTCAAGATAGGCTGTTTTATTATAATATGTGGTTTATTCTAGATGCATTTGGTAGAGGCAAATCACTCAAGGTGCAAGCACACCAACAACACCTCAAGGGGAAAAAAACACTGGGAGCCCATGTGAAAAGGGTCTGCATCCACTCACATGCAGCCTAATTAAATTAATGGAAAAACTAGGGTTGAACAAATGCAAAGTTCTTTGCCTTGCTTTGCTCCTACATCTGTCTTCCTGCCTACTTCCTGCTTAATCTGTGTCTGATTTGGCCAAACGTAACATAAGTAACCATGAGACTCAGTACATTTTTCAACTTACATATGCCAAAAAAATGCTGGAAATTATGTCACTAAGCAGCTGAGAAAAACACCTGGCAGGTTACCGGTACATGGGAATACAGTTATTTTACCTACAAAGCTTTTTTGGCGATGCATCCCCCTGTGTGATCTGCCCCTTACGCCACAGTAAGTAGCATGTGTTTGCATTAACAAATATTTTAACATTGTTTTCAAATTTTATGTTTTATGCTTCTACGGTGCAAAGACAAATTATTTTACATACTCCATACGTTTAGTAATTTTCCCTTTTTTGCTAAACAATCACGTCCTAGAGTTTATTAACTGTTAAGGTAGATTATTGAGCCTTTGGACAGTTCTATTTATTAGCATTTTTCATCTATGATTACACTTGGGGAGAGAAATCACAGGTGTTTTTGTTAGTAGTAGACAGTTATGATATTAAATGCGTTTGTCTAACATTTCTAAGTGTTGATTTAAACCTTGTCAATACCAGTGAGTAAATATGTTAGTAAAAACTGTCTGTTGTTTGGAAACAAAGCTATTATGTAATGTGTATTTTTAACAGCTCACTGCCTGAGAACTCATCTTATTGTTTTATCAAAGTGCTGCGGAGCATGAATCTCTTGTTAAATCTCTCTGTTAGAACTTGTACGGACATCAGAGCTGATCGATGACGTAACCACAAGACGATAATGAGAATGATGTCATCAGGATTACGTCACCTTGACAACCATTCATCTGTGTTCATGAAGCACATTAGCTGAAGAGGCATCTCTTTGTTTACTGTGCAGCTCTGTCTGAAGTCTGACCTTTCATTTTGGCATCTCCGGGGCTTCTGTGTCCCATCTGGACGCCGTTCTCCTGGTGGTGCTGGTCATTGATGGTCATGTTGGCTAAGGTTGAGCTCATGGTGTCTCCAGAGCCGTAGCTGTTGGAGGTGTTGTTCATGTAGTCCATTGCCAGTCGCAGGTCAGGCTGCAAAAGTTGAAGAAATGTAGATGAGGAAAAGAAGGAGGTCTGGATTTAAGGATTAAAAATAATGATGGCGTACTTCATGGACGCCTTGTCTTCCGGCCTGCAGAATCCAGTCCGTCACCGCAAAATGTAAACAGACACTGTGTCTGTGAAAAGTGGTTATTTATACATCCTGACGTGGAGTCGGTGCTTCATGTTACTGCCTGACCGTTAAAAATAGTCCCTCCTGCACATGTGCATGTCGTCCTTGATGTGAAAAGTTCACTTCCTAAACAACCTCCTGAACAAGTGCAGCACGTCTGTTTCATGCATCAGCATTACAGCACAGGTTACCTTACTGAAGTCAAACTACTCAGACTACTGAAAAATATGGTCACAGAAGGAAGATTAGAAAAGAAGATGATGTATAAATATGAGTTTTTAGGTGAAATCAGAATAAAATGTATGCATTGACTACTGAGTCCTGGTGATAAGGCACTTTAGTGAGTTTTTGTACAACACTCCGTCAGATTCTTTAAATTATAAATGAAATATGCGGTCATAAATAGTTTAGAGATACTAAAGCAAAGGGAAGGAAAAAGCAGTTCCTCAGTTTTAAGGAGATTTTAATATTTTTAAGGGTATTTTATATCTTGCCGGTTGATTCTATCAACTTCATGAGGTTTATGTAGGCATAAAGAGAAAACTAGTTATAGTAATAAATGTTGTCACTAAGAGTCCTTTATCACTCAGTTTTTTTTGTTGGATATGAGTCTTTTTCCCCTTTAGTTCATAGTGAATGCTATATTGATTAAAATAAAGTAAACAACACTTGTTTAAAATCTGAGTTTTAGTTAGTACATCTTATATGCAAAAGCTGAACCAAAACAGTTACCACAGCTATAAAAAATACTTAGAAAACAGTCTTTTACCCATTTTTTTTTTATAGAAAAGAAAGGCAACAAGAAACGGGTGAGGGTTTCAATAGACATTAGTACCAACAGTCATAAAAGATATATTTAAACAACAAATTTCTTTAAAAAAAAAAAATCAAGTTTTTTTTAATTGATGTTTACTCATAGCCTTGCAGAGCAGACGGACCTGCCTGATTCTGAGATCATGCATATCCGTCTTGCCAGCCTCCATTGACAAAACGACTGGAATCTTATCGGCCCAATCAGGGAAGAGAGGCGGGAGCTATGGGAGCAGCGGACGTGACGACAACAGGAAGTGACTGCATGTTTGAAAACAATGGCGGCTTTGGAAGCAGTCTCAATATCTGCGTTTTTTTTTTTTTTTTTTAAATCAGAAATGGACTCAATTTATTCTTTATAAGAGGAGGAAAGATCGTCACTTGAAGCTTGTCTTACGAGAATTCATGTTTTTGCTCTTCTCCTGACCGGGGATCACTGGGAAACTGGGAGAGAACGCGGAAATCATTCCACGGACATCCCGGTTAGTCTGTGGTCATCATGGTTACTCTGCGATACTAGGCGAAATATGCTCTCCTCAGAAGTTTATTGGGAAAACTTGGTAGGGATTTGTTTAGGCGAGGTTCATGTCACATACAAGTGTTAAATGATACATCTGTGTGGTATAATTTAATGTGAAACGATAGTCTTCAGGTAGTTTAAGCTAACGGCCGTAGCGGCTAACTGTTTTTAGCCGTTAGCCCTAGCGGCTAACAGTTAGCCGCTAGGGCTAACGGCCGTTAACTGTAGTTAGCCGTTGTTAGCCGTGTTCATTTTGACTCAGCGGCACTGTCACTGCCTCTTGCCCTGGGAATCGTGAGTTCGATCCTCGGGAAAGGAAAGGAAGTAGCCGCCGTTAACTGTTGTTAGCCGTTAGCCGCTACGTGTAGCCGCTATGTATGCTACGTCATACGTAGCAGCGTTGCTTGATGTGGACTGGTCTGTGATGAGTGTAATGAGCCGAACGATCGTCCAATCAAAAGCTACTGTTGTTTTTGAAGGTTCTGCCCCTGAAAACATTTTCGAACGGCTCCTTCCCCGATGAATTAGTGAAATATTTCCAATATGAAACTGTCCATCTGACGTGTCAGGTTAGTTTACTCAGACTCAATTTCTCATTTTTGACACGTAACCACAGTGCAGTTCAACCATGCATTATCTACACCTCTGGTCCTATTTGGGTCATGAGAGTGTTGAAACCAATCCCATAGAGCTGTGCATCTTCACTAGCCTCACAGTTCAGTTCAGTTACGATTATTCAATCAACTATTCACTTTGATTCAATATCACAATGCAACACAATAGGTAGCATCCCTGATGTTCTACGTTAGTGCACATGGGTGCTTTTTTTAACAATTGATACAAGCAGTTATATAAAAATAAACTTCTTATCATTATAAAGTGCATTCAGAATTAACTGCAACCTAAACGTCTTTTGATTGTAAACCAAATAAACACTTTTTATGTGTATAGCCTACCTTTACTTGATATTTTTCGTCCTAAAAAAAAAAATGGAACTGCAGTCCAGCAACACATTTCAGGTTTTTGCCAGTGTTTGCCTGTTTGTCTGTTACAGTGCTCAGCATAAATGAGTACACCCCTTCAGATTTGTCAGAAAACTTTTAGTTTCCTTTCAAAACCAACATTTTCTATGGCATACTATACCACAAAATACTGCCCCAAATGTGGGCCATTGATCGCAAACAAGATTTTTTAAGTTGCACACAAAAAGTATGTTTCTTAATTTAAGATCAGGATGAAAAAATGAGTACAACCCAATCAAAGGGTGGGAGCAAAGCTAAATTTTAGTTATCATATTACTCTTATTTTCATCTAATGGTATAAAATGTCATGTTAAACTCAGCTTTGTAAAAACTTTGGAAATTGTTCTTTTGTTCATTTAGATATTGATTAATACATTACTTTTACCAGGGGATGTACTCATTTATGCTGGGCACTGTATGTGCAAGATACCTCAAAAAGTAATGAACAGATTTTGATGAATTTTTTGGAAATGCTGCTCATGGCCCAAAGAAGACCTGATGAGATTTTGTTGGTGATATAATTCACCAACTCTGCAAGATGGGGCATTTTTTGACATCTATAGAAAGTCAAATAATATTCAAATTTTTATATAGCTGTGTAAGTAATGACCTCATGTAGTTTGTATAATGTCGCTGAGGGCGGCATGCATGCCTCGCAGCAGGAAGATTGCCGGTATGACTTCCTGTGTTGTCTTATGGGTGGAGTTTGCATGGTCTCCCTGTGTCTGTGTGGGTTTCCTCCAGGCACTCCAGTTTCCTTCCACACTCTCAAAACATGCTTCTGCAGTTAAATCGTGACTCTTAGCTATAAATGTGAGCGTGAATGGCTGTCTGTCTCTCCATATGGCCCAGTGATTGGCTGGTGACAGGTTCAGTCTTGCTCAATGACAGCTGGGAAAGGCTTCAGCCCCTTGTGACCCCAAAAGGATTAAGTAGTACTGATGATGGCTGTAGGATAATGTTGCTGAAATCTGAAAATTTTCAGATGGTAGAGCTGACTTTGTGCTAGCTTGTTGGATGTAGTTTGGAACAGAAATAATGCGGCGAGGAAGGCTGCCAGCATGGAGCAAATGGAGTACTGATGAGTTGGTATGCGGTATTTGTTTTTAAGTATGTTGTCATAGAAGTGGTTTTGGACATTGCCCAGAATAGTTACCAATTAGCCCTCTGTCTACGTAGTTTTTTTCTACATCATTTTAAACATTGTTCTCTATCTGTTTGGTGGTCAAAGTTTTTATTTGGAAAGCAACTTCATTTTCCTGACAGATGTTTTTCTGTTGAAACAGACTTTGACATGGAATTAAAGGAAATGGTGCTTCAGGGAAGTATATTTGAAGAGTAAACTTCCCCTCTGTTTTTAGGACACACTCACTGAATGACTGCTTATTTTGTCCCATCATGCTCCTTCAACCAGAGAGAAGTGAATGCGTTAAATCTCATAGAAAGAGGATTACATATCAGATTAAAGCGGAGCCTCCTGTTACATCAGCAGTTTTCAGTTAGAATCAGATATATACTGCCCTGTCACACAAACACTGACCACACACACACACACTGTTACAAGGCGAGGCTTATGGTGTAATCAGTGTTGGATTCAAACTGCTCTTTCCGTGTTTGTATGTTTCTGCAGATTTGAAGCTTCTGATGTTTATTTTCAGCCTCCTGCCCACTTTGGCTCAAAAACACGACCCAGTTTAATCTCTCAGAGGTCCAATTTAAATCCTGCAGAAACCCAAAGTCAGTGTAGTTTACTAAATGATCATCAGTCTAAATCTGAGATCAGTCAGAATTGATCAAATTAATGTTGCTGTAAATGTTCGAACTTCTCAGTGCCGAAAAGTAATCAGGTAGTTTTTTTCTTGAGACATAGTTGGATCAGTTTTTCTCTATAGACTTTACTTCAGTGTTTGTTACCCTGTGCTTTTACTTCTCTGCAAATCTTTATTTATTATTAATTATTTTTTTACTTTAATGCACTGCAAGTTAGAAACGAAGCAAAGCCCAAAATAATCCAAACCCTGAAAACACCTGAAAGTGCAGAAACGCAGCAAAACCAAGTACAACACAGGGTTAATTTGACAGCAATTTTTAATTTAGTTTTAGTCTTTTGCTTAAAATATCTTTTAGTTTTAGTCATAATTTAGCCCTCTAAATTGTTTTAATTTTTAGTCTAGTTTTAGTTGATGAAATTTCACAACGTTTTAGCCGACGAAATCTACTGTAAATTTAGTCGACTAAAATATGAAGTGTGAAGTGTAAGGCATTTTTATGTTTCCTTTAGTTTTCTGAAGTCATGTTTTATACTTGGATCTCGCCACCATGACGCTAAGGCAGCTGTGATTTTTTGTCCCTCTCAACTTCTTCAGCCTTTCCACACAACCAAAGCATCTGTGATCCCTAACTTGTCTCAACTTTCTACATGACAAAATTAGGTCTGATTGGATTTAGTCTCTGTCAAACATTTTAGTCTGGTTTGTATTTGTTGACAAAAATGTCGGTTAATTTAGTTTTAGTTTTTGTCCATGTACACTTGCTTTTTTAGTTATAGGCTAGTTTTCGTCAGGGGGAAAAATGTTGTTGATAAAAACTATGATGAAAATAGTTAGTCGACCAAATTACCACTGGTACAACAGCAGAAGTGCTCCAGCCCAGGTCTAGAGCGGGGAGAGCGCATGGGAGAGACAGACGAGAGAGACTGAGGTCAGGCCGGCTGCTCCTCCATTTTCTGTGGTCAAATCTTGCCTATGCCAGTTATTTTGCATTGACCATTGATGATGATGATCACCATGATCAATTACTACTGAGTGTCATTAATAAAAAAGTTGTTCAATACATTCCTGAAGTTCCCTCAGGAGTACTTTTGAAATACTTATGCCTACTTATAAATATTTTTTTTTGCTATTTAGTACATCTACAAGTCCACCTTCATACAACTTTATTAAAAAGTAAAAACAACTCTTTTAAATCACTGCAACTAATAAGTTAATCTGCTGTCTGATAAATAGGGGAAACTGATCTTTTATCAGTGGATTTGCCTAAATTATGTGTTAAAAATATAAGATGGACTGAAAAATGAATATGGCTATATTTTTATGCAATTGAATTCACATCTGTTAACTCCAGACCTCACTGGTTAATCTTTTCACCTAATGTTGAGTTCTGTTTTCTAACCATAAATATTTCAGTTGAACTACATTACTTAAATTAAAATTGATTTTTTTTTTTTTAAATCAACATTTTTCTCAGCTAGCATATAGCAGTTTTAACAGTGGATAATATGTCATAGTTTATTGTCATAGAAACCCGTTTTAATACCTAAAATGTACATTTTGCAGCTGCTATTACCTTATTTAAAATACAGAGCATTGGTATATTTCTAAGTGTTTGTTCATTGTATGAATTCTCCTCAAACCAAGTGATTCCAGTCCCTCCTTTCCTTCCTCTTCTTAAGCAACAACACGACAGCTCTTGATGCAAGTGTCTCTTTACAGCCAGCAACGCCTAAACTGTTACCATGGATACTCCACCCTAACTGTTTCCATGGTTATTCGGCCCAATAAAACCCTCTCTACAGGCACACTTGGCTCAGCTATGTGACCTTCCCTCTGTTTATGTTGTATAAACTGACCTTGGATGTTCAAACCACATTCCACAAGCTTCACAAGCAGCATGAATGGGACAACATGGTGGCAAAATCAGGACTGAATGACTGTAATGAGACAATAAGAGAACAAAACGTGCTGCTACCAGGACCCTGTGAATGGATTTCTTGTAGCAATAAAATGACTCATTTGAGTGTGAGGGTAGACCATTTCTGTGTTTGTATACAGTGATGACGTGTTTTGTGGGCAGAGTTTACTCATGGCAGAAAGTTAGCCTGTGTTTTCTTGTGGTCGTCTAAATTAGAACGTTACAGACCATCTGGATGCTCTCTTCAATTATTTTTATGTTTGAAAGCAGAATACAATTTGTCTTACAGTGACAAGCCAAGACAAGCAATGTGCTGAACTCTCCTGAGCTGTAGTCTTAGACAGCTTAGTGGATGAACCATCCGACTAAATTTACAAAATTACATGGGACAGACATCTTTTTTATACCTTGTGTCCATGCGTAAGAAAAACTCAAGGTATACAAATTTCTCAACATATATAATTGAACACTTTTTTACTTTTCACAACCTATTTTCAGCTTTCATTTACCAAGTACCCCTAATCCAGCTGTATTCCCAGTCCGTCAGAGACACTCTTTTGGAGCTCCTGCCCCTTTAAAGCTCCTTCCTCACATGGGGAATCCACAGGGTTCTGTCCACTCCGATGGGTCAACAAATCTGTGCTGTAGTGACTGGTCAGTTCAGCCCTGCCCGGCTTCATATTGTCAACAACCGACCATTTATTTTGTCTTCTCTGCTCCACACTGGGTTTGCTAGCATGAGCCACTGGGCTTAAACTGCCTCCGAATTGTAGGACGTTACACCAGAAGGTCTATGTAAGGGGGCCAGGCAGGGGAATGAGCTGTTCAGGCAGCTACTGGCACTGTAAAGAGGGGAGAGGGAGAAGTACTGATGCCACAGACTTATTTTATCTGCAACTTTGGCAACCAAAAGGGCCACATTAACATCATCCAGAGGATCGAACGGGGCTGACGTCGTGACAGCAGGATGGAAATTCATGGAATCCTTGTCGTATCATTGTTTGACCTAATTGAAGCAGGAGGAACACCCCT
The DNA here is from genome assembly GCA_037902135.1 of Cetoscarus ocellatus. NCBI lineage: Eukaryota > Metazoa > Chordata > Actinopteri > Labriformes > Labridae > Cetoscarus > Cetoscarus ocellatus. The sequence goes on from JBAMNC010001212.1 coordinate 1,530,211, forward strand.
GAAGTGCTGCAGAAGTGCTGTAGAAGCGTTACTGACGGTGTATTTACGGGGAGTGTCCGGGGGAGAGACAGTCATTTCTTCCCGAATCATGCCAATCAAACCAGCCTTGCACAATCGCAATGAGAAACAGAATGTGTGACTGGGGCAAAACATAACATTTCAAACTGGCTATCAAAGTATATTTTACTTATATTTCAGTTTCTTTTTTGACAAACGCATAAAAGATTTCACAGAAACAATCACAGAAAACTATTGCTTTTTCTTCTCGGAAATTAGATATTTTTAATGTTGTCATAGAAGATTTTCCCTGGTTTTCTCGTACATTTGTTTTGATATTTTAAACCTTCTGGTGGGCCACATTAAGACAGTGGGAGGGCCACATATGGCCCTTGGGCTGCTAGTCACCCACCCATGGTCCAAAGAATTTATGGAACGATTGCCCATAAAAGTGAGCTGGATTACTTCATTACTTTACTCTGCTAAAAGAAAAAGATGGGTTTTCTTTATCCATTTTTACTTACTTTGTCATCTTAATTTGGAAGAATATACTTAGGTGCAACATACGTATTTTGCCACCACTGAAAACTGTCCCAAATAAATGCACGTATCTTTCATCTTTAATTATTTTCTGGGAAATCAACAAAGTTTTTGCAGTTGCTATTTTGGTAAATTACTGAGCTATTTTAGAGAATAATTTTTTTTAAATCTTTTATTTAAATAAATTTAAAACCTTGAGAAAGTGGCCATAGTGTATCCCTGCAAGAAGAATGCATTTATTTATCAGTGTTAGCTTCTCCATTTTGTCAAACAGTCTAAGGACTGTTTCTGTTAGGTAGTTGTTTTTTCATTTAGTTAGACAGTAAGACAGACATCTATCCCAACAAAGCAATATTCTGTCCGCACAGAAGCAGCTGTTGTTAGTAGCTATTTATTTAACTTAATCTGCTAGATTAAGCACGAATATTTGGAAATCCACTTACAACGACCTGGTCTCCCTCATCGATCTCCTCCACTTTTGCTGCCAATTTTTTTGCCTTGTCTTTTGCTATTTGTCTGGCGCTGGTGCAGGAACACAACGTCCCCATTCTCAGTCCTGCCAACCAATCACTGCTTGTCTCTGTTTTCCAAATGTAGAAGAAAAATGCCAATGAGCCCGACAGTAGACCTTTTTGAATCAGGGAAATAATCAGAGATGGCAGCCATTCAGGGATCTGAGAGCTGGCTCCACTTAGAGGGGAGAGGCACAGAAAGTGGTACAGTCTGACTGACTTATACATGATAGGTTTAATCTTTTATGTAGGATTTTTTAAAGGACAAAATTTAGAAAAAATAAGTAAATTCAACCATAAAATGCTTTTACAAATAGGAAGCTCCAATTTATTATAAATAGAAAGTGATGACTATGTGTCCCATTGAAACTCCTGATGAATAGTGTAGTCTCAGAGCTCGGGGACAAGACTCCCATTGTAACATTACACATGACAGAATCCAAACAACAAGAGAGCTGCAGCTCTGCCAACAAAGACAATCCCTCTGACAGTCCCTCGATCTGCATCCGGGAGCTCAGGCGGTTAAAGAGCAAACAAACTGAGGACCAATAAGAACTGGATCCTCCGGCTAATACTTGTGTGTAAACAGTGACTGTACATTAATCTACAGCAGGATCATGTCACAGGACACTGCTGTAAAGGGGTCTATAAACAAGTGTGAGGTCTCACTCTACACACTATTTACACACAGTTTGTCACTAATTGTGTTTGGGTCAGACCCTTCAGATGATTTGCTCTTAGATAAAACACGCACACACTAATTTCACCTGCAGCAGAAAGGGAATGTGACAGCAGTCTTTGTCGCAGCTTCATGAAGGGGAAAAGGGCTGAAAGGTCTGCTGATGCAGCTTGTTCCTCTCAGGGGCGTGTGAAAATGTAATCTTGGCACCAGCCCCGGCCCCCTGAGAAAACTGCTAAGACGGCTCTGAAGGAGAAGCTCGGTCAACAGGGCTGTTGACACGTCTCCAAGAACAGTCCCAAATGATTTGTGTTTAACCACAATTTTAAAGTGGGTAAAGCAGGAAAATGTAGATTTCTCAGAGGGGGAATTCTGATTTTACACAAAAACATTCATTTTGGAGTTATATGATATCATCTCTTTGAAGTAAGGACCAGTTATCTTGGCTTGAACTTAGGTCAACAAAAGTTTAAAGGAAAACTTTGGCCCCTGAATGGAAGATTTGGTGTTTTAAAGTTTTGGGAGTTCACAAGAGTACAACTCAGCAATACTGTAAGCATTGTGTGTTTTTGGACCTTGATCCAGATTATGGACCTTAAGTCTATACTGTCAAAGTTTTAACTATGGATTCATGCATATAGCTGGCTAAATGGTTAAAGAGGGATACCTAAATAGCTGTCACCAGATAAACAGGTTTGTTAAGCTAATTATTTTTATTTGTTATCCATAAAGGCCTAAAATCTTGATCAAACACTCTGTCTCTACTGTAATGCAGCTGCCCTCTTCTTGAAGCCACTGTAGCTCTACCCAGTGCCTGCTACTTGCTGCCATGATGACATCAAAACTGCATGTAAACAGAATATATTTAATAAATATAATGGACTGGGTGAATAGCATTAGCAGCATCACATATGAACAGCACTGTTTGACCATATTTTGATCTTAAAAATGGAGACTAACTCTATGTAGGCTATGTAGGTCATGCTCACATAAGACTAGTCAACCAAGTAACAACTTTCATTACAGATGTACAGACATTAAACTGCAAGGAGAACCAAAGGCTATCGGTGCACTGTTAACATTAGCAACACTCCACTTTGCAAACCATTGTCAGAGTGTTGACCTGCTGATGCTGTGACTCAATGATGAATAAATAGTTCTCACTTTTGACCAGGTGTTTCATTTGTTGTATAGTAGCCTGTTAAACACGATTTTAAGTTGGGTTAAGCCAGATTTGAATTGTAAACCTGCAGACATCCCTAGCTTTGACCATCTCTCCCTAAAACATCTTCTGAGACTCCTTAATACATGGGTGTCATGGCTTTAGTACACTGACAGGAGTGTTAATGTTAAAGATACACTGCTTGTGAAAATCTAGAATCACTGATGTTTGGAATAACAATCTACACAATCACAGACGGTGACTGGAGATGTTTTTATCATTACTGCATTTGGTGTAAAAATCCCACTTTGCCAACATTTATCACATGCTTGACCCTGAAAACGAGATCACAGTTTGTCCAGCTGGTCCCATTTTCTGCCAAATAAAAGAATTCATCTGTATCAGCAGTTTGGTTTTCCTCGAAGTCAGCAAGTAATTGTTCAAAAAAACAGATAAGCATACTTCATTTGTCTTTTATTACCTGATTTTTTTTCTGATTTTGTAAACATGGCTCATTGGCTGAGATCGATGTTAAACCGATGCAATCATTTAAACAATGAGGATGCGCAATAAATTGAAATTTTGTAAACTTATTGCAATAACTGAGATTTTTTTGGCATACAGTTTTATGGAAAAAAAATTCCAAATAGCTATAGCTAACAATGTTCCCTCCAGAATTATACAGTACATACGATGCAGCTTCTCCGGATGGAGGCATGGAGAGGGGTCATCTTATCATAGGGTTCATTCATCTGGTTATTTTTTGCACGTTTATGCATTTTGACTGTAATCATCAGTATAACATTTCATAAAGGTTTGTATGGGAAACCCTGGCTTTAATATCAATTGCAGGTGTACATACATACATCAGAAAGATAATTCATTGCAATGTCACTCTTTTCCAATAGCTTCAGCCCTAGTTAGCATCATGTTTTTTTAAAGCCTGACCCACATTGTGGACCCTGAGTCTGCATATTCCAGCCTGTGCTGGTTCAGTTTTAACAATCCTCTGTATGAAAGTCTCTTGAGACTCATAAGTGCACTGGAGAATCAATGATGAATGGCCTTAGTACACTAAAAAGAGGGTTTAAATATCCATTTTATGCACACTGGAGCTAAATGCTTTTCACAGCTTCTCAATTGTCAAGGTGACCTCTTCATTATATCAAAAGTCTTAAAGACAAGAGGCAATCCTCTCATTTTAGACACTGGAGAGAGAAACTGTATAAAAACGCAGTGATTTCCATCTTCCTCTGCCTGTTTTTTATTATACTGCACTGTTTGCACTAGTGTTACCACCCCACCTTTGTCATACAGAGACTGCCACCTCAGCATTGTGTGATGTGAACTTTACAACTAATAATTCTGTTGTGTGCTGAAACACATTTTTTATTTTCTTTAAACACTAAACCAACAAAAAAACACGTCAATTCAATTCTCAGTCAATTTAATGAGGTTTAAGTGGACATTTTTCTAACAAGCTATTGATTGACAACACATTTAATCAGGAAAAATGGCAAACAATCTGTCTTTTGACCTTATAAAATCTGTGAAAATTACCCGAGAAAGGTGGCTGTTCTGGACATAATTTTTTATGGATGTCTTGACCATAATAGTTTATCTGCTGTTATGTCAAAAATGGAAATTCTTAGGTATCTACAGTTTAAAACCATTGAAGGGTGCCCACTGACTGAGACAAAGGAAAAGCTGTAAATCTGCACATTTGAGTCGCAGAAGGCGGAAAATATTTAGCCTTTTTGTTTTATTTATTACTGTGTGGGCAAGTTGATTTATTTTTCTATAATCCTAGCATTAAATCACATTGAAAAGGAGCACAAAGGCGTTTGTCTGATGCCCTGCCTGCTCACCGGCGCTGCTCGTCACTCAGCTGAGAGATGAGGATGCTGCTCTCTCATGCTCGGCTGCTTCTGTATCTCTGACCTACTTTCTCCTCCTCATCATCCTCCCCTCTCTCTCTCCATGTTTCTCTCCCTCAGAGCCTCCAGCAGCCTCACACTGACTCTACCTTTTCTAATGATGCCACGGCCCTGCGGAGGAGGGGAATGAAGGTGGAGCCCGTTTCCATTTCGCCTCCGTCTAAGCGCTGGAGAGGGAGCATCTCTGTGCCGTCCTCCTGCTCAGCATCTGTACCAGCAGTTGCAGGTCTTCAGTCACTTTGCATATCTTTGTTTTCATTCCTCCAGGATGTAACCACACCCAGCTACCTGCACACACATCTTCCTTTCAGGTTAAACACACTGCAGCTTCTTAAAACAAGATGTGTCGCTGTTACGTAACAAGGATCACTTTCAGCTCTAGTTTGCAGAGCAGTAAAGGACACACCAAGACGTTTTTCACTCCACAGTCACGCAGCTTGGAATTCAAAATATGAGAAATTCCTCTCATGTTGTCATGGTGCAAAGTAATCAGAAGCTACAGCTGCAGCATGTTTCAATATGTACAAAAGACTGTGAGCAGCACACACCATCACAAACACATACACAGATCCTTCTGCTGGTGAAATGAGCCTAAGTCCTCAATCAGCGTGGTGCCAATTAACTGTGTACAGGAATGCAATTTAAAGCTGCTGTGGCTTTTCTTCTTCACTTTAACAAGGGGATAAAATCACAGAGATGTCTGAGCAACTTCTTTTAACAACTACAGTACTCTGTCTAGGTTTACATGTCAGTGAATGCAAATGAGTTTTATAAAATAAATTAAAATTTAGCTGGAAGAAAAGTCTTTAAATCCATTAGTCTTTGTGATGTGGGTACAGTTTTGTGTAAAATGTTAATATACTAAAATAATATTAGATTTTGTGATTGTTTATCTAAATCCTTGTCCACTCACAGGCAGGCTTTTTTTCAAACTGAGGTTTCCCTCTTTCATTTTATAAAATTCTCCTGTCCACATGTGGTTCAAAGAAAAACTCCCCTCTAGCACACATAAAAATACATAAACATGCTGTTACAAGCTGTTAAAACCATGCATATTATTCCTGACATGCAGAAATGTTTTCGCTTTTTCCTATGCAATCACCGTTTTATGTTTATTTCTGCCAAGGAGGTCTTGTACTCTTAAAAAAAGGTTTTCCACAAATTGTGATGAAATTTTCTGGTAATGTTGGTCATGGCACATGGAGAAGTATTTATATTTTGGTGGTGATCCGAACACAGATGTCGATCCATGAATCTTTAAATGGATTTGCGAACACTGCGCAGATAGGGTGGTTTTCCACATTTTCAAGAATAACTCTGCTAACAGTGTCCAAGATGCACTGATGGAGGTTTAAGCTCTTGAAGAACTTTTAGTCAAATTTATTCTACCAAGCTGGTGTTCAACCTGTGTTATAGTTTAACATGTAACCACTCTGTTTGATGCTGTGGTGGCATTAGAAGCCTGATAATGGCCGCAAGGAGGCCAACTCCTTTCTCTGACTAATATTCATCTGACTGTACATTAGAGCATGGCAATAAAACAATTTTAAAAATGAGATTGCAATAAAATCCACATTGATGATAAGCTTAGGACTTGATATGTTTTTCTGATGGAGTAGCTACCCTGCTCCACAATCCAACTTTAATGCTGTTTGCAAATACCTAAACATAAAAAGAAGATGGCTAAGTCGGCATGTTGGTTTCGCCCAATGCTAAAGGATTTGTCAACATTGTGTGAAAAGGCAGTTTCCCACATTTTCGAGAATAACTCTGCTAACTGTCTGAAATGCCTTGACTGAGGTTTACACTCTCTGAACACTTGTAGTTAAATTTATTCCACCAACCTGGTTTTCGACCTGCATAATAGTTTAACATGTGACCATGCTCCCTGGTGTTAACAGATGTTCTTTGTGATGCTTCTCATGTAAGTTTTTAATGTAAGGGTGTCGTCATATTAGGCTTGATTGTTCCGTATAGTACTCAGGCACGCTGCTTCCCCCTTCCCTTTCTTGCTTTGGCCTGCTTTCACACTAGAGTTATCCAAGTGTCAACTTTTGCTTGGATGATACTAGTGGGAAAGCATGTATTAAGATAAATGTTCAAAAATACCCTCATACATGAATAGAAAGGATAACAATGTGAAGCTGATCTAAAATGTGTGGCTAAAGCTAATAGTGCTAGCAACCCCAGCTCTTGATCCTACATACAGTTTAACATCCACATGCTTGAGTTGAATGTGGATGCTTGCTTTGACCACAAAATTAAAATAACCACAAAATTAGTAACTATTTGGGTGACACTTGTGCTTTGTACATATTTTACATCTGGGTAGTAGAGCACCATGGCAGTAGCCTTTTAACAAGTGCTACAGAGGCTTATTGGTTTAGCAGACTAATATTTGTAATGGTAATTCTGAGGAAGCTTCATGTAATATTTATGCTGGCAAATTGTACACCCCTAATGAACACATTTCGTTCAAGGCCTGTTTAGTAGAGCTTAAAATTAATATCCAAAGTAGTGTGACTAACTTGCTAAGTCAAGCAAATTAGAACTAATCTTAGCTGGTTGCTTCGAAATTGTTTACCCCATGCACCTCCTCCTTCTTGTCTAAATATCTTCGCTTCTGGCTTAAAAAAATGTTTTTGTCTCATCTATTTCTTGATTGTTTTTTATTCTTTTTTTCACATATGTTGGTTTAAGATTAGATTGTATCTTGATTGTTGTTGATCTGCTTGAGAATATGATGCATATGCAGCATGAAGGGAGCCACAGCTGCATTACACTGCAGAAAGTCTCATACTTTAAAATTCTTGTTTAAACTAAAGACATTAAAACAGAACAATCAACCAATCGATTAATCAACTTATTGTTTGAGCTCTGAAGCTTTTAATACGGTAAATCTGTCTTGGTCCAGGTTATATAACGAGCTCAGTGGTAGAGAAGTAATTTTGGTGATGTTATTGGTTTTGCCAGCCTAAGCTCCTCATGCAGGTCCTTCCAAATCGAGGCCGGCTGGTTGGATGCAGTCACTTTTGGACCCGGGCCTCTGTGTGGCTGTAGCCTGACAGTGTATGCTAAATGGAGCACTCTGCTGAAGACTCATTCCATAATGCATGTGTCTCTGGGCTGATGACTCAGTCACGTCAGCAGCCAAATTCAGATGTTGATTGTTACAATGGAGGGACCTAGAACAGTATGATGAACCCGCAGATTTATTTTCTCTCATTAATTTAAAGGATTCAACATGTTAGACTAAAAAACATGATAACAATGCTTGACTTGAAGTTTGAAACTGTACTTAGCTTGTTATTTCCTTCACTGTTAATCATTGATTATGTAGCACATGCATATAAGTCAGATGGTTGTTGGCCTTTTCTAGAGAGAAGATAAATGGTAATTCTGATGAGAAAACCAGCTTGAGTTGGCTAAGTTCCCCACAGTCTTCTAATTTATTTGCACATATACAGTATGTAGGTGCTACCAAGGCTGCCCCAGTTTACAGGAGCAATACATCTACAGGGCACCATGTAGGAAGAGGGTAGCTGCAGCTCAATCAAACTTAAGTCTATGAAATCTGGAGATCTATACATGGTTAAAATACTTAGAAGCTCCTGAGATACTGTTTATTTTGGTATAAAGTCAGACATGATACTGGCTAGATTATTTATGTAGGTTTTTCACCAATTTGCCTCTTCTTACCTAAAGTTGAGATTCGTTGGTCTTTTCAAAGTAATTCTGACAGTTTTTGGGTCCTACAGCTGGCTTTGAAGTTGGAGGATTTCAGCCCCACGGTGCTTTGTTTGCTGTAATGTGTCCTTTCCATGTATCAGGAAACATGAAGAAGCAGGAAAATATTGAAGCTGACAAGCCACACCTCTTTTTGTCTGTGAGTGTATTTTTTAGGCCATGCAAAAGAACCCACTGATAGGACAGATGAAGCTTCATTTATATCTTGCTCACAGATGGACGGACAACTGGTCAAACACACAAATGATTGTTTAAGCGCCAGAAAAAACATAGCCTCCCATGTGGAGGTAATAAAACTCTCTGTATTAAACTTAGGCTTGTTTAGAGCACTAGTCAACACCCCCTTCCAAAAAGGCATCACTCCAGATGCATGTCATGCCCAAAAGAGACACCTATGTTTAAATGTTTATTTGCTTTAGGTCAAAAAGCAGCAGAAGGAAAATAACATTTAGCCATTTACTTTTTTTTTGTTGCTCTTATCAGCAAGCTAGCAGTTTAGCCACAAGTGTAGGATAGATAGCTGTAAGTGTTAGCCAACCACATGCTCCTTTCAGCCTTTATTTCTTGTACAAATTATTGTCACCCCTGGTTAAATGAAAAAACATACAGAAGAACATTGGCATAGCCCCAAAGCAGAGGTCTGAAGATCAATGAGTGACCACATGTAGTCACTTTTGATCTGTTAACCTTCCCAGGAGACGTTTACTGCCCACTACGTCCATTAAGATGCACCGTGTTCCCACATCACCTCATATCTGTTTTATGATGATCACTGATAATGCCCGTTTAACAGTGTGAATACAGAGTAAACAACATGGCAAACCTGGTCTGAAGAAAACGATAAATCTCATAAAACTCTTTCCCCCTACTGAACATGAACTACAGCTTCAGCTCTGTCTATAAGGGGAGGGGTCTGTCTGCCTTTACTGTGGTTGCAGCATACCAGTCCATTTATCCAGCATCAACTCGTGCCAACACGCTGCAGAAACTTGCAGAAAGCTGTCTGTGTCGATCAAAACATGAACAAAATGACACTGAAATGTCTTTCATTCCTTTCTGCAGATCATCTGGACGCTTGGCAGAGTCTCCAGCTGCGGCTGCAGACTACAACATGCCTGTCTCTCCCCCATCCTCACCCTCCTCCTCCCTCACTTGTAATGTAACACACAGGAAACTGTTCCCATGAGCAGAGGCGGTTTTAGTTAAGACCAATAGGACCAATAAGAGGCACCTCCCCATGTCCACTGAGATCTATCTAACTATAATTTGCTTGTTATGAAACAATTTTAAGGCTTTTGAAGGGCTTTGTAAGTGCAGAACTGTACTCATCTTCAGTCTTTTTTTTTAACGAACGAGGAAGAGTACAGTTGAAATTGCATGATTATTTTAACACTGTTTGGGCAAAGTGTGTGAAACTGTTTTGGAGTGAGGGCAATGTTTGCTAGTTCTGTGAAATTTGACAGCTTTGGGAGTTTGCTTGTGAGTTTCACTAAATTTTTCAATGATTAAATTAGAAGTTTTACATTTTTTTTCCTTAAATTACAGATAATATTACATCAGTGTGTAGCCAGTATTTGGGAAAATAGGCTTTCATGGTTTTACCATTCGGCAAAAGAAAGCAGTTGCTTAGGGCTTCTACTCTGTTGTACCACAAAGAAAGAGCATAGAGTATACAACTAAATTACTTTCAATGCTTGGGATTTAAATTTCAACCGCAAAACATGTTGGCGATGTTTGGGCGAGTGGAACAGGTATGGAGTTGCTAACCTTGCCGTACAGATGGATCAGCTTGAATCAGTGTCTATAACCTGGCAGATCAATCTAATCAAGCTCCAATCTGCAATGATTGTGCTCAGCCCGAAGCAGCACAGCCCAATCAGTGCTCTTTGAAGGAGGAAGAGGTGGGAGATATGAGCAAGACAACAGAAGGAAGTGACTGCCAGTACAAAGATTAGCATTGATGCTAACAGCTTTAGTAGAGGTTTTGTCAGATCTGGACCACATTTCTTTGTAAAATGAAAATCAAACAACACTGCAAGCATTTTAATATTTTCGCTGCACCTCCAACATGTTTTGGCGGGAGTTTGTTCTACAAACTGGCTTAAGTTTTGTACTTTACATCATGGCAGTAGCGCCTGCCAGCTACGTTATCTGACTGAATGTGAGGCACAGAATGATTGTCCAGTCACCTGTTGAATATTCTTTTGAAAGGTTCTTCTCTCCCCAAAACTCTCTATGGGCTTTTGCCCAGATGGACTAGTGAAATAGATACAATGAAAGGTCCCTCTGGTGTGTCAGGTTAATTTTTAACCAGAGGAAGAGAGAACATTGTCTTAATCGCACAAATACGGTTAGGGTTAGGCAGAAAGGAGCACATTTCATCCCCCAATCTGTCTCAGCGATATTCTAAATGAAAGCAAAACATTTCACGGTTTTAAATAATCAGACTTACAATACTACAGCATGAATGGTACTATTGTTTGTAATTTAAGAGGTATTTTAAACACTAACGTTATACCATTTCTGTTTTATTAAACGCTTCAGGTTTTGGATAGCTAGTGACATGATTGACAAAACCACATTCATGAAGTGTAGCTATTGGACAGCCTGAGGTCCCGTATCTGCTCGACCTCAGTTGGCTTTTCCAAGAGTAGCTTGAGTGAGCATTTCCAGTATGGCTGCTCACATTGATTGGCCTCAGAAGCTTTCCAAAGGCTATTTGATAATCAGTCGGCTGACATCAAGGTTTCGATTAGTTCTTTCTGCAGTCAGTGGGCAGAACTGATGAAACATGCTGTGACTAATTCACTTTCGAAATTAACTTTGTCCAACCCAAGCAGCAACCCGGCCAATGGAATGGAAGTGCTGTAGTTCATTGAGTGTCCACTTGAGGCTGGCCGCAGGTTCCCTGGAGGTTACATGATTGTGTGCAGGAAACAGACGTTTTTTATGGCCTAAATAAACGTTTGCAGCCTGATTCAAAAAAGGCTTCAGCCTAGAACTATAGTACAACAAAGTGCTCTCACTGTACGGATCACTTTTTACTTCCCTCCTATTTTATGTTATTGAAGATTTTTGTCTTTGGTCATTGGGACGTGATTGACATGCTGACAGTTCAGTGCAGATTTACCATTGGTCAGACAGCCTTAATCCTGCCTCAATATAGGCTCTTTGTGCGAGTATGTTGAGCTAAACTTTAGTTGAAATGACACGCACAGTATAACGGCGTCCACTATGCATCCACAACATTCCAAGCCTCCAAAGCCTGATCACATAATGACACAGATATGTAAAACATTCTTGCGAAATTAAGTGTGATGACATGTCTTCATTGTGGTGTGAAAACACTGTAAATTCAGGGCAGTTGCCTACAAATGAGTGCACTTCAGACAGCACTGTATCTTACACAAAGTTTCTGTACATGAAAACCCCAACAAATGTCTCAAAATCTCTGTAGTCGTGGAGAAGGCCTCATGTTGTCCTGAGCTGGGAGCCATAAAATTATCAAATCTACCCCTGCCTCCATGTAACCGCCTGCTCCCCTAAGGATGTAGAGAAGGTGTGATGGAGGAGAGAGACCTCATTCCTCTTAATCCACGCTGTCCATCAGAGCAGGTTGTATCCCCACTGACACGCAAACGGCGAATTAAAGCCTTTGTTTTCATTTGGCTTCATGGGGAAAAGCTTTTCATGCACCTACTGTGGATCAGAGCCTGTCCACTGACCCTGCGCGGATTACCGAGGAGCCCATATGTGTCCGATAAGCAGCCCGCTCCACTGACAGCGGAGAAACGCTGCTGTGCGGACTCTAACATGAAAAATGGGCTTGGCATTTGCGCACAGACGCCGCATCATCACCATCATCGCGATTCCCCCCCACAGAAAAAGCGCTCCCTAAATAATGTAGGAACATGAAGATACAGGGGGACTGCATGTAAATTAAGGAATACACAGGGGAGGGCTTGTTTCTGAATTGCTTTACATGCAGGGACTGAGGTTGAAGAATAAAAGAGCTCATCTGTGCTGCACGTACAGCTATGCTTGAAACCATCTAGGCCCTCAGTTGCGAGAAAGAAGCAGAAAGATCCAGAATAACGGGAGCGAGAAAAACAACGTAAAGAGTCCGAGCGTGCAGACACGTCCAGCCTCTCTACGCGCGTAAATCACACAAAGAAAAGAGGTGTTTACAAACAAAAAAGGAGTGAAATCAGAGAAATAACATTGCATTGTTGTCTCAAGGGAATCCTTAAATAATGAGATTATAAATATTTTGGTGGATTAGTCTTGTTACCGCGCGTAAAGGCAATCTGCGTGCTGCTGGAGCGAAAGCACAACCTGCTCCAGAGGATGCACGGTGGAGACATTTCAGTGCGTTTTTCTCCTGCTGTGAAAGAGGACAAAACATGCAGAATATGCCGTGTGTGTGCAGAGCTGGAGCGACGATGGCTGTAACAAAAACACCTTTTTTTTTCTTTCTGTTGAATGGATCAGAGGATCGATGGAGACGAAGCTCATGCGTAAAAGTCTCATTTAAAAACGCTGAAGCCACAGCAAGAGGATCTGTGCTGCTGTATGCTGACAGAAAAATCCATCTCGTCCCAGTGCATGATATTTCTATATGTGCAAACGCACACAGGCCCAACCTCTCCACCCTCATGCAAAAAAATATTAAGTGACAAGACGAATGCCGACGGAGGCTTACGGCGCAGCGTTTGGCGCACACATCCGCCGCTCGGTGGGATGTAAAGGACTGAGATTGAACCGTCTAAAAAAACAGAAAAATGTGTGTTTGGTCTTACCTGGGTGCAGACAGCGGTGTTGTCTCTTCAGCGGCAGTCGCTCACCGGGTCGACTCAGCTTCTGCTCGCAGTGCAGCAGCAGGCCGGAGGAGGGCGCTGAGGAGCGGACACTGTCTGTCCTGAAATGCAACCTGTCTGCTCCCGGCAGCCTGCACTCCATCTGCTGCCATCATTTACAGAGTAAATACTAACGTGCAAATACATGTGTTTTACACCCTGTAAATAAATACCTGGACTAGGTGGTTTGCTCTTCAATTGTTTGAGTCTATACTGGGAGAAAAATTCAGTAGAGAAGCAACATCAGGATTTCTAAAATGTATATTTTTAACTGTAAGACGATCTATTTGAAATGATTTTTCAACCTAAGTGAGGAGTGGTTGTTTTAAGTTTATTTTAAAGAGCTCACACCAAGATATTTTAATTTTAGGCCATTTTAAATACACGTGTACATTGAGAAAGTGTTAATTTAAAAGACTGTAAGAATATAGTATTACTGCAGCACTACATAAAAAGTAGAAGAACTCCAACAGCTTAATTACAGTAATGTGAGTGAATGTAGGTCAGTCTTCACCCCTGCTTTGGTGTGTGCCCCATGTGGATTTGACTTTTTTAAAACTTGTTATTGGGGAAAAAAAAATGTTAAGATACTACATATCATCACTGTTGGCTGTGAAGCTCCTATCTCCAAAATAAAAAAACATCCTAATACTGAATGAAAGAATAATGTATTATCCTGATTACAATTATTTTTTGTACTTCAAATTATTATATATATATATAAAGTAGAAATAATTGAGTTCAGTAATTATATATATATATATATGTATAAAAGCCACTTACCAGCATAGAAGGTGATCATAGCACTGGCTTTAGACAAAGAATAAAATCATAAAAAATGGAGATGATTCAGGAAGTTTTTGTCTGACAGTGACATTATTTATATTGTCTGTTGTAATTTGTAATTTTTGTGAAAATGTCCTTTTTGAGTTTCTTTCTCTTCATTTCAGTGGAAAGTTCTATACATCATTGCATCTCAAATTGCATCTGAGTTCTAAGTCAAAAATAAAACAGGGAAAGCCTGACATATTAAAGCTTTCCACCAGCTTTTTCTGTCATGGCACAAAGAATTTACCTGCAATACTTACACCAAGTTTAGTATAATGATACTCATACTGAAATGGAATTGAAATTGACAACAAAGCTGGAAATATATATTGAGAGTAAGGTGTGGTGGTTTAATATTTATTAAGACAAACTGTTAATCTGTATTCATCTATTTTACATCTATTTTGTACTTAATTTTTTTTTTGTCAAATGGATGCTTCTGTAAACCATGACTCACAGAGTGTAAACAGTGCCATTTTCTGATATTTAATATCTGTTTTTACCTATCAGGACACATTGTTACTCTGTGGTTATATTATAATATTTGGATCAGATCATGTTTTATCGTACCAATATATAACTCAACATGTAACTGGATTAGTCATCTCCAATGTTGGGCAACTTTCAAAGGTGTGATAAAATATTTAAAGCCGACTTACTATTTGATAGTAATGATAATGTTTTATTTAGTCTTAGAAGAAACTAGTTACTTTATTTTAAAGTTACTCATTACTTGCCTCGTTTCAAAAAGCTGATGTGCAACAAGCTTAACACAAAGATTACAACAGACGACAGTGTTCTTTTCATCGACATTTTCATGACAGAAAATGCACACAAGACACTCAGTTTCTCAGTACTTTGAGTACTTTTCAATGAAGTACTTTTTCTTGAGGCATTTTTGAGCTACTTTTACTTGTATATGAATATTTTTTGTCAAAGTAACTTGAATTTTACTTGTACACTATTTATCTACACTTTCCATTTCCTACTTAAAGAGAGGCTTCAGTTATAAAATTCTACTTTAAATATATATTTTTTGCTCGTCTTGGGGGGCTCAATAGCAGTGATCAGTTTGACTGTAAAGTCTAACTTACAAAGCAGTTCACACACTAATAAACCCTATAACCCTCTCTTTCTTTCTCAGGTTTTTGTTCTGGGTGCTGGTGTAACTGCTCAGTGCATCAGACAGCCTTCATATAAAAACCCCTCAACCATTCCCCTCACTCCAAGGTGAAGTGACTTTAAAGTGGAAATAATTGAGTTTAATAATTGCTTTTCAAAAGTATTTCTGTTAAGACACCATCATTGTCTTTATCTGTATTCATAAGGATGTGTAAAAGGGGAATGATGATCACTTTAAATGACCAGTAATTCAACAGAAAACCACTAAATGACTGATTCAAATTTGCAATCAATGTTTTTAACAGCCACAGTTTTCAGAATAATAGATATGATCATAACAAAAGTAATGAAAAGAATGACAAAACTTATCATAAGATCATGTTTTAACTATGAGTCTGGATAATTTTATATCATGGGGCTGTTTTGTTTGTTTTATTATGCAGAGATCTCCATCAGTAAGGAAAAGTTGAATCATGTCACCCGTGCGGTCTGACAGGACAGCCCTGTAGTGAAGTTTCCTGAAGTCTGTCTATGTTTGCGTCCTAAATGGAGAGCAGGTTAGCAGTTCTTACTGTTTCATTGTGTTGTCTGTATCTATTCTGTTCACAGTTTGATTCAAACCAGATGATGCAGATAGATGAAGAAACATGGTCTGACTTTAAATACCCATAATCCTATATTTATAAAGATAGAGCAACATGACATCCACATGTATGTCAGATACAGTACCATGAAAACAGGATGCTACACTACCTCAGGTCTCTTACATTTGCATTATACGATTTTCTAGGCTTTTCTACTTCCTGATCCTTTGAAACAGTCAAGCTTTTTTTATCACACACATTTAAATCTTTCAAAGTTTTCAAATAAAAACAAATGGGCGCAATTTCTTGAGAAAGTAGCATGTCCAATTGTAAACATACAGTATGTAAAGTATGTACTTTGTATGAATGGCTGCTGTTTTCTTTTATTAAAAAGAGAAAGCATGATATCCTTAAGCATCATGGACGATCTCAAAGAGAAGCTCCATCAGCAGCTCCTCAGGCGAGTTGATCTTCCTGAACTTTTGATTAAAATACCACCGACTCTGACAGATGCTGATTTCAGAAAAGTGGTCATTGCAGTTACTCTTCAGCCCAGCCCTGAAAGCACAAACCTCTGCCAAGGCATTTCTAATATTGTTGAGCGAGTTATTGTTAAGAAATCTTAAAAAAAAAAAAAAAACCTGGATCCACATCCAGGTTTGAATCACCATCAAAATCTTATCGCTTCTTCCTTGTGCCATGACCAACATTCCCTGAAAATGTCATGAAAACCACTGAGAACTTACTGAGTTATTAGTGAAAATGACGACAACTGCAGAGAAAAAAAATGATTCCGCATCCTGATTCAGATCAGCACTAAAACTAAATAACTTATTCCTTGTACCATGACTAACATTCTCTGAAAATTTTCTCAAAACCTGTTCATAACTTTGTGAGTTATCCTGGTTATAAACCGACAAACAAGCAAACAAACTAACATACAGCAGTAAAAACATTTCTTCCTGATGGTGTAGTAACAATTCAAGTAGAAATATAAAATATAATTAGAAATAGTAAGTTCAATAGTGGAGAGTATTGAAGTGTGGAAACAGAAGTACTGTGTGTAAGTAAGTTAGTTTACAAGTGGATTTTATTTTTCTGTAAAATCATGCAGTAATTGTGTGTTTAAGAGTGTCAGTAGCTCCAGTAACATCTCAGTGTGTTGGTACACAAAGGTCGAGTGTTGGCACATAAACCCATGGAACCTGAGGGACTGAACAGTGCACCCTTGTGTCACCCGTCTTTCACCGGTGCGGTCAGTGGCCTCTTGCTGTCACGCAGTGGGTGCCAACTTTTACACCGAGTTGAGAAAACACACTCTGCTCCAGAAAAAAGTGGTGGAATATGTGACGCTCAGATCTGTGTGGGAATGTTTTAGCTCTTGTGTTTTAGAGACTCTTTCTTTCTTTCTTTCTTTCTTTCTTTCTTTCTTTCTTTCTTTCTTTGGAAATGTTCCTGGTGTAACAGCTGCCACAGGCTGTGAGGTTGAAGATGATTGGATTTACCCTGTGGTGGAGTTAACTGTGAACCAGGTGCTGCCGTAGGATCCTACTCAGGCTGAAAATCTCCTTTTACACACCCTCTAAATCCTCATATGGTCTGTGGGCTGTTTACCTGAAGGGAAATGCCTCTGTGACATGGGGAGGACTAATCTACCAGTGTACAAGAGAGTAAATGGAGATAAGAGGAGACAAATAAGATTAAGGTTAAAGTTAGAAGGTTAATAAGTTAAAAATAGTTTGATTTGTTGGAGATTGAAGATTTGACCTCCTGGTTAAAGGAGATCCATGTCCATTCATGTTAATATAATCAACATGGGGCTACAGCAGCTGATGACCCGAGCTTTGAATGAATTTTAAACTGCTAGTGATGCACCAAATGTGAAATAAAGGCTTGATACCAATAAAGATGTTTATAAAAAACTATTAAGCCAACTACTGACACTTTTGATGACTTCTTCTTGGTGTAATTCTCCTACAATGCAGACATTTTCTCCTGAGTTCGATCATTAAAACAGAGCTTGGGATGTTTTTGTTTTTTTTTATTCCTCCTTCTCTAAATCAGCAGTAAGGTGTGCATTTGATTGATGTGACACATCTGTAATTGACATCTGTTCATGCCTCATTATTTGCTGATGGTTGCTGAAAAGACCTGCTGTTAAACTGACGCATCTGTGTATTCCTAGAAACAGCTTGTCTCTGCTTCATCTAAACCTAAGTGAAATTCACCTCTCAGTACCTTCAAAGCTCATTAAATAACATTGTTTGCCAATCCATTTAATAGATTAAATAAAATCAATGGAGACAACCAATTCCACTCCTGTGTTTAAGGCTAGACTTAATGTTACAGGTGAACCATGTGTTTTAAATCACAGGACATGCTTTTTTACGTCTTCTGGGGTCCTAAAATCTTAAAGAGTTGCAAAAGTAACAACATAGAGTCAAGTTTGAATACATTTTGGGATGACAACTTAGTACCCTAACATAGTACCTATTTTATGTGATCTCAGGGCTTTCCACAGACATGCTTTGTTGTCAGTAGGTGGAAAAAAAGTCAGGGGATTCAACAGTCTCACCCCATGAAGCCAAACAGGTCAAGTTCATTAATTTGTCATTGTAAACCTTTCATAGACAGAGCCCCATCATTTGTCAGGTACAACTAAATCTATTGTTAACTTCTGTTTTTTAATTGAGGGTTCTCCTGAAACAGATACTGCTCCCCATTAGGTGTATTCACTTAACAGTTAACCATAATCCTACTTTCAAGAATATACTTAACTTTTTAAGGAGAAAAGCTTCAAAAAGTGGTGATGCCTACACGCTCATCACAGTGAGCATTTTGCTAAGCTTTCTGAAGCACTGATGACAAGAAGCAAAGGGGTACCACTGCTTTCAAACATTGTTTCTCCCTCATTGTGTGAAATCTACCCATGAAACAAGGGCGATGGTTTACTGATGAGTAAATTTGCTTTTTGGGGTGCAGCCTTTGTTTTAAAAGACACCTTGATTTAAATAAGAAGTAAGAGACAGGGGTGGGTGAAGCTGAGCGTCAGGGTGGGTCGCAGCTTCAGGTCGTGTTGAGGGGTCTTGATTGTCACCGGTCAAAATGTTAGCAAAATATCAGCATAGAGTCACCATGGGGGTAGAAGTATCAAAAACAGGATTGTATTTTTTATTGTTTGTTGATTTTCATTCAGTTTTTGTAGATTTGTAATCCTTTTGGAAGTATTATAAGGTCAATAATTATTCATAAAATGATACTAAAGTTGGCACATAACAGCAAAAGATGGATGAAGATGTAGATATTTATATCCTTAAAACACTTTCTTGTTTAAATATATGTACATGCTTTACATACACACTTTTCTCATTTAAGGTCAACAATGAAAACATTAGCTGGCTGTGTCTGAAACAATATTTTAGTGTTTCGATGGCAATGGCACTTTTGGAAAGCCTTGTGATCCTGATTTTGTACAGTCTAGTCCAGGTGCAGGTTTTAAAGGGCCGTATTTTGCCTGATGTCAGGTTCATATTCAGTTAAGATGACTGCCAGAGGATGTTCACATTTGTGAAAAACAAAACCTTCTAGTTTTATATTCTGAGCGTCCCTGATCCAGTTGTATTCCCAGTTCGTCTGAGACATTCTGTTAAAGCTCCTGCCCACATGGGCCCGGTCTGCTCTGATTGGTTGACTGGTCTACTCCTTGGTAATTGATCATTTTAGCACTGCTCAGTGCCATGTTGTCAACAACTCTTCATTAATCCTAGTCTTCACACTGTTGAGTCCATTTTGGGGGACCTGAAGAACAAGCCATTTCAGAGCAGCTACTGGTGCTGTAAAGAGAGGGAGAGGGAGAAATCCTGCTGCTGCAGACTTTTGTCTCGTGCTCAGAATTACTTCATCACACAGAGGAGACATGTATGACAAACTAAAGGTAATATAAAACTTTAAAAAAAACATGATATGTACTCTTTAATGGTCAAGCGCCAACATATCCTGAAGAGCATGTTCTGTGGTGTAACCCCTCTTGATCTTTAAGCTCCCAAAATGCAGGCCTGCACATGGTACCCTTAATCTCTAAAAGTAGCACAGGAGGTAGAGCCTTCAGTGATCAGGCCACCCTGCTTTGGCAACATTTACAAATCATGGTTCAGTTACAGAAACGCTCTCTTCCTCTATGAGACTCAAAACTTTCCTTTTTGATAAAGCTTATAGTTTGGGCTGGCTCAGGCTTGGACCAGCCTATAGTTGATGCTGCAGTGGGATAGACTGCTGGGGGCCTTGCCACAGTGAGCTTGTCCTCTCCCTCTCCCCAGCTCTCTCTCCCTCCTCTCCCTCTCTTTTGCTTTTGTACTCGTCTCTGGTCTTTGTCTTGTATGCTGTTCTAGATTGTTGGTGTTGACAGCCTGCTGCTGCAGACGTGCATAACTTCAATTACTTTCAATGCTTATATTCAGCCTTTTATTCCCTTTCCATTATTATTACAGTTCCCAATATTAACTTGGTAATGATCAATCTAAAGAAATACATTGTAGTTCTTGAAAAAATCACACAAATATCACTGCATCCATTATTACCTACATGGCTGACAAGCTACTGAAGCTCATACTGCATCATCATACATCAACCATACAGGAACAACATAATTTAATATAAATTCTTATTTTTAAATCTATTAAACATTAATTGATAACAGCTTAACTAAAATCTACTGTAATAACCAGTATGATTAATCTTCATTTCATTATCATTACAAGAGATTTCTAAAATAGTTGAGATCATTGTTGTGCAAACGCTGAAAACAAATCTCCCCATTGAAAACAAAAATTTCTCCAAAAAGAAGGGTTTTAATAACTTCTCATATGAGTGTTCAATCATCGCCGTCTCTGTTGATATTCTTAATAAGGACAAAAGGGTGTTTATCTGCTGATGAAAATTAGTGTATGATTCTTTAAAAAAATAATGTTTGCATCACAAACAGTGATTTGTGTATCAAGCACTAGAGGGAGGCATTGTGCCATCAGCGCTGTCCTTTGTTCTGCAGTCTGACGCTTTACATGGTCACTGAAATAAACGGTTATCAGTTTAAGAAAAATTCTAAGGATTCATAACATAAACCAAACAAAAGCTCAGTCTTAGTGTGAGATGAATATTCAAAGAGCTATTTATCAAATAATGTGTAAAAAGTGAAATAACTGGATGATTGTTCTTTTGATGCTTCTTTAATTTACAGAAACTTTTTCATTCGATGTTTTTTTCAGAAGGGTAATGTTTTAGTATTTTATTATTAGATTGAACAAACAGGTAAATTTTTTTAGCTTACCATGAACTCTTTAAATTCGAGCAGATACTGTATGTCAGATGTGGTGGTTTTTGAGTTCAAAAGACAATAGGCAGTGAAACAACCTTTTATTTTCTAAACCTTTTGACAGGACAAAACTGTAGATATTGTACCCAGCTCAGAAACCACATCAGTGATCCTTTAATGACAAATATGGTTTCTGAATTAGAAGTAAAAACCATCAGCCTGTCATGTTTACTGATGTGGATGTTTTCCTCCTATGTTTAAGTTCCTAGTTTGTGTTTTTTCCCTGCTAAATATTCAATGAAAATCCTGCTGTGAATTCTGGGAAACATATAAACTACAACCCGTGAAATGAATGAACTCCACTTAATGCACTCACATATATATATAAAAGGTTCCACAGTCATGTTAACAGCATGAATTATACACTTTGTTTTGTACTTAAACTCCTGCTGTTCAGGTGAAGCTGCAGGTGAGCTCATTTTAAACATCATGTAAATGTTGTGTTATCTCGCTTTAAGATGCTTCAACTGTCAAGCTGCTAGAAGGGAACATTTTGATACAGGGAATTTTTTCTGACAACCAACATTTTTTAATTGAATTCAAGCCTTTTTGATGCAGAGAAAGGTTTTGACAACTTCAACCTCAGGATACCAAAAAGGGACTGCATGCTGGAAAAGCTATTTTTTTATGATTTGAAAGTATGAACATTAATCTGATCTCGGCTTTTTCCATCCTGGTCATCACTGCACACATGGTAAGATTTTTTTCATAAAATTCTACAGCTATAGTGTTTTTATGTGTCTGTGCTTGTGACAGGCGTGTCCAGAGATATTATGTCAGCAGGTTGTCAATCCATATGTATATGGACACACTCTCTACTTATACAGCTGCTTCTATATTTTACACTAATGTAAGAGGTTCATTAATGTCATATCATAAGCTCTACTGTATATAACATTACATAAATATATGTGCTGAAGACAAGTAAATATAACTTTCATAATCATTGGATTCTGTCGTACTTTTCCATCAGGTTTGGTCAACTCATCCAGAATGTTCTTTACTTCTTCATCTTGAAGAGAAAGGAAATGAGTGTAAACTTAAGATGGAGAGCAGCAACAAAACTGCAGGTAACTGCTCCAGTACTGTATGTTAAGACAGCATTTTTGCACCGCAGAAACACTCTCCATTCAGGTTGATTTTTCTTAACTTTCAGCTTGTCTGATGGAGTGGGATGGAGTGAGTTGTTGGCCAGCTGGCTCTGTGGGAGAGATGATCTCCATCAGCTGTCCTCTGCTGCTGCTGAAGGCTGAAATGTACCCAGGTAAACATCTTAAATTATAGGAAATAAGGCAATAAATGTCAGAAAAGAAATGACACAGGTGCAGGCAAGAAAAGATTTTTAATTCCTTAAAAAACATATCATTGAACTTGTAGAATTAACTAAGCCAGATACACATTTCCTGGTAACATCACCTGATCTTTAAACTTACTGCTTTCTTAAATCTGGATTTTTGTCCCCACAGTTGTCATTACAAGGAGGTGTACAGCTGAAGGATGGACTGAGCCAAGTGTGCCGTATTATAAAGCCTGTTACTATGAAGTTCCAGAGGAAGATGAAGACATGAGAAAAGAGGTATAGTAAAAGCAGAAGGTTCAGTTTCTCCTTCTGAGGTCAGTGTGAATGTGGTTGGCCCTCTTTCATTGAAGGTTTCAATAATCCCAGAATTAGAAATGAGATCTTTCTGTCTGAATATTACATTTTTTTTTTTTCTTGCAGAAAATGTTCTTTGACATCCTGAAGCTGATCTACAGTGTTGGATATGGACTTTCTCTGGTTGCTCTTCTCATGGCTGTGCTGGTTTTCTGCAGCTGCAGGTTTGTTTCAGGAAAATTCTCTTTGTACTAGAGATGTTCAGAGTAAACCAGGATCCTGTAATTTCAGTTTTAGACTGACATGTTTTAATTCAGCTATCAGATAAAAGACAAAACAATTACAAAAAAAAAATATTTCCAACCAATGATTGTAATCATTACAACAATCTTAAATTTTGCTCATAGGAAGCTTCTCTGCACGCGCAACTACATCCACCTGAACCTGTTCCTGACCTTCATCCTCAGAAGCGTTGCAGTGTTCATCAAAGATTCAGTTTTATTTGCAGACAAAAGCACAAACCACTGCACCATGTCCACAGTAAGTCCAGCCCATAACAGAAACAAACTCTACTTTAACTTTAAACTAATCTTTCATTTTTGAAAACCAGAATATAAGACAGTTGAAATCTAATACATATGAAGGTGACTACTTTAAAATTTGGTCATTTAAAATGTATTAGCTCTTTCAGATATTTGCTTTATAGTCTCTTTATGGACTGCATTACAGTTTATAAAAAATATGCTCACTGAACATTTGTTTTGTCCTGCAAAGAGTGTTCTTCTGTATTTATTTCTGTTGTTTCAGGCTGGTTGCAAAGCTGCTGTGTCATTCTTCCATTTCTGTGTTTTAACAAACTTCTGCTGGCTGCTGGTGGAGGGTTTGTTCCTGCAGACTCTGCTGATCTTTACCTTCACTCAGACCACAAAGATTTTCTGGATCTATGCCTCTGTGGGCTGGGGTATGAATTGTTTTGAATGTGTGTTTGTATTTGCTCACATTTGTGTCTCCTTTGTTTGTGGGACTAATTCTGACTGTCCTGCCTGATTTTTTAAGGTACTCCATCTGTGACCATTGTGATCTGGATCCTCTTGAAAACTCAGTTTGATGATGTGGGGTCAGTGAGATTTCAGTCTAAGTCTCAGTATGTTTTATTGTTATAATTTTAATGATGCCAATATTTATGTGTGTGTGTTTGTGTAGGTGTTGGGACGGCCTGGAGGGCAGCCTGTGGTGGATTATAAAGGTCCCCATCCTGCTTTCTATCTTTGTAAGGTCACATTTTTTTACAGACAACATATTTATTCTGCCCTGGCTTACTTACTTTGATCATTTCAGGGGGACAGTCAGAACAATTACTAATAGGCTACAGTAGGGGTGGGCCATGGGGCCCTCTTACTCCCTCAGTGTGACTGCCATAATGCATATAAATGAAGACAACCTGACAAAATCTAACATGATAAATAGCAATACTTCCAAGAAAATAGGTCTGAAATTGGCTTTAATTGTTTCTGTAAAACTTTATTTTGTGAATCAGTGAATGCATTTGCTGAATAACAAATAAACTTGTTTCTTCTTTTGGAATAGTTATGCTTTAATTTTATTGATTTATTCATTTGTCAGTTGATTTAATTAATTAATCTTTTTATTTATTTACTTCCATCTATATTCATATTTGTATATTCATTTTAAGATCCAATATCTGGACGTTGTGTATCTGCTGTAAAGCGCCTTTGCACTCAAACCAACAAAAAGACTGTTTGTTTCTTTTGGTTGAAAAAACTGCTTTAAAACATGGGCCATGGGCAAGGACTGTTTTCGCAGGTAAGAAGTCCGCCTTAAGGCAGACCAAAAGCATGGAGAAATCATTTAGAATATAGTTAATTAACATTAGGGTTGCCACTTTTCAAGCAGAAAAATAAAGGACACCCCTGGCAGCGGGGATGCCACACTGAAAGGGCCCAACCGCCAATGGCCTAATAGTGGGGTGAGGCATTAGTTGTGGTAAATCATAGTAAGACACTGTTTTAATAATGTACTAGTTAAATTTTGAAGTACTTTATTTGACAGTTTTTCAGAAAATATCTGCAAGTGTAACACTAACCAGATACAACAATTAAATAACTTAAAACTTAACTTAAAATAACTTAGCATCAATTTATTAAATTGTAATTAAACAAATGCTTTGACACATTCAAAAATATGTGGTGTAGGAGAACACAACAACTTTCAGAAAGTAGGAATAATTATAGAAAATAATCTCATCTCAGGATGGCGTTGCAACTTGTGCACACCTGACTTTTCATGTCAATAATTTTATATAATTTCTGTTTCCTGTTTCACCAAAAATTATAGAAACCCCAAACAAATTTTTGTGCGCAAATAACAAACACTAAAACTACAAAACTATCCTTCTGCCCACATCTCTGTTTTACAAAGTGATCTGTTTACCAAAAAGGTTTTATTTTCTATCATGTGTGGAGCAGTAGTCCATGCCAAAGAGTCAACAGCCTTCTCTCTTCCTAAATGTGCTACTTTTTTCCATGTGTACCTCTTGAAACACTGAGTAGCTGTTTGTCTTTCAAAACACTGCAGGGAAACTCTGAACAGGACTGCTCAAAGTTGACTCACTTCTCATAAGTTCCACAGAGCATCTGTTCCTATATTCATTTTCACTGACGCTGTCAAGCCAGTCATTTGTCCTGAACTGTATTTCTGCATCCGTTTCCGTTTCAATGGGGCACGGTGCGGAGTACCAGACGCAGCCGCAGACATGTTTGCTTCGGATTTCCCATGACTTTCTCTCACCCCATCAATGATGAGCACTTATTCCTCATGCAGAAAATCAACCAACCAAACCAAGTGCCGCTATGAGTAGGCGGGAGCCAGCGGGTGTTGACTTTGGGCGGAATGGTGCTGCGTTCAAGGCAAATCTGAAATACGGGACAAACCGCTTCCCGGATTGATTCAAAACGGGGCGCGACGTTTAAGTGTGAAACACGGGACAATTCCGTATTTTACAGAACGGGTGGCAACCCTAATAAACACAAAGACATGAGAGATTAACTTAAGCACTGACTGCTGGTTCTCTGGTTCACAGATAAACTTTGTGATCTTCCTAAACATCAGCAGGATCATCATTCAGAAAACAAAGGCAGCGCAGATAAACCAGAGTGAGACACACGTGTACAGGTAACACACTCAAGTGTTTCTTTTTTATTCTGAATGTACTTCTTTTTGTTTCTGACTTTCTCCTCTGTCTCCTGCTGCAGGAGACTCTTCCACTCCAGCCTGCTCCTCATCCCTCTGTTTGGAGTTCACTACACAGTGTTTGCTTTGATACCTGAGCAGGTCGGAGTGAAACCTCGACTCTTCTTTGAGTTGGTGTTTGGATCCTTTCAGGTAACACAGCTGCAATTATGCACATGAGCTAGCATTAGTTACTTTCCTATGCAAATCTTACTTTGAGAAACAACAGAATGTTTTTGATACAGATGGAAGCATCAGTAGGAAATAGAACAGATGGATTTTACTGTTTTTGTTTTTTTAATACCGAGGTGCCACAGGGATATAAAATATTTTTTGATGTTTCTCATAAAACTTCCAAAAGGTCAGGATTTGCCAAAATATTGTGATAATTTCAGAAAATCTTTTGTCAGCCTTCGGAGATCATCATCAATCAATCAGTCAATCAATCAATCTTTGTTTGCTAGGGCCCAAATCATAGCAAATTTGATCTCAAGATGCTTTACAAAAGAGCAGGTCAACTATTGTTGTTAGTTTTATTTATTTTTCCACAAAAAATACTTTTTATTCTATGTTATTTATTCTTTTAGTTTTTTTTTTAGCGAGATAAGAGTTTTCTACCTATCTTTTAATTTTCCAAATTTGGAGCAGCATTTCATATATATTTTTTTTTTTTTTTAGATCTTGAAAATCTTCGCATATAAATTCATACAAATCTTTTGTGACTTTTGTGATATATCAAACTTTTGGGGGATTGTGAATTTTTTCAAGATCCAAAGAGGCTTTCACAAAATCTTTAACCTTGTAGGGGTCTCAATAATTTTTTGTAAGATCTTACGTAATCTCTGTAGTCGTATTTTTTACAAAATAAATTTCCATTGTTGGGGAGGTGTAACCAACAAGTGGTGCATGTTTATCTTTTTTAACTCTTTAAAATTGATTTTAAACTTAATATTCAAAAGGCTGAATCAATGACATTATACAAACATGAGCAAAAGCACGCCAGATTAGATCAGCCCACCCCCATTTGAGTCCAAACCTTCATTTGCATGTAAGCTTGATCCATCCATCCATTCATCCATCTTTCTATCCATCCATCCATCAGTCCTCACATGAAGGCAAAATAAAAGATTCTCTCCCTACTTATCTGTCCTCTTTTTTCTCCAGGGTTTTATTGTTGCTCTCCTGTACTGCTTTCTAAATGGAGAGGTAATATTTTAAAAGTTTGACCTCATTAGTATCACATTTGTCAGAATCGAACTTCAAATAAATAAAAAAAAATGTCTTCCAGGTCCAAAAAGAAACCAAGAGCACCTTCAGAAGATTCTGGCCCGAAGCAAAAACAAACAGCATCAATCTACAAACCCAAGAGTATCTCCACTGAAGTCAAATCCAAGAAGAGCTAATGGTGCTTTGCTTTACTCTGATTTCTTAAAAATAATAATATATAACAGTAAAATTATTATTTTCTCTTTTTGCTCAGTGTAACATTTTGTGATGTATTGATATAAACTGTAAGACTATATTTTTTCTTGAGTAGAGGAAATTATATTTCAGAATCTTATTAGATACGTTTTCCAGGGACTATTTAATTTCACTTCAGTGTGTTGATGTTTCTGATTCTGAATGCTTGTCTTTTTATGCCGGATATTGAATATATTATTAATGTTGTTGCATTTTTTTATCTTTTCAATATAAATGATGTTCAAGCTAGAGTCTAATGGTGCACTGCGGCAGGCTGACATCTTGTGGTCAGTGTACCACATTGCAGCTTCGCCCTGACATGCACACAGGGTACATCCTTCATCCATTTTCTATACTGCTTATCTCTTTCGGGTTGCAGGGTTGCGGGGTTACGGGGGCTGGCTCACATCTCAGCCAACATCAGGCGACCATTTCAGGGGCTACATAGAGGAACAGACAACCATTCACTCTCACACCTAAGGGCAATTTGGAGTCAACAATCAACCTATTGAGCATGTTTTTGGTCTGTGGGTGGAAGCTGGAGTGCCCAGAGAGAACCCACGCATGCACAAGAGGAACATGCAACTCCACACAGAAAGGCCCTGACCAACCTGGGGATTGAACTGGCAACCTCGCTGTGAGGCTTGTGCACTCCCTGCTGCAACACTGTGCTGCCCTGTACAAAACATAACCATGATAAATAAAGTTAATCAAATTGTCTATTTCATTTAAAATAAAATGCCAAATGTTTCTGATATGTTAAAATGGATTATGAAATGTTTGATTGTGTTGTTTAGTTTATATGTAATCTGAAATATATGCCGTTTTTCATTTATTATGCCTTATTTTACTAATGTACTTGTACATTTCAGACATTTAAAATGTTGCGTGGGGGGTATCTCAAATTCCTTATCTGTTCCATCAATTTTCCAAAATCTGAACTATTATTTTTCCAACAATTTAAAAGAATTTAAAGTAAAAAAAAAAAAAAATCAAGCAAACTTCTCAAACTATATAAATTTCACAAGGACAAGCAGCTAGAAAAACTTAAAACATTTTTGAAAAGATTTGTCAAATTTAATTCAGCTCAGTTTAATTCATTAAAAAGAGCTTTATTTGCATGAACTTTGTAGAACAGTAATACGAAAACTTCCCATTATTGATCTATTAAAAATGATTAATTAGAATACATGATATCAAATATTTAGTCCTAAACAAGTTTGGAAATATTATTTTGGTGGATTATTTCCCCTTTTAATAATACTGAATGGTATTGTATTTTATATAATTGCATATCCTGTCAGTCACCTTACAAAGATACAATTCGTAAGGATTGTGCATTTGTGGAATGAGCAACACAGCTAAACCTGTGAATAGCACACCCGCGTGTTTAGTTGTGTTGCTCATTCCAACAATGCACTGTGTTGATATTGTGTTATATTGTTATAAAGGTGACTAATCAGGCTTCCATACTTTTTTGATAAGCATTTAAAAAATTTCAACTAAAAAACTGAAGCAAAAGAAAAAAAGAAAAATCTGTGAATGTGCTCTTGTTTGTTTGTTTTGTGTGTGTGCCTGTCTGTGTGTCGGGGACTGTCCTCTGGGAGCCGGCTCTTTTTGTGATGAAGCACAGAATCATCCAGCTGCTCTGCCTTCAGATTGTGAGGTAAGACTGTGACTAAAGTCTGATACACTCTTGTTTTAGTTTAGATAAACTGAGACTCATCTTGCTCCTCATCATCACTCTTAATGTCCCTCTTTTCAGGCAGATTTTAGGGGACTAAATGGACAGAAGGATGGGAAGTAACAGGACATTCATGTTACCCTCTGAGTCTGAGAGAGGGACGTCCTGGTGAGTAAAACTCCCTCTGCAGCATTTTGCACAGATTTTAATTGAGCAGCTGAAGGAGATTATGAATAAGAGGGGAAGTTTTCATGTTTCAGTGATCATTGATGACTTTGAGGAATGTGCAGAATCCTGAGCGCTGCAGGGAGGAACAGGTTGGAGAGGCACACAGAGCTTATTTGTGTGAATTTGTAGTATTTTGTTCATTTTTCATCATTAAGAGACAAACCATTAGCTACATGGGAATGCATAGTGATGTATCCCTTTCACCATGTTTGACTGAATAATCAAACAGATCACTGTTCTGTGATTGAGGATGATTGATCCAGGATGAAGAAAGTTATACCTGCAGCTCCCGAAGAAGGTTGTTTTTGCCGGCATATGCTAACATCCCAGCCAGTGGACAGATTACTTAAGTTTTCAGGAGATGTTGGTAATGACCCAACTTAAAAATGATGAGACTTTGGTGGTGATCCAGAAAACTGCCATTAGTGAACCATCATTTTTGCTCTCTAATAACAGTGATATCAACATGATTCTGAGTGCTAGGTGTGGGTTTCCAGGGTCGAGGAATCATATTATGATGGTAACTGTATCATGGAACTATTGTTTATAGATGTAACACCAGTTTGTGAGCTACCTTGGTGAGGGTTTGCGCTCTCCAAGTGCTTTCTAGTTTTATATAATTTCCACTGAACAGCAACAAGTTTCCTGTTTCTTTTTTCATTATTTTATGTTAGACATACAAACCAAAGCCAAAATTGTTGGGGAAAGTCAAAATGTTGAGAAGAAAATTTGTTCTGAAAAAGACAGAACATCCAAAATAAACGTCAAAAAGACAAGGATGAAGCCAACTCAGAAATTTATTTCAAACAACATTACTGACCGTTGACTTATTCTCAATATTTTGACTCAATAATATTACACCAATTTTTCCTCATCCAAAAGACAATTACAAGAAAGATACTCAAAGTATTCTTGAAAAAAGTGTTAATGAAAACCATAAGGAGAAACATTTAAATAGAAACATTCAATTATCTTTATTTCTTTGGTTCTTTGTTTACGATATTAAACAATATTTTCTTGGAAAACACCTGCGCATATGAGCAAAAACAGCATTATAATTTCTCTTTGCTAAATGATTTGGTCCCAAAGCATCTGTATAAGTTGCTCATTTGTATAGGTAGCAGTGAAACAGATTTATTTTCTTAGTCAAAAAGCATAAATGATATTAATCAAAATATACAACAAAGCTTATCAGACTATTGTTAGAAAATAATTTAGTGTGAACAGCCATGAAATGTTTTGAATCACTTACATCATATTAAAATCTGTTTAGCATAGGTCAGATATTCCTGCCAATATTCAGGCAAAAAATACAAAAATACAACAATCAAACCACATTAAATGAACATATTATTCTTGGCACACAGTAACTTTTCATGTATTGTAAAAAGTTTTTGATAATTCCTCTGGCTCGTGGAGCCGATTATGTAACAAACTTCCTGAGAGTAAAACACCAAAGAGCTCAGAGTCTGGACGTCTGAATAGAAAAACAAACTTTGACATCTGAGGAGCTTTAAGATCAGATAAAAAACGACTTCAGCCGAGAATTCAGGGCGATTGTTTCACTTAGAGTTCAAACAAACAGTGTGTGTCCGTGGGTGTCTCTGGTGGAGTTAGAGTTCAGAAAAAGGCACTTTGAATCATGTGCAAAGTCAGAAAATGTCTCTGAATGTTCAGTCTTTGGTCTCCTCTTCAGCCTGTGACCAGCAGTGAGCGTGAGGATTTTTCTGCTGCAGCTTCAGTCGTAAGAGTCCTCAGGTTTTCTGAAACGTCCCACACTTTGGTTACAGAATGGACAAATTCTCCGGCTGACGGAGGTTGGAGCCCCCGCCTACATCTGTCTTGTGTCCAGATGTGGAGAAGCTCAGCACCCCACCTCCCCCTCCTCCTTTGGACAGGACCATGAGCGTGTCCCCTGACATGCCACCAAACTCAAAGGCAAAGGTCCCGTAGAAGATCATGATGAGCATGCAGTAGATCCACTCAAAGATGGCAGAGGCGTGCTGCAGGGTGAAGCTCTGCTGGCAGAAGAAAACTCCACCTGAAGTATCAGATGGTTAAGGAGAACAACTTGCCCTTCAACAGGGAGGTCAGTTTAACACCCAAACCTCCATGACCCCACAGTGAAAGATTTTTCTTTATAGATGTGCTTTAGATCTGCTGTGTCTTCATCTGCATTTACAGTTGGTTTGCTTACATGCACAGGTATGTCACGCTATTTTAGGCTTAATATGCCAATTTAACAAGTTTACTGTACTGATCTCAATAATGGAAGGTATGGCAAATAGATTCCTTCAATCAACAGCCAGCACAGAATTAAAGATGTCACTTTTTGGGAAACTTACAGCAATTGAGTGTGAATATCCAACCTTTAATTTATAACACTGTGTGACTGTGAACCACATGGTTTATCCTCATTAGCACAATCTTATTATTAAGTAGCCATACCTCTTATATTTTAATCACTTAATATTTTTATTTTAGCTAATAAATGTTAACCCCTCAAAGCCTGTCGTATCATATTTGATTAATTCTTTTATGGTACTTCTATCTAATCAATATGATCAACAAATTACGAAAAAAAAATCTGAATACAATCTGAGAAATGATAAAAATGTCCTCAAATGGATTATCAGTTTCCAAAAACACCTAATGTATCAAATGAGATACAAAAACATATATATGTTAACTTTTATGAAAATTTTGATTTTTTGGGGGGGGGGGGGGGGGGGGATTTCAATAGAAAGTGAACTAAACATTTCAGCTCCAAAAAATTAAATTTCTGGCTATAATTTGTGTTAAGAGGGTTAAGAGCAAACACAAAATGCAATCATTAAGCACAAACTTGTCAATGACCTAAAAGGTGTAGGCTGAAGTTCATGGCTTATTTCCGCTGACTCATGCATTTTAAAAATTTTGTCTTCGTTGGACTAACAAAAAACTTTACTTTTTAACAGACTATAAACATAGTAGTTATATAAGCCAAGAAACACACACAGTTATTAAATATACAGTTGGTAATTAAAAAAAATATGGAAAAGTAATTAACCTAATAATAGAAATTGACAGTTTTATTTAAGCTGCTGTAAGATCATATCATGCAGTATACACATATTTGATGCTTTGATACTTCAACATTCAACAACTGACCTGGCATAATGAGAACATCCAGGATTTTCTGCATTAAGCGTTTGTTAACTGGAATATGCTGCTTCTTACTTAGATGCATCAACTGTCCTGGAGGTTTCTGAACCCTGTCTGTAATGTGACTGATGTAAAGCTGTCCACTCTCCAGCAGGGGGCCATGTTACACAGTTTACCTTTGAACATGCTAGAGGGATGATGGGACATCATGGTGGAGCCCAGACAATAAGCTCAAGTCCAAGTCACACAAACCAGACATAGAGTTGTGTTTTTAAAAAGCAGATCTTGAACTCACTGTTTGACTACACTTTAATTACTTTGGAGCTGAAACGCTCACACTGGACCGCTGTTAAACTGATAAAGTGTTGACTCTGGCTGAAAATACAACAAGAGCAGGAACACAGTAGAAAGGATACTAAGCACCAGAGCGATCAGAGCGAGCAGAGCCATCATCACCCTGAGGTGCCCCATCCGATACTCGTCCTGCGTTTTGGCGAGTCTGTAGGTCAGAGCCGACTGCAGACAGACAAACAGCATGCTGGACGGGAATGCCACCCCTGCTCCAACGTAATGAAGGACTTTGGCAAAATCCACCTAAAGATGTAAACACATAAAGACAAAATATGAAAACACCTTAAACTACAGGAGTGAAATATTTGTGACTGCACTTCAGTGATGTTTACATGCTGTGATAGTTGAGGACCCTCAACTTTACAACAAAGATGGGATAAAGTCTACAGAAGTATGGACAGCTTTATGTAGTTTTTTTTTTTTTTACTTGGTTGGGTCAATAATGCTACTGTTTGGAAAGTAAAGAACAATCTCCATCACATAGCATTGATAAGTATTAGTTTGCTGTCACTGGCTTGTAAACATTACTTAATGCTCGTGCCAGGATCAGTATCAGCTGCCACTTTTAGGAAAAGTTAAATGCTGAGAAGAATCTTACTGTATCATAATTTTTTGACTTAGTGGGTTAATTACGAGGAGTTTGGTGGCACCATGTACTGCCATGTACTGGCTACCATCTACCCTGGATATCTCTCCCCACGGACAAAGCTCACAAGTTCCTTTATTTGCACTCTTATTTACTAATGCCATGGGCCTCTAGCAACTTCAAAAAACCTGAACTAACCCTTTAAAATCACTTTCCTAATACATATCCATTACTAAACCTAAAAACGTGAAAATTTGTGCCATTATCCTTCAAGTGTTTTCTTTTTAATACATCTGACAACAGCAAGACAGATACTGAACAAAACACCACACACGTACACACGCATACATAAGCAAACAGGTCATCTTGACCTGACAGCGGCACACTGGGTAATCACTTTTACATCACCAGTGAACACTGATCGTCACAGAACAGAACAAACTGCCCCATTAATACAAACAAGAGAGCTGAAAGAATGAACTACAAAAATACCAGTTTATAAAGAAAACCAGATCGTCGTCATTATCTCCTCTGAGCTGTTAAATAACCTGATAATAATATCCCGTTTCCGCGTCATAGATAGATAAACATTCATTATACGCTGTACAAGAACACGTGTTTTAAAGCAGCAGCTGGTTTGATGATGACACAGTCTGAGTGTGGCTTTAAAGACGACAGAGGAGGTCTAGTGGAGAAGAAGCAGCTGTTAAGAGCTAGAAAGATTACAGGAGACACAAAGAGAAGAGACGTAGTCTGATTTATGAGCTGTGGTCCTACTTAAACCAGATAAAGACCTCAACTCACATCACATAAATTAGAATATCAGCTTTTCACCTTCACATCTTTGACATTTAACCAGAATAATAAAAAGTTGGCAGGCATGTTGTAGAACTTAAACGGCCCATATTGTACCCATATATATGATTCTGCCTGGCCAGGTTCAAATGCAGCCTGTGGCCAGTTTGCAGAGTGTCCTCCCCCTACTCTATTGTCCCATTTCACAAGCCTGTCCACTGTCTCTCTCTCCAATCAATAAAGGCACAATGCCCCAAAAAATCTTAAAAAAAAAAAAAAAAAGCCCATATTTTGCCTCACCTGTAGGATATTTTACCAATCACTCATGTTTATCAGTCTACTAGTTTCATTTACTGAGCACCCCTGATACAGCTGTATTCTCTCTTTGTCTAAAAAAGCTCTATCAGAGCCCCTGCCCATTTAAAACTCCCTTCCCCACGTGGGCCCAGTCCGCTCCGATTGGCTGACAAGTAATCTTTGCTGTAATTGGTCAGTTCAGTGCTGCTTGGCGCCATGTTGTCAAAAACTCTGCATTCATTCTACAGCCTACGCTCTGCACTGGGCTTGCTGCTGTGAGCTGATGGGCCAACACTGATGACAAAACAATGGTAGGACATCACACAAGCAGGTTTTTACAGGGGGTTCAGGGAATGAACTATTTTCAGCAGGTACTGGCACCACAAAGAGGGGGAGAAGGAGAAGTCCCAACACCACAGACTTTTTGTTTTGTTCACAGAAGTGCTCTAACATGTAAAGACGATATGTTAAACACTCTAAAGGCATATAAAGCTAAAGAAAAGCATGATTCCGGCCACTCAAACATCAATGTAAATTAGCTGTCGATGACAGACATTGAGAAATTGACATTTTAGTGAGAGTACTTCCTTGGGGTCATTTTTGCTGTTCAACACAGGCCAACATGTCAAAAGTGGGGGGAAATGTTGTGCTGGTGGAGTATGATGTTTCCTGACAGCCCCTAGACCAATTTTAGATGGATTTTAAATGTTTGCCCAAAATGTTAGCAAGCTCAACCTAGGGGAACTTTGGCCTAATGGAGCTTTGCACTGCTGAACATTGTAAAGACGTGTTGTGATGTGCAGCCAGTCTCAGTATTCCAGCATGAGATCACAAAAGATGGCTGTCCCCAAAAGGCTGCCTCAAGTGGTACAACAGGAGTCCAGTCCTGAAGAGAAAGCAGCTGAGCCCAAGAGAGATTAACGCAGCTGTAACTGAGGGTAGCGAAGGAAAGCTCAGGTCAACTGTTGCTGGCAATTACAAATGTGTTCCTGACTGAACATCAGCTTTGCCTGACTGAGATTGACTTTATTCTGCATGGTCTTTCTTAGCTTAACGTGGCTTGGTGTTTCCCTATACGTCGACAAAAGTGTGGCTTAAAAGAAAAGCTCAGTCTGAAAGCACTTTTGGCATCACTTTTTTTCTCTGCTTCATTTTCTAAGTCCTCATCAGTTAAACTAAAACTATTTATCAATCACACCCCATCTGACACTAATCATTGTTGCCTTAAGTCCCAATATGGTCGTATACTTTGTGATATTAGAAAATTCACTCCAAATTTTCATATTGTTTAATAATAAACTAAAACACTGGAACCAGTCCTGAAACTTAAACTGTCACATTGTATTTAAAATTGATATTTACAGCTGGTTGGAGTAAGAGATCTGAGTCTGTCCTCACCACTGTACACACGTGTGCTCATATCATCCATCAGAGCTGTTTTCAATGTTCAGAAAGTGAAGTAGTGATACTTAACACGTGTGTTTTTCTGTCAGAGGTCAGTGTTAGTTTGAGGCCCTCCTCTGTGTGTCGGCTGTCTGCACACGTCTGGGCCTCTGTATCATCATATCAGTTCATGCTCGGGTCCTTCATCACTTTAACCCCTCAGCGTGTGGGTCTGTCCTAGTCTGCTCTCTGATTGGCTGAAACCAGTGCCCCTCGTTCTCCTCTTACATAATGAAACTCAGTGTTTGAGTCACAGTAAACACAGCACCAGTCTTTAAGGAGGTTTACTGTATAAATACTCTGGACAGAGAGCTCGCTTAACTTCCATAAATGAGATCTGTTGATGTTGAATCAAAGTGGAAACAAGAATTTTTTCTCAGCATATCATGGTTTTAGTCAGGGGTGATTGGTCTACATCTTAAAGCATTTTAAAACTAGACAGATTGTGCGCTTGCATTCTACACCATCCTCTGCAAAAAAATTAATTCTGTAACTGACTTCATAATTATTTCAGTAATTTTATGTTCGAAGTTTGTATGAACATAGTATAAAAATCAACAACACATAATTTTAGAACACTTTTATCAGCTTCAAAGATATTTACTTGCCAGACCAACAATATTACAAAAAAACTAAGACATTTTAGATTTTAAAGGCTGCAAGAACAATTTAATTTTAGTTACTGAATTACTGTAAAAACTGGATCCTAAATTTCACAAATATAAAACTCCCAGTCTGTCTTTTAAGCACCCCAATAGAGAAAACTGTTCTTTTTTTTAAGTTTTGCCATCCAGAGTTTGCATCCCTGATAGCTGCAGGGAAATAGTTGAGCTCTCAGCCTGCAGTAATTTGCTGTGACCCAGTCTGCAGGAGCTCTGCCCACCTCTTCTGGTCACTTGTTGTCTTAAATGAACTAAAGTCTTGATGAAGAATGAAACCATTTTCCACAGTTGTGGTCTCTTTCTTCAGACCTTTTCTCTTAATTTTTCTACAATCTGTTTGTAATAGTGTTGATTTACCGTTGACCCTTCTGGAACCCACTCCTCCAAGATTATATGCCTAATGTCATGCTTTCTTCGAGATGATTGTGTTTTCCAATGCCTTTGCTGCCATTTTGTCCCAGGACTGTTTTGGATTCAAGTTTCATTGCATGTGATCACTCCTTATAAAAATTAGGGTTCCTTCCATTAGTTCCAAAATGTCTCCACCGTCTTTTCCTTTTGATCAGGAGTCAGAAGTTTGAGGGCAACTTTGGCGCATACTTTTGTCATGTTCAAGTTTTTAATGCAAAACTTGCAGAAGTTTTTGAATGATTTGTTGAATTTGTTGAAAGTTTTCTGATGTTTTTTGATGTACATGGGCACCCACGACTTTCATCATCCTGGACATCCTCTCTACTTCCACAAAACCTTTTGTGCATGCATGTGACAAGCAGCGTCCCCATACACCCCGGTAATGTATGCAAAGATTTGGCTGCTGTTGTGTTCAAATTCACCAAAAATATCCAGTGAATGTGTTGCTCAACTTTTAAGCTACTCATTTTCTGACACCTTGGCAACAAACGTGCACTTCTGTCAGTCGCTTATAGTGAACTAAAGAAGTCACCTACTGGACATTTTCATCAATTGTGGATAAATACTCAAACTTTAATATACAACAGTCCAGTGTGGATTATGTGTTTTTATCCTCATAAGCACAGCCTCATTATTTAATAGCAATAATTTGCATACCAGAGCACTGCCAACTTTTTAGATGAACTGGAAAAGCCCTTTAAAAGTGCACCTTCTACAATTGATTTTACAATACTATTAAAAAAATTCTTTCACTATTTTATTCTTAATTATAAGTCCAGGTAGGCCCTCAGTGAGGTAACAATGATCTTTTCCTCTAAAATGCTCTGAACTGTTATTTTAAACTACTTAAGTACATACATGTAGTGACTTTTCAGCACTGCACATGCTTAAACACATACATGTCCATGTACAATTCAACTAGAACTACATTCCTGGAAAAACTCCACAGTCAGCACATGTCCGTGTTAAACAAACCGACACCCACAGGATATGAATACTGTGAGCTTTGAAAAGTGTGTGAGTGCACAGTGTGTTTCTGAACATTACCTGCATGTTCAATCATGTTCTGTACCGTAACTCTCCTTTAAATCCGTCCAACATCAGGACTGAAGGTGACCCTCACACCTTTTGTGCTCTTTTTAAGAACAAGATGTGCTTCTAAAAATGTTCCTCTGCTGAGTGTTATGAGGACAGGACAGGATGACTAGCTGACGTAACGTCTTGTTTGTGAGCTTAAATTGCAAAAAGATGCTGCTGCATGATCTGCAGACATAAACACAACTGAAGAAGAGATTTCCAAAGAGCTGACAGACCTGAGGGCAGAAAATCTGACAACTTTCCTGCAGCTCAGACACAGTAGAGGCACTGCGTGAAGCCTGAGCATATTCTTCTTTTAAAGTCGGTGGAATGTGGCTTTTTCAGCATTCACCAAACATTCACTTTTCACCCCTTACTTTTTAAACAGACATTATTTCTCTTTGGCTGCATAAATGGCCCCTATAGTCCCCAATTTTCCCTTTCTCTGCCTATTTTTCTTTTGCTTTCAATAATGCTCCTACCGACAAAACAGCATCAATTTTTCTAGGTACACTTGCCCTCAGTTTTTGAGTGAACTCTGCAGGGAGGATGTTCTAAACATCTTGGAGAACTAACCACAGATCTTGTGTAGATGTAGCCTTGCTGGCATCCTTCTGTCATGTAATCCCAGACACACTCCATGATGTTGAGATCAGGACTCTGTGCCATACCATCAGTTCCAGGACCCATTGTTCTTTTTTACTCTAAAGAGACTTTTATATGACTTTGGTGGTATGTTTGGTGTCGTTGTCCTGCAGAAGAATAAATTCTGAGTCAATCAGATACCTCCCCCGATGGCTCTGCATAACCAATTATCTGCTGGTATTTCTCAGCAATGAGAACACTGTTAATCCTGACCAGATCCCAAATTCATTGGCAGAATTGCAGCACCAAAGCTTGCAAGGAACCTCCATCATGCTTCACTGCTGCCTGCAGACAATCATCATTGTACCGCTTTCTGCTTGGCCTTGTTTCCATGTCAGATGTAAAGCTTTTTGGCCTCAATTCTACAGTGAAGACCACCTCTGTCCAGACCTTTCTGGACAGAATTAGGTGTACAAGGGTCCAGATGAATTCTGCGTACTCTTAGCTGATATATTTAAGTAATTAATATACCTAACATGATAATCTCTGCCTCCACTGACGACGGTTATCCTGATGCTTTTTGTCCATTTAGGATGCTGACTGTTTCCTAATGTCTGCTGTGTTGCCATCAAGCATCCAAACTTTTTTTGTGCAGTTTTTGCAAACATTTTTGCATCCTGTAGAGGTAGAAAAATCAAACACAATTCCATAAAGCCAAGTTACAGCTCTAACCTTGCACAGCAGCTGGATCAGCCTGATTCAGTCTCTGTAATTAGACAGATCCATCTTGATAAGCTCCAATCTACAATGACTGTGAGCGGCCCAATCAAGTCCTTATGAGCAGGAAGAGGTTGGAGCTACTAGCAAGACAACAGCAGGAAGTGACTGCTCATACAGAGATTAGCATAGATGCTAACAGCTTCAGTAGCAGTTTTATCAGGTCTGGACTGCATTTCTTTGTTTAATGAAAAACAAATGAAGCACTACAAACTTCTCGATAGAGAGGATTTTTTCATTCCACTTCTGGCATGTTTTGCTGAATGATTGTTTTATAAAGTGGCTCACGGTCTGTCCTTAACTCAACGGCAGTCAAGCCACTTACTACAATATCTGATTGGCCCCGTAATGAATGTGATTGACAGAACAACCTTCCAGTCACCTGTAGGATATGCTTTTGAAAGGTTCTGCCCATTCCCAAACACTTTCTATGAGCTCCTTCCCAGATGGAATATGAATATAAAATATGAAATATATTGACCAGTCCATTTGGTTCATCGGGTTAGCACAGCTCCTCTTATGGATTAAATCTGAAGTTTCAGTTGTATTTTCTTCACAACTATGGCTCTGCCAAGAGGCATGAGAGGGAGCAGAGAACTACATAAGATAGAATGAGCCCTAAAGACGATTGTACAATCTTTCTACTTAAGAAGATCGTTGATGCATTCTAGTTCATCACAATCTAACATTGCCTGTTGCAAACTCCTATCAGGAACTCATTGCAAGGACAGTATAACGTGTGTCAGACACAGACACAAATTGAAAAAAATGTCTTTTAAGTGGCTGCAAGGAGGGTTCAATCCATCTTCTTACCACAGGAAAAAAGAGGTCAAGTATCAAAGTTATAACACTAAAAACATAGAGAGAAGAAAGCTTGTGTTACTGCCTTGTGTTACTATGACAATGACCTACAAACCACAAATTACACAACTGCAGAACTGAACAGCGTCAAATTTGTTTTCATATTGTCTAAAAAATACACACTAGTTTCCATTTCACAGGGCTGGGAAATATATGGATTAAATGAATTAATTTGAATTATTTTCTGCTGAAGTTTAAAAGTGAAAAATCAAGATTTTTTTTCTCAACTTAATTTCACTCCAATCATAAGTTGTTGCAATGTTTAAAAAATAAAAATACTGAAAATGTACAGTTTTCATGGTGGTAGGCCTTTTCAGGTTTAGGCTTGCATTTGTTTTTTTAAATGAGATTTA
This sequence comes from Cetoscarus ocellatus, assembly GCA_037902135.1. Classification (NCBI taxonomy): domain Eukaryota; kingdom Metazoa; phylum Chordata; class Actinopteri; order Labriformes; family Labridae; genus Cetoscarus; species Cetoscarus ocellatus. The sequence goes on from JBAMNC010001212.1 coordinate 1,571,101, forward strand.
TTTTGATGAGAAAGTTCCATATTAATATACTGTGAAAGTAGCTCAGCCTCCAGTGTTCATGTAAACAAGCCTGCTTTAGTTCAAACTATACAATCAACATTTTATGACAAAATTACAGAAAGGCAAAACTTGATTCTGATCATTTTGTGTCACTTGGAGGTTTGTTTTTTTGTTTTTTTTTGAGAGGGAAAATACATTTTAAAATCGTAAATCGAGTCTTGCGGAAAAAAAATCTGGGATTTTAATTTTAGGTCATATCGCCCAGCCCCAATATTTAACGACAAAGTCATCATATAACAGCATTAACACAATAACACACCCAGCAGACTGAACTTCGACCACACCTTATTTATTCTGAAGAAAACTTCAAACATCCACCTTCAGAAAAAATAAAGAAACCAAGACTGACAAAGACAGGAATCACCAACTGAGAGATACCGATCTCACTGTGAATGAATGAATGCTTTTTGTCAATTATGTAAGAAATTATGTAACTTGACTTCTGAAAATGCAGCTTTCTGAAGGAATTTTATTTGTTGATTGATTTACTAGTTTTTATGTAACCTTCTACTTATTGTTTTTGTAAGGCCAAATGTTATAACCACTACTGATGTCATGATATTGTAAGCCTCCGTGTTTACCCCTCTATTTGTGCAATAGTTTAGTTACGTGCTGTTTTTCAAGTATTAAACATGACTTTTCTATCAGAAACCATCAATAACAACCCGGTCGATCATTATCTGTGTATTGTGCACTGAAGATGGCAGCCACAATTATCAATGGATGAATATCTGTGATAGTTAACATAAAGCAGGGTAGTGTGGGCATCAGTGGTTGGCAGACGTGTTTTGTGTAGAATATCTTCTGCGACTGGGTGAAAAATTTCAGAGTGCTTTGTTTTTCCTCCAGGAAGTCTCTGTGACTGGCAGTGTTTTTCGATGCAGTAAATGGCTTTGTGTTCTTCCACCTGTGAGCATTGATTTCACTGAAGTTTGTCTCCTCTCTCTCTCAGCCTGTTGAATCTCTTTCGAAAGAATTCCTTCTTCTGTATACTCTGCTTCATAAAGGTAAACGCGTGCATCCACAGTAGCAGGATCATCACTTGAGTCAAAATCACTCATATTTGGTTCAGTGTTGGTTTCCTCTGCTGTTGTTGTGTCTTCCTGACAGCAGATTGGCTGAATCAGTGAGCACAGGTGGAAGAGCACATAGCCATTTGCTGCATCGTAAAATAGTGCTAAACACAGAGACTACTAAAGTGCTCTGAAATTTTTTGTGCATAGTGTGCATTTTGGGCAAAATGTTTATGTTAATTACCTGGAAGTTTCCAACCATGATGAGTCCAGCTGCACAGATCCATGAGGTGGAGAGTCCTGCTGTGTTCAGGACGCAGTTCTGATGTTTCTCGATGACATGAGCGTAACGCAGCAGGCCGATCAGCATCACTGGGGGGAGAGAATAAGAGATAAAAGACATGATGATGAAAGGAAAACAAAAGCAGAAATCACTTTTATCCAGCAGATTTATTTGATGACTTTTCTTGGGCTAAATTAGGGGACTTTTGGTGGATTTAATGTTGGATGTGTGCAAAGTTCTCGAGAACTCCTCCAGCTCTCAAGAAAGGAAAATTACCAAAAAATGAGTACATGTCTGACATTTTGAATGTAGTACAAGCACTGGCGTCTAGTCTGACATCACATCCTTTAGATACAAGGACTAAAGAGCAGCGTAGACTTCAAACTATGAAAACGAAGCATGAAAAGGAAACATAAACTGCTGAATCAGCAGATCTCAGTGTGAGCAGATTCCTCTCATCTGTTTATCAAACCGTTCTTCAAAGCTTCTCAGCAGCTTCAGCTCCTCTCCCACACTCCACATACCTCTCACATCTGCAGCTCGACATGCTGCAGACACTATTTAATGTTCAAACTGTTCAACCAGCAGAGGACACAGTGGTCCGTTTTTATGATTTAACAGGTTATCTGAGGGTTTCCCTGTTTGATGCACAGTGAGGGATAGATGTCCTAAACAAACTGTCTCTCACACTTATACTGAGACTTCGTGAAAGAGGAAGGTTTTTGACATTGGAGATGAAGAAAAAGTAGTGTTCAGAGGTTATGGACGTGTTAAATGTCCTCAAATTCCATTATTTCTTAGAAAAAGCTGCAGAACCAGGTGTGTGGGGGTCAGAAAGATGAAACAATCCCAGTGGCCAAAAATACAAGAACTTCAGTCAAAATTTAACCTTTGACCAAAGCTTTATGACGGCATGCTCAGACAAAGGTTTACGTCCAAGGTCCATGGATGCAGAGTCTTAGCTCACAAGATGAGGAACAAACAGAAAAACGGGAGGAAAATAACAAAATCAAATCTTAAATATCTGTGAGCATGTAAGCAGAATTCATCAGACTTGCTAATTAGAGTAATTTTTGCTGATATGTGCCACATAAAGCTAACAACAAATAATCATCTAAATTATGTAACTTGTAATCGTAGTTTTCCCCTGTGTCTACACTGTATTGTGTAGTGTTGAATCCTCTTTGTGTATCAGTTATGCAGGCGTACGTGATCTGAAGCACTTTACCTCATACTCCTGCACCAAACCCAGTTCCTTTAGAAAACGACTTCAAAACGTTTCACAGCACCGTTCAAACAAACAAAACTGCGAGAAACTACAAACTCACATTCAATAACCCTGTTAGATAATCAACACTGACATTACACAGCTTTTCTATACAAATGCAGGAGACCAAATGATGATCTCGACTTAATTTTATTCAATAATGAAGGTTTTGTGCAAGAAGGACGTCCAACGATCCCCAGTTAATACACAGCCTTCATTCGTTTTACCACTTCACCTTTAGTTAGTTTTTCAATGGAAGCAACCTGAATAAGGTTTACTAGTAAGGTAAGAGATTTTGCTTTCCAAAGAACAATAGACTTTTCAAAATGACCATAAATGTCGTATTTTACCCATATGTCAAGAATAAAAAGACCACTGACTTTGATTTAGAACAAAACCATCGCCATTAGGTGAGAATTAAGCTGAAATGAGAAAGATTGCATGATTAGCTTGCCTACAGGAAAGATAACTTGCTTCTAAAAAACTAAAAAAAAAACAAGAAAAAGTGATTGGTAAAAGAGTGAAATGGTTGATATCACAATGTACAGGTTACTTTTAGCTAGTCTGAGGTTCAAAGGAGAAGTGGTGTCCTTATTTAAGCTCTTCAATTGAAAAAACAGCACAGCATTTATTAAAATTTTAGAAATCAATGAGTCGATTAATTTTTCAATTTGCTTGTGATGGATTTTGATTTTCCTAAATATTTGTTGTTTGGTTTACACATTAACTCATCCCAACTTCACATAATACATTCACACTACTCTGGGTACTGCCACATTTTTTTGGGAGCTACAGACGCATTTAGCTGTGTTGCTCATTTCACAAACACACAATCCTTACAAACTGTAACAAAAGGTGACTAAACAGGCTTTCTCATGATATAAAATACCAGTTGATATTATTAAAAGGGGGACATAATTAACAAAAATAGTGTTTCCAAACTCTTTCTGAGGAGTATAGATTGCAGCTAAGTTAATTCTCTTTCCTTCAACCATGATTTTCAGAGCAAACGTGCATTTTGCTGCCTGCATACTTGGCAATGAACCAGAGGAAAACATCCAAAATAGTAGGTTTAAAGTCGATCTGTCTCACAGCAGAGCAGAGTCGATGCCCTCATGGTCAGAGGGTGAACTCTTTTAGGTCGTGTGAGCAGTAAAATTGCACCATTCATGGCATTGAGTAAACTTTCCCTTTAGAGGAGGGTGAGGGGGTGAGGAGGAACCTGGCAGGGGTTTCTGGAGTCACTACAGCTGAAACAACAACCCTGAATATTCTGGGTTCACACACGTACAGCCCAAATTCAGCTATAAGGGTGAAGCTGGAAAATGTTAAATAGGAGAGAAAAAAGTGCAGCATGAATACAAACTCACCCATGAAGGACCCGGTGCTGCAGATGAGGCTGAAGAAACAGCTTTCAGGAGGAAGGGTCCCGCATTTACTGTTAAAAACACAGCAGAGCAGGGGGAGGTTAGAGGGGACTTGAGGGGGAGTTGAGTCCAGTTCTTGCACAAGTCCAGGTCAGGGCCATCATCTACAGCCCCCGCATCTGGTTTCTGCTTGGGTGTTTCAACCTAGTTGCACTTTTAAGCGGGAATTCTTAAACTAATGCTGCAAATGTATGTTGTTACTCTTTGTTTTTTTAAGTCTGCCCTGCCTATTCTCTCGTGTATGCACAAATACTTAAAAAAAATAAATAAAGAACCAACAGATAAGTAAAGTTATTGTCGTTAAAATGAACTGAACAGTAGCATAGCCCTCAAGCGTGAGGCTGTCAAGCTGTGAAACAGATCTAGGATGCAAAAATATGTAAAAAAAAAAAAAAAAAATCAGAGAAGGTCATACAGACCATTTTCAACACTTAATTTATTTTTAAAACAATAATTTGCACCTTTATATCTTCTGAAGGAAAACAATGAAAGTCCAGATCATTTAATTTTAATAGAGATTTCAGACTACCTGCTGCTTCAGGAAAGTAACAAAGTGCAAACAAACTCTGAGGTTAATAAATATGACTCCACCAAGAAGATTATGTTTTGCCTGCATTTGTTAATTACTCAGTTTGTTAAAAAGAAAACTCTGAAAGTTATAAAAGGATTTTGACAAATGTGTTTCATATCAGGATGTGAAGAACTCGTTAACATTTCAAGACAGGGCAGTTTTCCACGTTTTTGTAATGACTTGCTTACTTCTAAATGGATTTTCATGACATTTTCAGGGAAGGATTTATCAGCAGTGTGAGGTAGGGCCGTTTTTCCACATTTCTGTCAATAACTTGCCTGAAAATTATGGAAATGCCTTGGCAAAGGTTTGTGTTCTAAGAGCACTTCTAGTTTTAATTTAAATGGTAATTTCTGTTTAGCATTGTCATTTAACTTGAAGCCTTGCTTCACATGTAAATGGAACAGCTAAAACTTCAGTTTCCCTCAGAATCAAATTCCAAATTCTCTGGATTCAAAATCTTTATCAAAACCACTTTTTGGCCCAACTTCTGAACTCAACTTTTAAAGGACAAAATAATTCATCCCTCTATATCCATCTTTATATCACAAGTAGTAACCAAAACTTTAAGAAAATTTCACTCAACAAAATATTGTTGACTTATTTCTACATGTTAGACAGTGCTCTCTCATTTGGTTAAAATTTGATAGAAAATCATTGATTGTCTGCACTTATCGATGATGGTGATCATTATAAAATATTACAGTTTTATCATTTTGAAACTCAAAGTCCTGAAAAGCAAGGGACATTTTGACAACCTAAATATATGAAAATGTTGCCAATGTTTTGGTTTACTTTTGACAGAATGTGAGTTTCTCTAAAATTTTGATGATAAAAGTTAGAAAACTATGTCGGTGGATTTATTGTTATTAGTTATAATCTAGAACTAACAAGTGGTGGTTATTTGCCTCTGGAAGATCTGCACTGCCAGAGAGTGAGAGCACAGTGATGAGTCACTTGGCCTCTGACCTTAAACCCACATTTAATCTGTTTGTTGTCCTAGTGAAGACAATTGTGAAACAGTTTGACAGAAATCCCAGAAAGAGTTCTTTATTTATCAAGTTCACAGCAAAAACATGACCATGAGGCCCGAAGACATCTGACGTTTTCCTCCAAAATCTTCCTGGTTGGTTCTTGAGTCACTGAGGACATTTATGCAAATTACAGAAAATTCTAAAAGAGCATCGCGTTGGTACTCTTCACTAAAAGCCTTTGGGATTAGGTCTGATGATGATAAGGTCTGTAGTGAACAAAAATATATGAAAACTACACATTTTGTTCAATGTGATAATCTTCATGAACAAATCTAACCTTCAGGATTTTTTAAGCTCAAACATTGTCCACAAGAGCTACAGCTCAACAACAGCTTAACCAACAACCTGGTGATTTGACTTAAAGGCAGTTCAATATTTCCAACACATAAAGCATCACATTTCAACCTCTTGTTGGAGAGTTTCTCCTTAATCAAGTGGCCTCATTAAGTTGCTCCTTGTGGTTGTGGGAATGGTGTATGGATTTTTGATTAACAAAAAATATGGGAAATTTTTGCTCTGCTATTTTTGTAGTCATTTTAAACACAACAGCAACGCTTCAAAATTCACAAGTAGGCATTATCAGATGCATTTTATTATTTTAGATTAAGCAGTTAAATCTTGTTTTCATCAAAAGCCTTATTTCGGGTTTTTATCGTATTTATTTTATTCAGCTGATCTTAAATCTCATATACTTTTGGCCTTGGGAACCAGGAAGTGCTAAATGCAAACTCACTTCCATGTTTTTGGACTCATTCCTGCACCACTCAGGTGAAATATTCAGCTGCTGCTAAATCTACTACAAACAGGACTTTTTGATCACCCAGACCTACTGCTGTTGTTTTTCTTTGTTGGTCTTGTACGCTGTTTGGTCGCCTGCATGGTAACAGTTTACTCCAAGAGACGCAGAGTGGCCTTGTATGTTTTCTTTCTTACTCTGTGGTATTACAAACATGCCAGCAGACTTTTTTTTTTGGAAGTGTTTCAAGGGAGGAAAAAATGTCTATAAATGGGAAGCAACAAACTGGGAGGTCCCACTGTAAACAAAATCTCAAACTGAAAGAAGAGGACAGGTTTTCCTCTCTGCATTAAAGTCTGTGCAGAGTGAAGTTCATGAGGTTTCATCTTCAGTAACATGACTCCCATGTCCCTCAGTCTGACTGCAGGCTGTCGCTGTTTTCAGGGAGAAAAATTCTTTGTTTACATTTTGTGTCTCAGTGTGGGGACAATTCAAAGAGTGTTGAAGGAGGCACTCCACACAACAAAAGATCTTCTTCCTGTCGAGGTGAGGGGGTCTTCCCCTGTCCCCTTTTATCCCCCTGTGAGCCTCAGACGGGCAAGTATGGACTTATCACACTGAAACCCTCCTAACTGCAGCTGCTCAGTGGGTTTGATCCCCAAAATCAGCCACAATAAAGGAACTAAATAACCTTATAACTATGATTCTGCAAGCCATTTCAACTTAAACTAAATATACTTGTCCACAATTTATTGATTACTAAAACTGAACATAGTTTTTTTACCTGCTCATCCATTAAAAATCATGTCTACTAGGGATGCAACAACACACTTAGCCAAGAATTAGGTACATGCTACATTTTTGGTTACTGTCTCATTTTGTAAGCTGTTGTTTTTACACGTGTTATTCTCCTCTTTAAATGTGTCAGTTTGATTTAGACTTTGTCTTTATTCATCAGACCTTTGTTTAAAGAAATATTACTTATTCTCTTTCTCTGTTTGTTTGTTGGTTCTTTCGTGCATATTTTAACAAAAGTTTCAGTTTCGTTACATCAGCATACAACCAGTATTGAGGTTGCTCCAAAGGCTAAAAACAACCATTAAGGATACATTTGTGTTTTTTTTTTGTGTGTGTGTTTGGTTTTTAGATCGTTAAGTCAAATATTTATGAGAAGCTGAACTGGAAATTTTAAAAGCCATAAATATATTAGACAGTACACTCAAAAATTAAGGAATATAAAGCATAAAATAGCATTTTAAATGGAAGAAGCATACTAGATGACACCTGATCAAATTGCACTTTTCTTGAACTTAGTAGTAAGAAAATACCTGTGGTTTTATCCCAGAATTAACACATTATCAACTATCATTAGTCAATCAAAAACTTAAAAACTCCCAAGCAGATGCAAGATGAAGCTTCTGAGCTGCAGACCTGGACAATAACTAGCAGTGCTCTGAGAGCACAAACCTTGTTAACCCAGTTATTATCAAAAATGTGGGAAATTGCCCTTTCACACAATATTAACAAATCATGGATCTGGATTCAGGTCACCACCAAAATCTGATCCTTTCCCTCTTGTGCCATGTCCAACATTCCCTGAAAGTTTCATCAAAATCTTGAACTTTTTGAGTGATCTTGCTCACAGACGGACAGACAGATGGACAAACAATCAGTCACACCCCGGCTAAAACATAGCCTCCTAGGCGGGGTAATATATATATGAAACATATATATATATAGGTGTGTGTGTGTGTGTGTATATATATATATATATATATACACACACACACATATATATATATACACATACATATATATGTGTGTGTGTGTGTATCTAAACAACTACAGGCAATTATTGTTATCATATTATATTAAAATTAATGTTCTTTACTTGCAATAATTAAAATGTATTTTATTTCATATTTTTTAAAATATTTTTCAAAGCCAGGAAAATGCGTTCAAGCTGAGGCTGTCACGATACCAGAATTGTAAACTTCAACACAATACCAGTAAAGAATTTTTATATTTGATACCTGTTTTGATACTGCAGCAAAAAACTAAATAAAATAATAAACATGCCTTGAAAAATTTATTTTCTTCCTTTTTTTTCATTTGCAAGCTGCAGTGCAAAAAAATCAGGTCCAGAAATTTTTTTTTATTTTTATCTAAATGTTGTTTAATAGTAAACTCAGTTTGTTGCAACAATTTTTAGGCTCTAATCAAGTAGGAAATTACAAGAACATATTAGTGAACCAAAAATAAATAACAAATTATTACCTGCCATCATTGCTTAAATGGTAATGTTTTTGTTACATGAATAAACTCTTCACAGCCCGGGGTTGAAAAGTCTGACTGTTTTTGTGAGCTTCAATATTTTCTATACTACTGAACGGAAAATTTCATGTTTTAAAAGTATGGTCTTGAAAAAGAATCAGAGTATTGTTTGCCTGACAGTCTTGGTTCCAACAGGCAGTCGTGATCAATAAATAAAAACAAAGTTTGGAGGTTTCTTTTTTTCTGTTTGGGTTCAGTGTGGGTAGAAAAGAAATATTACATCAAAAGAAAAACAGACAGACAAGCATAAAAACGACTGCTGGAGACCGCAGACCACAGAGAGTCTCATGTTTCACATAATTCAATTCTGAGGTCTCTTCATGAAAACAGTATGTTTTCTATTTTGCTTGAATGAAAACTATGATTGCTGTAAGGGTTGAAACAAGGTCCTCTGGATGATATTATTTATATTGTCTGTTGTCGTCTTAGTATCAACAATTGGCTGAGTTGACATTTTATACAGGAACGAGACAAATGTGACTGTTTGATGACCAAGAACAAATATTAGAGCAGTCAAAATGTATTATTATTTTCAAAATCGTGACTGATGACTGGACTTTGATTGTTAAATACACCAAAAATAAAAGTTTTGATCACATGTTTAAAATGTTTTTAATTTTGCTTTGACATTTATTCTCTTAAAGGTGCAGTGTGTAGAATTTGGCATTTGAGCGACATCTATCGTTCAGATTCTAGAATGAGCCCAACCGTAACCAAAACCTCACATCGCTGAGCGATGGAAGTGCGAAGACCAAAAGGGATCGTGAACACGGCATCATTTACTAAAGGGACAAGGTTTGTAACCAATAATTTAATAGATTATAGGTCAGTTGTTGTCCTCTCTCCTCTTCTTCGCCTGCATTCCAGGTAGATTTCAGAACTGGCGGACAGATTCACGTTTCGTTCTTTTTGTCCCTAAAATCCACCCGTAGACAACATGGCGGATTGTTATGTTGGCCTACATGAACGCGGCCCTGTGGTAATGTAAAGTTTTTTAAGCTTTTTCTAACTAAATAAAAATAAAACAAACATTTTATGGGGATGATTGTACTCCTATTTTGACGGACTTTACATACAAATAGAAACATTATATCCTATATTCACAGTTTCTGTTCAGCGAAATGCTGCCAAATTCTACACACTGCACCTTTAATATTGACAGTATGAAGCAACTGAAGCCAAAAGAAAATTACTTAAAATTCAGATTTTTAGATTTAATTGTAATTATGATCTTATGAAAAACACTTTTTAAAGGGATAGTTCTGTATTTTTGAGGAAGGTTGTGTAGAGCTCATGCCAAAATCAATACAGAAGTCATAGTTACTTGAGTAGGTTCTGCCAACAATAGGTGCAATGATTGTGGGATAACAAACTTTAAACTTGAATTTTGACTTTATGATCCCTTTGAAGGAATAGTGGTGTCCTTAATTCAGATAAATGCGAGAGTAAGAAGTTGCTAAGTTGAGCAGTATACTGCTGATGCCCTACAATGAGAGTTTAACTATGGTGCATCTAAAAGGATGAAACAGAATACAATAAAAGCAAATAAATTAACAAATTATATTACATTTAGACCATGGTCCCTCTACTAATAAAGCTTTTACACTTCTAGCCTTGATAATAATACAAACACACAGCAGTGTTTCTGGTTGATAATAACATATAAAAATACCTGCTGTGGTGCGTTCACTGACCTGATGAGTGGGACGTTATCCAGCGTGCAGCAGAGGACAGGACCCCTCTGTAAGGGCAGGGGATCCTCACATGACTCATTATAAAGCCTGAAAGCACACACATGGACACACTTCAGCCTGCAGAAAAACAAATCTTAAATGTGGTTTAATTTAATTTTATTTGGCTCACTGTATTTGATTTTTACATTCAAACTTTTTTTCCATGTGATACTTTAAGTCCTCAGATGGACTTGCTGACTCTATTTTGTGTTAAAGTGGTTTAAAGTTCAAACCCTGAACTCCATCCCAGGTCAATCTTTGACTCTGTTCTTTGACAGCCTCTTTATTTCTGCATAATAAATCTAAAGTAAGCAAATGCGTTAATGTCCTGATTAATGTTTGAACTTCAGCCTGCATGATGTCTCAGATTTTATGCAAAATAAGGTAAAGATTAACTCAAAATTTTCTGGGTTAAAAGTCTCTTAAGCAATAGTTGAAAGATTTACTTTTGTTATTTTGATTTAAGGCGATAAAATGTGCCGGGGGGGTTTACTTTATCCTGCATTACATAAAACAGTTAACCTTTAAGAGATCTAAGGGACATTTTGTACCATTCAGTTTTTATTTTCCAGCTATTTTGGCTGTGTTGAGAGAATATAGCTTAAATTTTTCAGAGGATATTCAGTTTTTACACATTTTAGAAATTTCATCTCAGTTACTTAAATTAGCCTAAAATGGCAGAGCTACACAAGACCGGCTCATTTGTTCCCTAATGACAAATAAATGTCCCATCGAAAAAGTCATTTGATCCCACATTTATGTAATGTAAACTAATCCATTCCTTTATGTTAAAATTTCATTTTAGGCTACAAGCTTCCAACTCTTAGTTTTTATATTTGTCAACGAAATGGTGCTATTTTTCCCCCATTCAATGCATGCAGTAAAGTTTCCCACTTTTACTGTTTTCTTCAAGGGTACCTGCACAAAGAATAACAATGCATCAAAACCAATGTTGTTGCCAGTCACTGACCCATCTCAGGGCCTAATAATAATAATAACAATAATAATAATAATAATAATAATAATAATTATGGATTTTATGGATATTATTTTAGTTTGTTTTATTTTCTTGTACAAATGTCAATGTTGTGTTTACATACCCCCAATAGAAAAACCCGAAAATCAATATATGGTATGTACATTTCAGGCTGAAATGGTTTTAAAAGACTGACGTGTTCACAGTAGTTATCAGGAATATGACATTTTGTTATCATTAGGAACAAATAAGTGTGTTTATTAAAGGAGCTGTTAGGTCTTAAAGAAGTGGAAATTTGGGTGTTTTGAAAATATGAGTGCCCAACCACCGCAGTTGTAGATATTTCACTGATACATTTATCTTTTGTCGTTACTGCTATTGACATTTTTAACAACTCTAACATGAACTTTGGACATCTCTCCTGTTTTCTTTCGTTTCTTTTCATATTTCCACTATGACTGGTGAAGTGCAGTGTTTTTATGTCCAGCCTGTACCAGCTCAGACTGTTCTTAAATTAAATAAACAGCAGCTGATTTAAACTTCACGTCAGACGTCAAATACCACAAACAGACTTAATATCAGACATGAATCCAGCTGCTGCTCTGACACGTGTTTACATTCCTCCATTTACTGTAACATTAAATCTCCCTCCTTTCTTACACCCACATGAACTCTTCTTTGCACATCCTCCCCACGTGCCGACATCTGCAGCTTTTTATTCTCTACATGTTCCCTCCATAACTCCATATGTCCATTTCTTTCCCAGCTAAGTCCACCTTGTTTGATGTAAGACAGAAAACCTATCTGTCAGAGAGAACAGAGCTGAGGCCTTGGCAGATTTTTGGGAAAGTAAGCCCACCATGAAGCACATATAGGACCTGTTCTTGAGTTAATGCTACACAAACACATGAGCAGTGAAAGAGAGGGGGGTGTTTGTTTCCCATACTATTCATACTTTTCATGGGGATGAATTGTTTATGATTACAGACTTTGTTTAGTGAAGTTTTGTTGCACATTAACAGGAAGAAGAACCTTCTCATGATTTTCAAAACAAGGGTTGCTTGCTCTTATTTAGCTAAATGATCATTTAACCCATTTCTTTTGTTTCCTCCTGATTGTCATTCTTATAGTTCTCATGTTTTGGCTCTGTTTTCTGTCTCAAATGACTGGAATAAAGAACGAGTAAAGCAATGATGCACTGCTGTCACTATGCCTCAAAACATTCCCATTTATTCCCAGAAGACCACATAGGTGTGTTAAATCACAGTGCGAAAGAGGCGGAAAATTACCAGTAAATTTCCAGAAGCGTTCTAAATTTTTCCATGTGAAGTTCAGCTGTGGAACTATGGGAATATTCCAAATTGGAAAGTTTACACTGGAGTTTTGAGAATTTATGGGAATGAATTGGAAATTTGGGATAACTTAAATGACCTGGATCATATCAAAACCAAAGAAGTAAACATTTTGTTTTGTTACAGGAAGACATTCATGCAAAATAACACGACAAAAAAATGTCATTTCAACAGATTTATATTTCAGTAGAATTTTATCATGTTTTAATTATTTTATTGAATAATCAATTTCAACTTCACTGTATGTAGTCCACTGGCTCAAAAATGAGGCCACAATAGTCTAGGGTTCCCGAATCATCTGGTCATGTGATGGAGGAATGCAGTGCACGTAGGGGGCCTCAATACCTCAATACCCCTACAGTAAGCAGTATGCTGTGTGTTTGTGATTAAGGAATTGCTTAGATATTCTCAATTACACATGCATAAAATCAGGTTGTTTTGGTCAAGATTATGCCAAATATATTTTCCTTAACTATATTAAAAATCAGCTTTAAAACTTCCCGGAATTTTGCAACCCTAGTGACAAGGCTTTGGGGATCTGCAAGAGTGCATGGCAAAATGCGTTTTTTTGCCCTTTTGTCATTATTTTTAGTCATATTTTTACATTCATTTTCTTTCATTACTTGTTCTTTTATGTACAGATTGGTAATATCAACAAGAATCTAAGTTTAAGTAATATTAATCAGAACAATTGTGATTTATAATTTTGGCCATAATTAAGCAGCACTAGCATGACATACACACACACAGTGCTGCACTCCCCCACTGGCTTGGTGTGCTCCCCTCTCACCAATATTACACCATGTCCTAACTAAATGCATTTTTTGAAATGTAAGGCGTATTGCACTGCGCTGCTCGTGGGAAGTTACAACACTAACATATGATTCCATGTAGTTAGCCGGATTTTGTCACAGGGTGTTATGCCTATGATACTCCCGGTGGAAACTGAGTAAATAGGGGGTTGACTCATCACCCATTCTGCCTATGTGACTGTTGAAAACTTCCTGTTCTCCTCTAAAATCTGCGACTCTGTGCATTCCTGACGTGATCATGTGACTCTTCAAGTGTTCTTACATTTGTCTTTACACAACTCAGCTGCAGAGTTACATGTTAGCGGTTCATGTAGCTGAGTTTCTCATCATTTTGCTCTTCTTGTTATGACTAGTTTGCATCTATATACATAACCACACCCTTAAGGTTTTATGTCTTGCAATATGTCAGATCAACTTACTCAACGCATAATCTGATCTGCTGTAACACTGGTTGCAAAATCAAAAGACACAACTGAGTTTAATCCCTGAGCTACTGTATAATCCTTATGATAGAGGAAGAACCCAGTTATTGCACTAACCTGAAAGCAACTCTGGTTTTGATTTATTACACACCGCTTGTGCTTTCCAGTGCAGGTAAAACATCACAAGTGTGTTAATATTACAGCTTTAAACTGTGAATGAGGCAAAAGACAGAAGAAAGTGGAAGAAACTAGAGTGAGAAAAGGGGAAGACATGCAAGAAAGGGAACAGTCCAGACTCAAACTCATGCTGACTGGGTATTTAGGGTGTAACTTAAGCTGACTTCTAAAAGGGAGATAGTTAGGGATGTACAATATAGGACTTTTTAGTGATACCGAATATGCCAATATTACAGAATTCATTTTGCCCAAAACAAATATCAATACTGTTATACAGAAATAAGTAAAATAGCAAAGTAGTTTTTTATTGCAGCTACTTTTTATCCAAATATAATTTTAACAGTAAAATCATGCTCTGTTAGCCATTTGAGAGCTACAAACACTGATATAGTAATATGTTGACATGAAATTAGCCCCTATTTCAAGAGTTTATACTTTTAGTTTAAAATTAACATGAAACCATTTTCCAAACTTAATGTTAACATATACAGCTAAAATATATGCAGTAAATATAAGTAAAAATGTTCATATCTGCTAATACTAGGGATGCACAATATTATCGCTGTGAAATCGGTATCAGCGGATAATTGCTTCAAAAGCTAAATATCGTTATTTGTAGATATGAAAATTTTAAACCAATTTTAAGCCTTTTATAATTGTTTCTAGATTATTGAGGTTTTTGCATATTGATCTTAAAATAAGAGTATAAGTTCCCAAAATAGGGCTGGTTTTCTGTCAGTGGGAAAATACATCAGTGAGTAATCAGTTGAAATATTGACTGATTGGATATTGGCGAAAATCCAATATCGTGCATCCATAGTCAATACTGATATCATACCAGTGATATTGTGCATCCCTGAAATTAGCATTTGAAATGTGCGCTTCTATCCTTCTATTTTTTAAATAGAATTACAAGGTTATACACACAAAGTTCCAAAAATACATTAAAGCTCATAGTGAACATTTTGACAAAATAGGGTCAACTTTCTTCTAAGTGCATCAGAAGTATTACTGACATTACAAAACAGTATTTGTGAATTTGCTGTGTGTACGTGTGTGTGTTTACTGTACCAGTTGTTCACAGGACAGACGTGTTGGTTGTACAGGGACATTGCATATCTGTGAAGTTAAAGAGGAGATCAAACAATCAAAAAACTGAACGAGAACATCAGAATGTTTACAAAGATATTGTTTCTTCAGTCACATGATTTTGATAGTGATGGACATTATCTTTGTAACAATAGTTAAATATGGCTGACCGTTCTTTGAAGTAGAAAATGGTTGATAACACACTCTGAAAAGTCCAGTTTTATGGCTAAAAGCATTTTCCCTGAGGGTTAGATTAACAACAATCTAGGTATGTTTGACTAATATCAAAGTCCTTTCTCATGAGTGCCTTCATGTTTCACAGACTGACCCAGCTCTGGTTTGTCACAAGTTTCACAATACTCACATTTCAGGAGTGAGATGTTGTTACTTTATTCTATTTTACGTTAGCTTGACTGTTATTTTAACCTGAACTGTGACGCCAGAGAAGCTGCTACTTTGAAATCCTCTCAGCTTGTCTGCTACACAATAACCAACACAAACATGACCTTATGATAATCCATTATAAAAAAGAAACACTGTTTAGCACAATAAGACAGAATGGATCACACTCTGATAAACTACGGGTATGAATCTAGGCACTTGCTTGAACAAGGCTTGTGCTGGAGATTGCACACAAAGACGATCTTGGAAATGAACTGACTCATCATCCATCAGCCCGACGGCCCATTAAAAACCTAAACTACAGGCACTGATGTCTGACTGTGTGGTATGTGTGCTGTTGTGCACCCTGTGTGAGGGGGGCAAGCTCAGAAGGAATCAATGTATGTCTGTATTTATACTGCATCCTCTAAATATTAGGAACACAAATGCCAAAAACTTTAGACACAAGACTGCCAGTAGCGCAACTCCGCCCTGGTTCACTGGAAATACAAAGCAAGTCTATTTTCAGTGGGAGCCACTTCAAGTTCACATCAATCTCTGCCAAGAAAACTGGTAATTTCAAAATATATCAAAAATAGTGAAAATATTATCAATGCAGACAGCAAACCAACGTCAGGCAGGCAATGTAACCTATTGTTTACATGTTGCTCCTCTTGTTATTTCTTAAGGTGCATTCACACCAAACGCGACTTGGCAACCGAGATCGCGTGGCTCTCGCATAGCGTGTCCATAAACTAGCTCATTTTGTCACTGTTGCGTCGTTCAATGACGTCACGCCCGCACACTGCCATGTATGTATAGGTTGGCTGACATTATTCCAACTGAATCCTTTTCACTCATCTACCAACCGTTAAAACACTACAGCTGATGGCCCTGCCCCATCGTGGCTGTACACTGACTTTGCATGGAAAGTGGCTGCCCAGATCGCGTCAGTCGCACCTGGTGTGAACGCATCTTTAAATTCACAATCATCTTGTGAAGTTGTGATTCTCATGTGATCTTTGCAATCTTGTGTTTCAAGCTTTATGACACTCACGTGCACTGCACAGTGCTTTAAATATTTCTAGTAGGCGCCATTGGTCGGAGCAAAGCCGGAGTACAGACATGACGCACCGCAGGCTGACTACATGGAAATTCAGGGTCAGGACGTCTGTGAGCACAATCCAGAATTTACCATTGTTTAGCACGTTTCACCTTTTGAGTCAAGCTTGTTTTTAAAAGCGCTCCATGCTATGCTCAAGCACGTTACACTTCCCTTACCTTTATGTATGAAGTGTGCTCTTAGCTAAGTACACTTGCTCATGAACAATCAAAATGAATCTCAAAGTCAGTGAAGTTGCAGTCATGATCCCCGTGAAGCTCTCGGTTGTGCTAACTATGTGAGCATCCACTCTGTAAACTGTGTGTCATATTAAAAGTTGACATTGATGTGATCAGATCCTGTTACTGCTTGAGCTGTACGAGTCCAAGCCTGACCACTCCACATTTCTTGACAAACACACCTCTGGATGCTGCAAGTTCATTTGCTGTTAAAACTCTGGGCATGCAAGTGACAACAGCAACAGATGGAAAAAAAAACAGGAAAGACACTCAAACTGTGAAACAAGATACTTTGCACTTGAGGTGACAAAAAGGCCTTTCGAGTTAGATGTAAGGTCTAAACCACAAACCATCATTCTGATCAAATCTCTACCAGGACTGAAAATCAGGTTTCTTAAATTGATCTTTTTATCTGTTGTAGAAAGTGTTTCATCAGCTGCAGCACACAATCAGTTTTTAGAAAACACCCAGAAGACACTCTGAGCCAAAGATTAGAAAACCAAACACACTGATCACTTCTGCCAGAGTTCAAATTCTAAAACTGTGACAAATCAGGGAGTTTCTATTGATCGCTAAAATGAGGACACCAGAGTAAGAGGAACTGGTTTACCTTCACCTGATCAAACTGATAAACTGTTCCAGAAAGAATCAAACTGTGTGTAATTTTTAACATTATTGTCTTTGCCCTGCATCTTAAAAAATCCTCATTCTTCCCACAGAAAACTTCACAATCTAGTCTAATCAGCAGTGCATACTTCAGTTTTGTTTCTGGGTCACTTGAAAGCACACAGACGGGTGTCAACGTGTCTGAAAAACAACAGCTCTGTAAAAATGAGGGGATTACAGACTCCTCTCTGAGAGGGAAACCTTTGGAGGCTCAGTGTGAAGGAATTCTCACAGTCACTTTATGAAGGTGTGAAAGACTTCGGACAAAAGGAGACTGTATGTCAACGTGGTCACACCAAGAGGGGAAAGGAAGAGGAAGAGGAGAACAAAAGAAACAGACACAAGTCAAAAATCTCCTGAGAGAGAAGGTTAAGGTGAGGGTGAGCTGACAGAGGGTAGCTCATTAAAGCAAAACATCCTGAATCTGCAGCAGGTGAGCCCATGGAGGGTTTCTGCTCCCCAGGATTCAGTCTGATGGGTTAGGTAAGAGATTTATTAAGTCATTCATTAAGACAAGCATCCCAAACAAAAACCACATACTTCTTCATCTGAAGGTCAGTGACATTCCTTGAAAACTAAACACCTAGAACAAAATTATCCAATAGATGTTTTTATAATCTCCCAGGAGATACTTGCAGTCTGCTATTTGTTGATACTTCAGTTGTTTGTATCATTAAAACATTACTCCCCTGGCTTTTCTCCTTGACCGCTTAGGTATGCAGAGGAGTTACAACATTGCTATGTTGTTCATACTTTAAGTTTGATGCAATAGGAGGCTGAAATATTATTATGTATTCCTGTGGTTGGATAAGGACATTTTGGGCGAAACATTCTTTTGCTAACCTTGCACTTCAGCTGGATTTGCTTGATTTAGGCCCTGTTTACACGGAGACGCTCTCACCTGAAACGCAAAGGTTTTTCCTTTGCGTCTTCAAAAACGATCTGCATTCAGACGGAGACTCGAGAACGACTGAAAACCCTGTAGTGTGCATGCCAGTCCAGTAGATGGCGATGTAGGTTTGCAGAGAAACAACGCTGTTACAACACACGTACGAAGAAGAAAAACTTTTCACAAACAGCAATGGCGAGTGGACGCACGAAGACGCAGGAGTTTCTTGTCTGGACAACAAATCTGTCTGGATAGTTTTGTCTGGATAACAAACCGAGCACAGTAAGCAGCACACATGTTACTCGGTTGACGGCCGAGGCTGTTGTTGTTCCTGGTATGTGCGTGCAGCCTTCATGTAAAAGAGTACTGCGCATGCGTAGACGTCAGCGTTTCCCCCTGAAGCGATGAATCCTGTTTACATGAGGCCGGGTGGCGATGCGTTTTGAAAACTCTCCACCTTGGACCCTGGTTTCAAAAGTTTGCGGATTCAAGCACTCCGGGCACTGGTCTCATGTAAACGGGAGGCTAAAACGCAATGAAAACTCTTCGCATACGGCCGAAAACAGAGTCGTGTAAACAGGGCCTCAGTGTCTGTAATCAGACGGATCCATCTTGCCAAGCTCCAATCTGTAACGACTGTGAGCGGCCCAAAGTGGCACGTCCCTATCAGCCTCCTTTAAAGCAGGGAGAGGTTGGAGCTATGTGTGAGACCACAGCAGGAAGTGACTGCTCGTACAGAGATTAGCATAGATGCTAACAGCTTAAGTAGCAGTTTTATTAGATCTTAACCACATTTCTTTATTAAATGAAAAACAAACAACACTACAAACCCCTCTATAGAAAGGACATTTTCACTCCACTTCCGACATGTTTTGCCAAGAGTTTGTTTTACGAAGTGGCTCATGTTTTGTACTCTGAACTGCACCAGAAACGCCTGCCTCCTACATTATCTGATTGGCCCGTAATGAATGGGACATAACAATCGTCCAATCACCGGCTGGATTTGCTTTTGAAAGGTTGTGCCCATTCCCAAACACTTTCTATGGGCTGTTTCTCAGATAGACAAGTGAAAAGTCTTCAATCCCGCAGTGTTAACATATCCTTTGAGAAATTCCAGCTGTGACTGACATGTGGGCCAGTTTGAGATGCTATGGCTTCATAGCGTGTCCCTGTGCGTGTGCTACATTTTGGCTTCATCTACCTTGCTGTCACAGCTTCATTTCTCTATAAATTTCACCCCAATAATAAGCTTCTACAGAAAGTTTACAAAAAAAACCTCAGTAAATCTCCCCACAAGTGACCTGGTTCATCAAATAACTGACCTGGGGAAACTTCATTATTAAAGCTTTACAAACTACAAGGGCAGTTTCTTTACAGAGGTGGCAAATTGAGCTTTAACTTTGAGAAGCATAGACAGGAAATGTGTCTGAACAGTCTCTCTCTTTTCTGTGACTCTACTGCTGTAGACTGCATACCTGCTGGACTGAGAGAAAGCATTATATGACCTCTGATGCTAACTCAGAAGTAAGAAGGAGAGATATTTTCACATCAGCTAACCTTTTCTTAGGGACTGGTGGGAAAAAATCAGGATAAGACTAAAACTTGCTTGTGTTTACACATGCAGCTCACTCCAGGATTTGAGGGAAAATATTAGTATTATTCAAGTGTGAATACTGCTACATTGACATGAGTAGCACCTCTTATCTTTTTATGTGTAAGTACATTTGTTTAAGTTAATAGATGTTCAGCATGACCCAGGAAAGAGAGCTACAAATGTAACTAAAGTTCACAGATGCTGCTACAAGTGGATTAGACTGGACAGTTCAGAGGATTTCAAAGCTGAATTTCCCACAAATCACTGAATAAAAAAGGCTTTTTCTTTCCTCCAAAAAAGAAAACTGTTTGACATCCATGGACTTTGTACAGACAGACAAGTCCATCTCAAGAGTTAGAATATCTAAACCAACTAATGAACAGACATTTGAGATCCAAAGAAACATTAGTTATATTTTTTATTTACCCGATATATATAAATGATATAGAAGATATTAAACTTACACAACCCATATTCCAGTGATGGTGAAGACAGGCAGACTGACGGGAAGAATCATCCACAGAGACATGGCGACCAGCGTCAGCTCTCCCCTGAGAAGGAACAACAGATCATTTAGAGTTAGTGAAAGAAGATTCAGCGGCTCGCCTTATGATTTTATTTTAATCATTTACCCTTCAATCCTGCCAAAGATGTCAGAGAAGTGCTTATGCACATATGTTTAAGATTCTCAGATGTTGAAAAGTTGCGTCCATGAGTTTTATATGGTTTGAGATATTATGTCTTGTAATCCTAAACAACACAGGACACGTTATTTCATGAACGAACAAATTTATATGAAATTAGTCAATTAATAAAACTGAGTCAAATAGAAATGTCATATATAAAATGTTAAGTCTAAACTGTCAAAAATATAAAAGAAGATCCTGGTTCAACAGATTATAACTG
This sequence comes from Cetoscarus ocellatus, assembly GCA_037902135.1. Lineage (NCBI taxonomy): Eukaryota > Metazoa > Chordata > Actinopteri > Labriformes > Labridae > Cetoscarus > Cetoscarus ocellatus. The sequence continues at coordinate 1,592,164 of JBAMNC010001212.1, forward strand.
TTTGTGCTTTATAATATGCACATCTTTGATGCACATGAATACTTTGTTCTTCTGTTTTGGAACAAATCATTTTTGGCTCACAAATTAGCAAAATTTAGGCACAAAAAAGAACAGCATTGCAGAATCATATTCAATCCTTTTGACCCATACTGCATTAAATACACAACAAAGACAATATATCTTATTTTCAAACTGATAAACTTAATTGTTTTTAGCAAATATTCTCTCATTTTGAATTTACTTCCTGCAACATGATCTAAAAAACTGGGACAGGAAAAACAAAAGACTGTGAAAGTTGAGGAACACTCAAAAAACACCTGTTTGGAACATTTCACCAGAAAACAGGTAAACTGTAAACAGGGAAGTGTTGTGATCATGTGTAAAAAGGGCATCCCCAAAAGGCTCAGTTAATCACAAGCAAGGATGGGGTGAGGTTTACCCCTTTGTAGACAACTGTTTGTGAGCAAACAGTCCAACAGATTAAGAAAATTTCTCAACACAGAAATGCAAGGAAATTAGGAATTTCATCGCCTACAGTCCACCAACATTCAGAGATCAATGAAGTTTATCAGTTTCAACATTAAATATCTTGTCTTTCTAGTGTATTTAATTGAATATAGGTTAAAAAAAAGATTTACAAATCATTTTCTTCATTTTTTATTTACATTTTACTCAACATCCCAAATTCACTGGACTTAGGATTTGTTGTTTTTTGTGTCATGATGGCTACCAGCATCACACAGGCTGAATCTACCTCTGAGTACAGATAAGGTAAGCTGAGCCTGAATGTATGAGTATCACACAGGTAACCATGTAATAGATTTGTTATAAAGAGAGACTTTGCAGCAAAAGTGGGAAGCAACAGATCAAGACATTTCATGCAATAGTCCTGACTGATCTCCTCATTTGCACAAATGTTTAGATATGAAGGGAAACTGTACATGCTCTTTTCTAATAACTTGAAATACAGTATATTTGCATGACTATATGTAAATGCTGACTCCCTCTATATGCACCGTGAGGACAAAACTGCAGCCGACCAGACCTCAAGTGACATTTAGCCACTGCACAAATAAGGTCAAAAGACAGGGCTGGACGCTCCGGCCAGAGATGGTGACTGAGTTCATGATCAAGTCATCAATGTTTATCCAGTAAAATTAGTTAAAACATTATGGAAAATGTAGGATGACTGATTTCCATTCAATATCATATCATCTTGTTCATGAGGACATTTATGGCAACAGTCCTCTGTACAGCTCTGATCACACAACACAACACATGACTAATGGCACCAAAGCCTCTACGACATAAAAGAAAATATTTACCTGCAGGAGACACAAAATTCACTAAAGGTTAAGCTGGATGAGTCAAAGACACATTCAGCAGATTATTACATCCAACAGAGATTCTTGGCTGACACCGATGACGATGTTTTAAGATGACAATTTGGCCGATACCAGTGTATTCATAATTAGTTGTGGAGGCATGATTTTCTTCTTCAAGCAGTGTTTTCTCTCATGTTTAGACACGAAAAACAGATCAGAGTTTGCCCAACAGGCTGGATTCTTCTGCCCAATAAAAAATATTCTCTGAATTGACAGTTAGGTGTGACAGATGTTGGCATCAAAATGGTATGAAAGAACAAAAAAACATCTGAAACTAACGTCTGTTCAATCCACACTAATTTCCTGATAGCCAATGTTTGTTTAAAAAAAGTACCAATATCAGCTGATACCGATGTTAAACAGATGTTGATGTGCATCTCTAGAAAGCATCATTTTTCTTCTGGCTCAGATCTCCATGAAAATTCCACATATCAACCTTTCAATGAATCTTTCAATATCTTAAAAACCCTCTGGCAGTAAAGTAACATCAAGGCTGCTTATTCAGCTAAAATGACTGCAGTTTCATCACCATATTTTCATTATCATGTTAAATCTTGCATTTTGCTGAAGTTGCAGCACAAAGACAACCAAGATCGAACAATGTTTTCCAGAACAGCATTTCAAAAAGTCACAATGATGTGAAAATGCTCATTATGATTCTGACTGTCAAACCAAACTAAGCAGGTCTTCAATGAGGTCTTCAGATAGTTTGTGTTGAACAATCAAGAGTCCTAAGTCCAAACCTTATTGATTTATGGTGACATGATTTAAAGAAACAAGGACTGCAAACTGACTTAAGTCACTGATGACGTTCTGATTTTTTCTGACATTGTAGGACTTAAGTGATAATGTATTTTAACAAAGAAAAGTGCTTTATACTGACTTAAATCTCTGTACATTTTTGCACATGAAATGGTACATATCACTCATTGGCTACATTTTTCTCTCACATTTTAGGTATTATTTCTATGTTGAGTTTCTTGGCAAAAGCAGCACCTTTTACTTAGTCTGTTTCTTTAATGTCTTCATGATAGTTGCCTTGCACCAAAATATAACAATAAAATCCTCATGTCCCAACATATTTGACTTTTAATTCAAGTTTAAGTTTGGCAGATTGCTCAAGCCCATTTAAAATGTTAACTGAGCTTCATAAAGTTGAACTTAAAAATAAAAGTTGTCTAAAACTGACCATGATAGAACTAATAGTTGCAATTAAGAAAACATGTAAGAATTATTTCAACTTTCAGCGTATTGGGCTACACCATTTGTGACTTCTTACTATATGTCTTGTCTCGAACTTACATGCTCAAAAACATAATGGATTATACAGTTGTACTAGTACTGCACTGATTTAGACTTTAAGTAGGCTTAACGAACACTGAATGTTTTCAAAAGCAAATAAACTTAAACTGTAAAATACACCTTGGTTACAAAATTACAGTGTGATGTCCTGTGTAAATTCTCCGTAATTTTTACAAAATATGTTGGCAACCACAGCTGCCAGATTTCTTTTGTTAATTTAACATAAATTGGCCAACATCAGAACTGTTATTTTTACAAAAGATTTTGGTTAATCGGTTTACAATACAGTTGTCGTATTCCAGGAAAATTAGGTTAACAGGTTTACAGAATATCTGTTTTTTTATGTATTTCACTGCTAAGTGTTTTAAAGATTGCCTGTAAATTTTACAAAACATTTTGGCAAGCACAGCTGCCTTATTTTTTTTGTAAAATTAACTTTATTTTTACAGTGTAACTTAAGTATTTAAATATTAGATTATAAATGCTTCCTCTTCTGCAACTTAAATAGAGAACGTCCAGAGAAAATTGAATAGTTTTTTAAAAGGGCTGCGTTTTCATACAGTACTTTGTGGACTGAATTATCAGTTTTATACAAATACAAAGATAAATGCAACACAAAATCTAACAAATCTTGGTCAAAACTAGAACCAGTCATAAACTGAAGTTAACTTGTCAAGTTCAGTGCCTCTTCTCTCTCTGGTTTTCATCTGCAACTTCTTTATTCCTATTTTTTGTGCAGTCTCACCTGCAGAAGCTGCACTTTATCTTTTCCTACTTTATGTGACAAAGCTGTAGAGCCTCAGTTTCACTTCCATAATTTTCCAGTGTCGTGCATGGAAGTACCTGGAACAGACTCTCAGATGTTTGATCTTACCTTTTAGTTTGTTTAGTGGAGACCGCTTCAGGCTCTGCTCTTCATCTCAGCTCCTCCAAACTCCAGGAGAAGTTGCAGGAAGAAAAAGTTGCTGCTGGTTTAAAATCCTCTGAATGAGCTGCTATCATGTTAAAAAGGTGAAAATGTGTTTTCAAGTGTAACACCATGACGAGGAGGATTCAGAGACACACTGTTATGTTTTTATCCATTACCCCCTCCTGCCTGTGCAGCCTGGGTCCTCTGCTCTGAGGTGAAGCGCTTTAGCTGGACTCACTCACTCTTTGACTCCTCCCACTGCTCGGTCACGTTTCCCATTCAAAACAATAAGATTCATTTTCTTATGCAAAGAAATATTTTCATTTTATCTTATTTTTTCATGGATGTAAAGCTAGCCAGTGTAGTATAACTTCGACAAGACACAACATTTTATCATGTGTCCACACTTCAGCAAACTGCTACAATAGGATCAGCTGCTGGGGGTGTTACTGTTGCTCTGGTTGTTGTGTCTATCGCGGAATGTTTTGTTCCCCGTCTAATTCCTGGAAACTTATTTCACAACCATATTGCAATGATATTGCTCACCACTCTGCTGGACTGCAGTCTGGTTGGGATTGTATTCCATGTTTCTCTCCTGTAGTTACAGCTGCCATCAAGTCTGTTCCTAGAAAGATAGCGGAGATGATGCCTTCAGGGACCGATAATATGAGACAGACTAGTATAATAGGTGATTTAAAGTGCCACATTGTTGTGAACTAAATGATACTCTCGGTAAGATAATCAAGTTTATCTGCTGTTTAACAAAAAATAAGTATGTAGGGTTAATTAGAATCTACAGAAACATTTTATGCTAAATTCAAAGAGGTAAACATAGAGTTAAAGCAATTAAGGGTATTTTTTTAAGTCAGTAAGTTCATGCTGTTTGTAATTAATTTGCCTTTTTGCCAGCTGTACCAATACAAATAAAAAAATAAAATGTTTCACAGTGGTAACCTGTCCAAAGCAGCAGTAAGAAAATGCTTTCTACCTGTATGTACCTGGTATCATAAAGGAGCAAATGGCAGATTCTTTTGATCCTCCTACTTATCATTTTTGGACATTGGCAAATCACACTGAGTGAAGAGACGGGGGGCATGTGGCCCCCTTGCCACCAGTTGCCCACCCCTTGTTTAGATTTTAGAGCAGTGGTGGGCAACTGGTGGCCAGGGGACCAAATATGGCCCTCTGCTCCATTTAATGCGGACCTCAAGTCAATTCCAAATTTCAATAATATGCCCTCATACAGAAGAAAAAATCTGAAGTAGTTCCATCAGGTTTGCCATTACAACACCATTAGCACTGTTAAAGTGCATCTCAACTGTAAGTCTTTAATTCCTGTTATTATATTATTCCTCACAATAACTTAAATGTGCCCAGAGTCTGAACTGAATTGGGGAAACAGGCTTTTTGTTATGCTGCCCCCACAGCCTGCAACAATATACTGACAGAACTGAAAATGTCAGAACTGGTTTCAGTCCAGGCTTTTCATTTTTTTAAATTGTTATTGTCCTTAAAACTGTCACACTTTCACTGTGAATTTGTTGAATCCTTTGCCATATTTATTGTTGGTTAATTTTCGCCTTAAACTTTTTTCTTGAAATTGTAGTTATTATGACGTGTGCTGCTGACCTCTTGGCCAGGTCGCCCTTGTAAATGAAATCTTAATCTCAATGGGAAATTACCTGGTTAAATAAAGGTTAAATAAAAAGATAAAAAAAACAAGAAATTATTAGATGTGATTTGCTGTAATGGTCTAGAATAAAGCAATATTATTGCATCTGGGGAAAAATTAAGGCAAGTTAACCTTAATAACCAACAATAACAAATATTTTTAAACTGCTAGCTTGGCAAGATAACTCTTGTAAAATATATTTTTTATGCTCAATGGGACTTATTTAAGCATTTAACATAAAATAAATAAAAATTGTCGTCTTTATTTATTTCATTGAACGGATTAGGCTACTTTATAACCGTGTTTAGCCTATTAAATGTAGCATTACTGCTTGGTTTTTGTTAAAATTAGGGATATGATTCTGATGAAGTACATTTGTTGTTTTGTTAAAATATAGGGTTTTTTATTATCTTTTTGATAGTATCTTTTTCTTTGTAAAAAGAAATACATAAAAAAAAATTGGCCTTTTAAATCTAAATTGAACCTCTCCAGTCTAATGTTTCGGGCTGCATTAGAGTTTCTAAAATCTACTGCTCAACAAAATTTAGCATTTCAGTCATAAGTCCATCTTATAGCTTCTGTTGGGTCGCTTTTAAAAAGTATCAATTAGCCTACTTAGTGGGCTACCCTTCTCTTTTCCCCACAGCAAACATTAACCCCCCAAAGTATTTCAGATCATTGTTAACTCTCAAGCCTACAACCCTTTTATGCCCTAAGTAGCTCTATTATTTTGTGTTTCTTATTGGGGTTTTTTTCTTATCAATTGAACTGTATCACTTCTGTCACATCTGTACCTTTTTAGCTAATTATCCTGTACTGCCACCTGTCAAAAGTATCGATATCAGTATTGGTATCAGCGATAATAAATTTTAAAATATCGGCATGTTGGATATTGGCAAAAATCCAATATTGTGCATCCCTAAAACAAAATCTTAATTTCGATGTGAGCAATTAACCTTAACAAGGGTATAAACGTGTAAATGTGCTGGTACCACATACAACTTGAACTATTCATTTTTCTTACTCTTATTTTTTTGTATAGTCTGAATCTTCCACTGCTGTTAATTTAGAAGGTCTTTAATTGGCAGTACAGCAATGTTAAAATAATTCAATGCAAAAGTAACAGTCTAGCTTTTAAAGCAGTGCCAATTTTGTTGATGTTGAAAGACATAGGCTGTCTTTTTACAATTACTTATTGTTGAATTGCCAAAAAGTTAAGGTAAGACACACCTGTGGAAACACTAATGTTTAGTACCCTTGAGTTGCTGAGTATAGAGCTTAAGTACATGCTCTTTATTATATTAAAAAAAAGTAGTACTTTACTTTCTGCTTCGTAATCTCATAAAAAATAAAGGACATCCTGGCAGTCATGCTTTTTTTTTCTCCAAAAAGTTGTTACATCTTGGTTCTTTGTGCACTTCAGTGAGTTTTACATTTCCCCCATGGCCCCTGAAGGCAACCTCATGTGCCTCCTCACGTGCTGCACCATCCAGAGGTTCACACATCTGCTTACAATTAACCAGCTGAAACAGAAGTGTGTGTGCTGCCTATATACACACTATGGCACTCAAGATAGAAAAAGCTGTGAACATTACACTGCTGCAAAACAAAGTCCTGCCACAAGAGGACGCTGCAGGACTGATGTATGGATTCAATCAGTCTGGTCTCTTTTTACATCATTGACTGAGAGTGGAGCTATTTTACTTTGGGCAAATATGTCAACGTAAAACCAGTGTTAAAAGTAAGAAACTTTTACTTGTAGAAAAACAAAATTGTGAAAAAATAATCGGTTACAGTGAAAGTCCCTCATTTAATCAGAAATCTTAACAGAGACCCCAAAGCAGTCTCATTAACCAGGCATGCATACCAGAGTGTAAATATTTGTACATTTTCTCAGTGCTGGTAAATATGGAGATAAGTGACTCATGTACCACAAGTTAGCTTTATCTGTATTTACCATAATTAACATTTTTGCCTGCTTTGTTCTATTTGGATCATAAAATAATGGCGATGCATCAGTTGTTAAAATCAGAGTCAATACTGATACTGTTTTTTTAATTATTAATTATTTATTTATTTTTTATTTTTGTTTATATCTATCTTTTTTATGTCGTTTTATCTGCTATAGAAAACTGCTACTGGAATCTTAATTTCCCTGAGGGAGTCTTCCAAATGGATGAATAAAGTTCTATCTAATCTAATCTGTAATCATTACTTACCTTCGCCAGCAATCTTGTGTTTTGTATTTGTTCATTTTTTTAATAACAGAATAACTCAAAAAGTTATGAACAGAATCTGATGACATATTCAGGATGAGTCAAAAATGTGCAAAGGATCAACTGATTTGATTTTGATGGTGAGCCAAATCCAGATGCTGACCTAGAATTTTTTAAAGGATATGTTAACATTGTGAAATAGGGGTGTTATCCACATTTTTGCTAATAACTCAACACGTTCTAAACCGATTTTGATGACATTTTTCAGGAATTGCTGGTCATGGCACAGAGGACATTTGATTTTGGTGGTGATCTGGTTCTGTTTGTGGACCCAGGACTTTTTTAAAGGAATCGTTCACCATATGAGATACGGCAGTTCCAATATTTTTGACAATAACTTGCCTGACAATGTTGAGAATACCTTGGTGGAGGTTTGTGCTCTCAGAAAAATTCTAGGTATAACAATGATATTGCCAAATTTTGCCATTAATGATGGTTTTTTTTTTTTACCACTTCTTTTGGTGAAAGACTCCCTCACTGGGGATATTTCCTCTCATGTGTGACAAGGGATAGAATCATTTGTCCAACAGGGGAAAAAGTCAAACATAAGAACAACTAAAAATCACTGAAAGTTACACAATTTTTGGCCAGATTAGTTGCAATATAGAAGATACTGAATCTTAATGGCATTATCATACCATGCATTTGTTTTTGTGCCAAATAATGGAAAGCACTATTAGTTAGATTGTTGTATATACTTGTGTCACTAGTCTATCAATGATCAATATGTATTTGTATCAAACTAGGCAGAACTCTGAAGAACAAAACCCCCCAAGTCAATGTTTAAATCAGCTGGAAGTCAGTGTACTGCTCTCAACTGCATCCCAGTTTTGATCCATCAGCACTGAATGTGTTGATATGAGCCTCACAGTGAATCTTGTGTAAGAACTGAACTGTTGTCTCATATCAGAGCTGAGAGTCGTGTACTGACTCTGGAAAAAACCCCAGCAGTTATGTCTCTGATTATTTAAGGAGTGATATCCCAGAATGCATCAGGATGTTTCAAACTGTATCAGAGTGTCTCAGCTCCTCACGTGTGTCCTCTGCGTCTCCCACCGATTACAGCAGCAGGACTAATGTGCCGAGTCAGCAGAGTTTTGTCCTTCATCACCTTACAGTGACCTCATATAAGGGCTGGGTCATATGGACAGAAAATGGTGTCTTGATGTCTTTTAAGCTGAGCGGCAGTACATTGAAAATGTTGATACTGTTTGTTGTAAAGACAGAACAAATCATTGTCACAATATCAGAATTTGAACTCAGATGATTTTAGTTAAATGATGTCCATACCTTGTAGGAGTCTCTTACGCTTCAGCCACCCCACACATGGAGGTCAGTGCTCTCAGAACAAGGCCAAAACTTATATTCATGCTCACCTGGATTCCCAAAAAGGTAATTCCAAAGAAACAACTGGAGCACACGTGTCACTTTAGATATTTTATTCAGGTGCAAAGGACAGACGCTTCCATACCTGTTTGACATCGTGGCAAAACAAAAAAAAGAGCTCTTACATTCCCAATGTTGGGCTTTTTTTAACACTAAAATTGCTGTCAAATTTGAATTGTAAAAAAAAAAGGCAATATTTTTATACCAGTTGTAATTTTCAAAAGTCTTAAGTTTCAACAGGATAAAATCTCCATTGTTTTACTGATCATCAGTAACAGGACACAGAAACTGACGGAAACCTGACGATTGTTTTCACACATGCAGCTCAAACTTGTAAATTCAGGGAAATTTATTTTTTTGTCTGCAAGTTTAAAAGGGATTGATTACTCAAATACTGTCACCATTTTTTAATCCACTACTGTATTAAACAAATAACTGCATTACTCTCTTTCAACCATTCTGTGTAAATTTCAGTTCTGAGTTCATAACACACTGATGATTTGAACTTTAGGAAGACATAACAGAAAAATGGCCCAATTATTTTATTTTAACAATATTTTTCACTGTCACTGAATCAGGATTTTTCTCAACTTAAGTAATTTTAATAAGTAAAAATATAATAATTTGTTTTCCTAACTTCATCCCCTTTGTATGTCCATTAGAGTACACAATGCAAAGTTTTTTATGGAATAACACAAAAAGGCATATTTTCCACCTGCAAGATGCTATATGGATTTTTCTATTTTGGAGTTTTACGGTCTGGAACATGGTCATAAATTTAGTCACAACTGATTTTGTGCATTTTTGTGCTCTGTTTGATCTTAAAGAAATCCCAGTCACTTCATCACAGCCCAGAAATGGACACTGAGAAAAGCACCATGAAATGTATTGTGATGTTATTTCCCCAGTTTACATTACTATAGCCGTCACATCTACTGGACAGATTGAGCAGGAGTTTCAGGAGTTTTTACACTAACACTGTACGTTTGCTGCTCCCCTGTATGAAAACAGTTGTGGATTAGATTACAGGGGCCACAGAGATACAGATAAACAGTCTGCACAGTTTCTGTTGTACTCAATCAGTTTTTACTCAGAAGAAAAGATACGTTAGTGAGAAATATGTTTGTTAAACTGTATAGTAACACGGACAGAATGATTCCAAGATACTGAAAACATGACAAAGGAGACATGTACTCCAGACGTACTGAAAGTCAACACAACTCATTAGATGTGGTTGACAAGCCTGAAGTAGTAAAAGTTACCAAAATACAGAAACTTCAGTATCTTATTAAAATTAAAATAATGTCTACTACTCCTAGGAATCCAGTATTTGGTAATTTCTTGCAACTAATCACAAAGATTTTAGGCACACTTATGAAATCTGAAATGAGCAAAAACGTTGTCAGAGGTTTGCTACCAAACGGTTTCTGATTTTTTGTATTTGAGACATTGTGCAAGAGTTCAGTGGAAACTTTTGATGACTCCTGCTTCTACTTTACATCTGTTACATGACATAGACAACACTTTTTGAAAACCTATTGAAACAGTTTTGACAAAATTTGTCAGAAGTGGAGTGTAAATATCCTTTTTATAGAGAGGTTTGAAGTGTTATTTGTTTTTCTTTTAATGAAGAAAAGCAGTCCAGATCTGATAAAACTGCTACTGAAGCTGTTAGCGTCTATGCCAATCTATCTTGCACAACCAAGTCTCAACAAAGCCTATTGCACTCCACTTACTCTGCTGCTGATTTGTACTCCAGTGTGTACTGTGTTTAGATTAGGTTAGTGTTGTAATAGTATCATTATTTCATTTAGGTTTTATTTCAGGTTAATGCTGCAAGTATTATTGTTATATTTTTACTTGGATTATGTAAGGGTTGCAAATATTTTTGTTGAGATTCTAGCTTAGGTTAACGCTGTAAATATTATCCTATTATCTCTGTTAGATTTGATTTAGATTTTACTAGCCTTAGATTATAGTGTTGTAAATATCCTTATTCTGTATTTTTACCACCTATTTGTTTTGGGGTTTTGTATACTTCTTATGGTTTATAACAGGACCTCAATTTCTAGTTTCTTTTCTCATGTAAGTGCAGACTGGAATTATAAATAAAACTCCTCTGAATCCTATGTGCGATCAGTCACTTTCTGCTGTGGTCTCACATGCAGCTCCCCCTTGCTACGGATTGGAGCTTGGCAAGATGAATATGTGCGATTACGGACATTGAATCAGGCTAATCCATCTGAAGTGCAAGGTTAGCTTTTGGATTTTATTCTATTTTTTCTTTGTTGACATTTTTTGTACTTTGTTTGAGCACTTGAATGAGATTCATCACTGGTGAGGGGTAACCTCTCCCTCTAATTGAGTCTACTTACTGTTCAGTAGTAAGTTATCAAAACAGAATAATGTACCTTTAGTTTCTACATCTTTTTAATTGGTTTAGATTGTGAGATTATTTATAAAGATGCAGATTAAACATTTTCTATGAAAGGAAGAGCAGAGGGGTTGACATGAAAAATTAGGAGTAGTGAGTTGGAGTGACATTTTTACAAGAGCTGCATATCACATTCTGTTGAGATAACGGCATGATTAAGTCATGATTTGAGATAACAGCATTGATCAAAGTTTATTCAAGCCTCTGTCTGCTTCTGTGTATTACTGGGGCTATCCTTTATTAATGAAATAAAGAAAAAATACCTTTTAACCACCAACTTCATTTAGTCTTGGTGTTAAGAAATCACAGATACTTTGGTTTAATATGGTTAAGGATAATTTGATTTTTAGCTTTAAAGATTTCTGTTTATTTTTTTGGAACTTGCTAGGATTTTAACAGTTAACAAGAAACAATTCAATATTGGCTGTCTAGCCTGTTGATTTTTGTTGCTACTTTATAAAAACAATGGTCAATATTCTTTGAATTTTACTTGAATTCAACAAAAGTCTGGGATACTCATATCTTTGTAAATTTACTAAAATCTTCTACAAATTCCATTTTCTACATAACATGACACCCAAGGATGAACATCTTCAGAGTAAAACACTGAGATAGTTGAAAACCAGAATCATTTTTATTGTGACATTCCAATATCAGAGCCCTTAAACTGTTTAATTCCCTTTGTTTGCAGTCAACAGCAGAATCCACAGGGTTACATGGATGTGTTTTATGATGTTAACATGAAGAGATTTGAAAGACAGACCGACATCGTGTGCCTACATTGATCCACAACAGAGAAGAAATGACAGCTGCATAATTTGGCACAAATTATAATCATTTCAAGTGGTAAATTCAAGTAATAGTGGTTTATCACGAGGGCAAATTCACTCCCCTGTAAGGACTTTTGTAAAATGGGTTAGGTCCTTTATGTGCACAGGCATAAAACAGGATGTGAAGGCAAACAAGGACGGATAAAAATGTATCACACGTGACAAATAATAACCAAATCAAGGTTTTCAATTATGCAAACATTTGTGTAAATGGCTTTATAATGGTCCCTTTAATTATCCAGTTCTGTGCATTAGGAGAAAAGAGGCGAAGTGATGAGTTTGTCAGCGCATGAGGAACATTAAAATACATGGACATAGACGAGAGAGCAAATGTAAACACTGCTACTTGCACACCCTAAAAAGTGCTTTAATATCTATCAGGTACATTTCAGGTCCATGTGTGGTATTATGTAAGAAAATAAATATTTATTATATACAACGGACACATTATTACTGTGCATCTTTTCCCTTTCAGCAGCTCATGAATGCAGCACAAATTATCACAGCAGCCCTAATGTAGCACATCATCAACATTAATCTGTTTGTAGAGGAACGTTTACAAACTGTAGTGTGAATATGATTTAATTAAAGCCCAGACATAACCAAAACATCTCCTGCTCCCTCGTGGAGTTACAGTATATGGTGTTGGACGTTTTTAGATTTTAATACTAACATGAAATAAAGCGGACAGTTTGTTTGGTAGAAGAGGATGGAAGCAACATGCATGAAAGTGGGAATGACATGCATATAAAAATAATAATAAAAAGTTACCAAATACAACTTAAGTGGTTTGCAATAGATGATAAAAAATGTTAGCCTCATATTAAAACGGAGTCCGTACACATTGGGTCAGGAATCATAAATGGATTAATGGAGATTCAAAGAAAACTATGTTTACAGATAATGTCAGATTATCTGAAAATGCCTTTTTTCCAAGTAACTTCCCTCAAATTAAGGCCTTCATTTATCCTTTTACTCAAAAGAAATCCTAGGATAGTTATGCAGTTACGACTTTGTAGTAGGGATGTACGATTTTTATTGGATTTTCTGAACTCCTTACCACCGATACTGGTATTTTTTGTCAAAAGTACAGTCTTAACTTTAATATAATATTGATTTTCAGCAACATGGTACATTTGTGCATTGTCCCAATATTACAGCCAATATATGACCAATATGTAAGGCAGATATACTGGCTGTAAATATCTGCAAAAATGTCAATATTGGTCCATACTAATATTTCTTTTTTTTTTTAGCTCAATATCAACTGATACCAATTTCATACTGATAATATCAAGCATCCCTACTTTGTAAGTTGAGGGCAGTTGAGGGTGTGAAGACAAGGACAACATCCAGTGTCTGCAGAGCTGTTTGGTTTTGATCCTAAAGATCAGTTTTCATAGTCAAGAGAAATAAATAAATTTAAAATAAAAATGCATGATTAGACCAGAATGCATCCCTACAGGTTTTGTTTGTCACAAGCGTGTTTCAGTGCATTTAACGGAGTACATTTGTGTTATATTACACAGATCTGATCATGTTATCTGTCAATGAAATAAAGCAGTGGTACGTTAATGTGTTTTCTCAACATGTCCTCACCTTAACCAACATTTGTTGCCAGGTGTTTGTTCATTACACTGTTTTATGTTTTCTCTGTCTCACATCATTAATAAAGGGAAAGGATAAGGGCATGCAGTGATAAAGCGGAACATATGGTCACAACCAAGGGAAGTGGAAGTTAACTTTCATAATTTAGCAACAATTAGTGCCAGTGTATTGCCCTCTGAAACTGGGGCTGTGAGCATTACCTGTTCAAAAAGTGCTGTTAACAGACTCAGGCGGTACAATGTACAGTCCAGTCCAATCAGGATACTGCGGTCAAATTTTAATTTTAAATGGAGAAGCATTATTTGCATGAATGTTGTGGGGCATTATTGGAAAGCATTTAATTGAATTTTTAAAATAAAAGGGAAAATAATTTAATAGTATTTTCAGTTGTGGGGATGTGGCCTTACATGTGTGATTTTGCAGCAGCTTTAATTAAAAGTTGCCCTAGAGAGTTGCATATTTTGGCAGTTCAAGTTGTCACTTCACTCAAATTTTGCACAAGGACGCCTGATACGTTGAAGTGAAAAATACTAAGATTTCACTTATCCTGACGTACTTGTAGATACCTTCCAGAACAGACTAGGAATCAAGTTATTATGCATAATATTGATGTAATAATCAATTATCAGTTTATTTATTCACTTTGGATAACTTAATTTGTTTTACTTAAACTTAAGTAACTTAAGTTTGGGGGATTTTTTTTTATTTGTTTTTAAGGCTGTTGTTCAGTCTTTATCAAACTGATATTATGAATTAAATCATCAATCTAGCATAGAGCTGCTTAAGAATCAGCTGATGTGACAGACATTATTAAACTAAATTTGCCAGTACAATATTTAAATTTGTAAGCCAAAACCATGAGTAGAAGATGTCTATAACTGTGTTATTAAACAGTGAGATTGGTCAAGATGTCTAAAAGATCTAAAAGAACAGATCTACATGTACAAATCTGACAATAACTGTGCAGCTCAGTAGGATAAAATGAGGAGGAGGATGAGGCAGAGGAAGATTTAGTCTGGTGATATTCAGGTGAGATAAAGAAGGCAAAGTGTGCACAGCGAGTAAACATGTTTTCCTTTTTTAAACAGTCGAACAAAAAGGTCAGGGTCAGGCTCAACATATTACACAACCCGACCTCTAGGAGTTATCTGACAGACGAAGAACGTGTCGCTCAGATCTTATCGTCAGAGAACAGAAAGTCTCAGTCGTAACTAAAACATGAGGTCTTTTGTGTGACATGTTGATCTATGACCACAGACTGATAGTAGTTCGACCAGCTTGTAAGCTACACGTGTTTACCACTGTGTGTAGGTTTGTTAGCGGTCAAGTGCTAAACTGAAGACAAAAAAAATACAATTTCTTAGTCAGTGCATCATGAAGTGTTTGATCCCTTTTTCTATCCCACAGGTCACAGTGTTAGGGCTAATACAGACGATACTTTAAAGGAATAATTCAACATTTTCAACCAATAATCTCAGAAATCCTCAGTCAAGACACATTTCGTTAAGCTTAACATAAAGACTGGAAGGGAAATTTAAAGCCGTTATAAAATATCCCTCCAAAGATTAATTCCTTAGTTTATGTATGACTACTACCTCTGCCAAGGAGGCCATGTTTTGCCTGTGTTTGTTAGTTTGTTTGTAAACAAGGTAGACAAAAAAAAGGTTAAAATGGAATTTCATGCATTTTTAGTGAATTTTAGTTATGGCACAAAGGAGAAGTGATATGATTTTGGTGATATCTGAATACAGTTGCAGATTCAGAATTTTTTTTAAAGATTTCTTCACAGTGCAAGGTAGAACAGCTTTCCACATTTTTGCTAATAACTCAAAATGTTCTCAACAGATTTTCATGACACTTTAAGAGAACATTGGTCATTGCACATGGAAGAATAGATTAGATATTCATGTCAATATATTTCACTTATCCATCTGGGAAAGAGCTCATAAAAGTGTTAGGGAATTGGCACTTTCAAGGCATATCCAACAGGTGACTAGACGATCATCTCGTCGATCACATTCATTACAGGCCGATCAGATAACGTAGGAGGTGGGCGTTACTGTCGCGATGTAAAGGACAGAACATAAGCAACTTCATAAAACAATATCTCAGCAAAACATGAGTGTAAATATCCTTTCTAACCTCTAGAGGGGTTTGTAGTGTTACTTGTTTTGTCATGTAATAAAGACATGCAGTCCAGATCTGACAAAACTGCTGCTGAAGCTGTTGGCATAGCTCCCACCTCTTCCTGCTCTAAAGGACTCTGGGCCATGCCGCTTTGGACTGCTCACAGTTGTTGTAGAGTGGAGCTTGGCAAGATGGATCTGCCTGAATACAGACATTAAATCAGGTAAATCCACCTGCACTGCAAGGTTAGAATTGGGTTGTGGATCCAAGAATCTTTTCAAGGATTTCTTAACCATGCGAGATAGCGCAGGTACTCGCCTGACAGTGTTGTAAATGCCTTGGTGGAGGTTTCTGGTCTTGGGGTACTTCTAGTTTTGATTTAAATCCAAAAGACTCCTTAAACTGTCCTCCTAAGAGTCAGCAGACCACATTGACATAAGCTGTTATTTTAGCACATAGATACAGAAATTGTTAGTCGACCCAGCCTCTGCCGATGTGTTTTTATTGGTTGTTCTTGTAATATCTGTGCGAGAGTGACTGTATGAGGCTCATAAGCTCAAGAACTAAAACAGTGAGTTTTCTCCAGCAGAATCTTTGCCACAGACTATTAAAATATGTGCCCACTGTATCTGCTAGTTAGTCTTTACACTTCAATAGCATTTGGCAACTGTGCTGTTAAGTTTCTTCAGGCTCGACTCTCCCTTGTTGTCCATACCAAAGTTGCCGTAAACCAGCTGGACATTGTTGAGATGTTGCCCATTTGGACTGTAAGAATGGACCAACTGCTGTGTTTTTAAGAGGCTGTCCTCGTACATAACATTTCACTAAATCACAGATGTTTGCTTACATATTTTTGAATTAATAGGTTGTAGAAATGTTTCCTGCTGCTTCCAGTCTGCAGCACAGACAAAAAAGCACATAACACTTTTTCTAGTATGTTGAATTATTCCTTTAAAATACTAACAATTTTATCTTTAAGTCAATACTTATTAAATATTTTTTTCATGTCAGAGCTTCAACATTTACACCAACAACTCATTTTCCTTACAAATTACAATCACAAACACTTAAAATCCCTCAAATATTTGGCCCTCTCGTGGCTTTTTATTCTACTGGTCATGTGTCTAAAATAACCATGGCGTTCATGTAAAGAGGTGAGAACTGTGTTAGTCAGATATAATGCCTTTCTTACTATAATAAGTAATCATGTTAAACTGTTGTCCACCTTCCTACCGCTCTAAATCCAGGTATTAGTTGTTGCTTTTAGCTTCAGATTTCTACAAAAAGTCAAGTGAAATTGTTGTCAAGGAGGAGCCAGTCAGTTAGTTCTGACTTGCATGTTCATAGATCCTTGTTGCTGGTCATATCTACTTTTGACATCCTATTCTACCTTAGCGCCTTTGCCCTCTGAGGTGCCTCTGAGGTACGTGTTGTAGAAGAACACGGCGAACAGGACAAGGTAGCTGAGGTACATGAGCGAGCCCCATGTGATGTTGTCCAAGTGGGACGGACAGTGAACCTCATGCATCCAGCGGTAAACCAGACCCAGTACAGTCAGACCCATGGCCATTTGCATGATCTGTGAGGCCGTGATGATCATGGCGCAGGCTCGAGGGATCCGAATCCCAGCTGCCTTAGCCGCGTAGTATGAGTACATGAGAGAATGAACAATGTAGTTCATGGTCATGAACCAGCCACCACCTGCAACCTGGTCCCTGTAAGAGTACCAGGAGTAAAGAAGCACAGTGATGTGATGATACCAGTGCAGGAAGATGAGGCGCTGCTTCCTCAGGATGATGAATACAGTGTCACCTGAGAAAGACAAGATGGAGGTCATTCATGCGGACAACAGCTGAAATCTTTTTCTAACTGTAAGACAAGTTCATCAAAAAGCTGAACCTTTTTGCTAAACATGTAAATTAAACTTTAACCGTTTTGATGCAAGAATTTTAATATATGATATGACTATTAAAAATCAAATAACATGATACATCCTACGACATGCGTTGGTAGTCATATGATCTGAAACTCATTACGCTTTAATGCAAGTCAACATCCAAAAGAGTCTGCCTGATATCATGATTGTGATCAGAGAACTGTCCTCTGTACGCACGATCAGGCGACATTGTCAGTAGCAAAGTAGACACTCAGTTGCATGGGCAGAGCTTAAGTGAGTGTTTCCAGCTGTCAGCAGCACATTGTCCTACAGCTTGTTAATGCTGTCACTGTCCATCAATGGTAGGAACATGTCCCTGTGGTTGTGTACAGCTGTAGGTGCACACTGGTGTGTGTGGCAGCTTAACTTGGTGAACTTTAGTTTTGATTGTAAGTTACTGTCACATAGATGAAACATTACATTGTTAGAAATGATTGTTTAAGTTATAGTAACACAATAACAATCAGAAAGTTTATTTTTTAGAGAGCCCATATTCTGCTACTTTTATATGCGCTCTAATCTGTTTTTGTGTGACATCCTACCATTGTTTTTTTGTCAATTCAAGCCCATTGGCTCATGGTAGCAAGTCTGTTGCAGAGCATAGATCTTAGAATGAATGCTGAGTTGTTGGCAATATGACGCTGAGCACTAAACTGACCACTTACTACAGAGTTGACCTGTAAACCAGTCAGAGGACTGGGCCCATGTGGGTAAGTTAGCCTTAAAGAGACAGGAGCTATAACAGAGCGTCTCAGGCAGAGAGAGAATACAGCTATATCAGGGGTACTCTGTATATGAAATATTGATGGTTCTTTGAACATTACTGATTGTAAACATACTCAAGCAGCCATCAGAATTGAATTTAAGGCAAAATATGACCTCTTTAAGTTCGTCCTCTTTACTCTGTGTCTTCCTAAAAAAATGAAAATAAATGTACTCAAAAAATGCCTTTATTTAATGTATTTTCCTTTTTTCCTTAACAAAAATGTATATTACTAGAGGAAAGAAGTATTGCAATGTCTGTTGTTTTCCAGTATTGCTTAACCCTTATAAACACTTGATTGAAAAAATAAATTGTTTCAATCAAAAAGAAAGAGCAAAGAGATCAGACTGACAAAATGTACCATCTGGGGAGGTCTGACATTACTGACTTTCGTTAATTTACTGGGCAAAATTTGTAAAAGACTCGAGTCATGATAAACAGTCTTATTTTCTCCATGTCTGGTTTTCATGGATAATCAGCACTGCTTCCACTGTGGCCTGTTTCCTATGAACAGATGTTAATCTAATGAACTGATGCTGGAGAGGATAGAAACACTCTTGCCCTCTGCAGCAGGACATAAAGTCTGGATCAGTCACACACTAATGGAATTTTCTTGCCACCTCAGCATCTCTAGCCTCCATTTCCCAGAGAGCAGATGACGAGATGCGCCTACAGACAGAGAAGCAGCATCACTGCAGAGGAGCAGCTTTTAGAGTAATTGTTCACTGTTAAGATTTACAGGAAGGTGTAGCAGCTCCAAGAGACAAATGTGAAGAGAGGGAGTGATTTATTCAATTATTGAAGGTTAAAGTTTATATGTATAAATTATTCTGAGGATGATGTAGTAAGTTTGGTAAAGTCTCTTCTGGGTTTTCAGTGCCTGGAGATCAAAACATGAGAGTATATTAATTCACCTCAAAAATGTGGTCCCGATTTCGTTGGGGTCAGTTTGGTATTTAAATTGTTGCGGGATTGTTTTGTAAAGACCAAAGTTTCCTCAATATACAAATTTGCTGTTTTACATATTTAGCAGAATAACAAAGTCTCTATTTTAGCATGTCTGTGGCTGAGGTTTAGTCTACTTCATGACTATTGTTTTTAACAACAAAAGCATCAAAGAAAAGATCTGTAAAAAAAAAAAAAAAAAAAAATCCTGACATTTAAAATAAATTATCTCAAATTTCAGAACATGTTTACGTCTTAATAATGACATTATCAGGATAATACGCAGAAAATCTTACCAAGCTCTGGGGCTTTGCTGAGAACAAAGGCGTAAGCCCAGAATTTTGTAACCGGGGCGCTGTAGAAACTGGAGTCACACACCGACTGTCTGAAGCCACTGGTTGTGATGACCTGAACCATGTATAGTCCCGTCCTCAGAGCTCCTATAATACTGTAAAGAGGACACACAATATGCAAACAAGTTAACACAGGCTTTAATATTGACAAGGACCCTGCTACACAAAAATCTTGACAAGGACTTTTTAATGTAAAGGACTGTCTTCCTCTGTTTTTATGGCTATGTGTCAGGATAACTTGCTCTATATAAATGTTCTGATAATACAGGTTATGTTGAATCATAAATTATCAATAAAAAAAGACCTCCCTTAACCGTCTTTGTCATTCAGCACAGTAGTTTTATTGTCCATGGGTAAAATGTCTCTGTCGTGTGAAAGGTTTCATTCAGTCACTTGAGATATAAAACTTTGCTTTCACTCGGTCATGACCTTTTCTTAGTCACAACCTTTAGCCTGAAATTTTTATTTTACAACTCTTTGGTTGTTTTACATAAAAATATAAACATGAGGATTCTTACAACTGCTCTGCTTTACAATTACTCATCACTGTTAAGTAGTAAAACTTCTTACAGCCCTGCTATCTTAGTGTAGTTTGGTTATATATCTGTACAGAGATTACAGGAAGAAAATATATTCCCAGACAACAATGACACTTGACAATAACACTCAGATAAGCAGCAGAAACCTGTAAAGCAGGCAGTATACAACTGATACTTTTTCATAATATGAAGTACGAATTAAAACATTTTAAACTGAATCAAATGTTTATTTACAACAGAAATTACTTGGAAAAATGATATTTTTGCCAAAAAAGAGAGAGCATTATGAACAGAATTTCAGTGTCTGTCATTACTGTTGTGGTCTGCTGAACATGGAGAGCAACAAACATTCACAATAAGCCGTGCATGGTTACTGACTGAGACCTTAGTGTACGTATGCTTGTAGTCTCTGTTTTAAGAAGCATTTTGCTCTGCCTCTGCACACAGCAACAGAAACTGCACTGTTCTCAAAAGTCTGCACATTAGATCTTGTTTTCAGATCTTCCTTCTTGAAGGCACCAAAAACTCCAGTGCCCCATAAATGAACAGCCAGAAACATAACACAATGTTGCCCTTTTCAGCTGAAAACATCTTGTAAACTGGGCCTGAGTTGCATTGATGCTCTTCATAACTGAGGACAATTAAAAAAGAGTCCCTAAGGTGGGTTTACTAAACAGTAAACCCCTGATGAGGGCTAATGGATGAACTTCACATCATGCATTGAAGAAAGCTGTTAAAGCCTGGTACTGCGCTGCAGGTTTTCCCCCTAAATCATTGTTAAAGTAATGGGTTATAGAGAACATTGGTCGACTGTAAATAAACCTTTAGGAGAACAGTTTTCTGGAAAAGACTTCTCATTTCAAAAAAGAAGGAAGCAGCAGTGGTTCAGTTAGTCTTGAAGTCAATAAGCTTGAAATGTAGATGATTTGTGCAATTTGGATTTTGCATTAAGCAAATTCTTGACATCCATCAGGTATTATCCCAAATAAACAAGGACCTGTGTGGCAGTCTGCTGTTCTAACAAACCACCTTAAGCAGCATGCATTATCCATGTGCTTTTTGCCAGCACCTATGTCCTATCAGACTTCAGTCTGTTTGCTGGCACTTACTTACTTGTTTTCTCTTCACTATATTTTTGCTTGTGTTACACTAACACTAAAATTAGCCTTTCCCAAACTTAAATATGTCCCAGCCCAATTTGAAACCAGAAAATCATCTGAAGACCAACAAAGCCCTCATTCAACTGTGACATATTGTGAGGCTCAAAGTGATCACCTCCTCAGTCTTCTTTTCATAGACAGATTTAAGGGTGAATGTGTACTTTTGCCTGTACAGTAACTTGTAATTGTCTCTTTATGAATACCTGTATACTTCATGAGTCTGTAAGCTCCTTCCTAGTGTGTCTCTTATCTTTGAAACCACAGATGAATTCTCAATATCAAAAAACAAGCGGTGTAGTGATATATTTAATGAAATGCACCAGTTAATTCAACAGCAGGATAAAACATGGCACCAGTTCTGTTTATCAGATAATATACATGATGAAAAGCTATCATGTAATTTAAATCGTCTGGTTGATTTTTGTTGACTTTGAGACTTAAATAAATTTAATGCAAAATTTTATGATCACTTAAAATGTGGTTTCAGTTTGGTTTATTGCTCTAATTTCTTGTGAATGACCTCTGATGGCCCACCTGCAGTACACCAGCCACACTTAAGGCGGCGCTGATTTATCAGTCCTTTTGAGAAAACGTTTCTTTTAAATGGACTGTCAAAGTGAAACATCTCTGTTTCTGTATTTTATGTTGCAGTGCATGTGACTCACCTGAAGATGGCGAGGCTGAGAGACCACAGCATCAACGGGCGTCGCAGGTTCAACTTCTGTCTCTCCCTCATGAAGTGCTGACCCCCAAACACGAAGACAGCATACAGGCCACAGAACATGAAGGCTTTGCTCCTGAAGAGTAAGAAAAAAATTGAAAAACATTAATAATCGGCATTGAAAGGAATATACTTAATTATTTCAGTCTGTGACACCTCAATGATAGTTCATGAAAGTAACTTAAAGGAGTCATATTTTGCCTTAAATCAGGTTCATATATTCCGTTTTGAAGACTGCTGGAGTATTTTAAGCCCAGTCTGCTCTGATTGGCTGACTGGTCTTCTTTGTGGAAATTGAACAGATCAGCATTGCTAGGTGCCATGTTGTTAATGACTCTGCATTCATTCTACCGTCTCCGCTCTGCAGTGGGCTTGCTAGACTAAGCCAATGGTCTTTAATTACCAGTAAAACAATGGTAGGATGTGAAGCTGGTAGGGTTATCCATAAGGGCTGAGGGAATGAGCTATCTTAGGCAGCTTCTGGCGCTATAAGCAAGGGGAGAGGGGGAAGGACTGTGGCTTTTTGGCTTGTGCTCAGAAGTTGTCTATCACGTAGAAGAGACAGTTAAAACCCGGTAAACATGTGTCCTGACAAAATCAGGCTAATTACATTGAATCATATTGTGTGAGAGTTTCCTAAATGCCTGTGAGTGACACGCAACTCTCCAGTTATGAATCGAGAACCAGGCTGAAGTGTGCAAACAGCAGCAGCACCCTTTTCTTAGAAAGTGTTTCAACTCATGTCATACACCTGCTCTTTTATGAGAACCTCAACGTTCAGAGAAGAAAAAAATCCTCTTACACCACCTCATGTGTACTTTGACCTCTATCAGGTTACAGGAGGAAGAAGGGGGAGGTTTTTCTGACTCTAAATCACTTCAGTCAGACCCTGAAGCACCAGATGATCAGTGCTGTTACATAAAAAGTTACACAATGAGGAGGAACAGACAACAGCAATTTAAAGCAAACATGTTGAGACTGTCTGCTCACAGCACGCATGTGTCAGGTACTCTAAATACATGTAAACATGTAGAAGTCACTTATAAAAAAACCACAATCCTCCCGTCTGGCCTCATCCTCTGTTATAACCACAGCAGAGGATTCACTTAGCTTTGGCTGACACACTGACCATCACGTCTCCAGCCTTCAATAAGGGGGTTATTGGATGTTTGGCTCTACTCCACCTGGATTATCTAAAATATCTGATAATACTTCAATTACAGCTGATGGATTGTGTTTGTGCACCTGACAAGCTCAGACAAGAACAGATAAAAAAATAGGGAACCCCAATAGTGATTTTTTGCCAGTGTCCAATGTAAAATCTAAATATTAAATTTACAAAAACTGAACAAGGGATTTTTATTTTTATTTTAATAAAAGGATATCAAGGCTTGTTTTCTTTCTCCCAAGAGTACTAAACAGGAGCAGACCTGGGAGAGTAAGTGTGTGTATACATTCAGAGAAGTTTTGATTGTTTATTGTGCGCACTACATTTTGCTGACAGCTTGTTTGCTGTGTTTTCTGAAGCAACCCTTAAAATCCCTTAATAGATTTGATGAGGTTAGTTTTATTCAAGACGCTATCAGATATAAAGACCTCTGCCAACTAAAAAAAAAGACTATAAGTCTGTAAACTCAAGTTAATTATGTCATAGAATAATGTGTTTTTATTTTGTGTTTCCTTTAAAAGGTACGTTTTTACACTTATCTTACACTGTTTGTTCAGTTCTGTGTTTTTGTACATCTTAAGCAACTGGATGAAAATGTGACCATTGTTTTTATCTCAGTCTTTGTCACATTTTAACACTGATACTAAACTGTTTAGTTGATAGTTACCTTGCAATTTACCTTTTTTGAGGCTTTCTATTCTGAAATGAATCAGAACTCATTATATGTCCAATATTCTTGCAATTAATTAAAGCAGTACATTTGTACCATGTTGTCAGTATCATAGACCATGAATGTTTATGGTGTCCTGAGCCGCCCTGTTATTCTCAGCCCTACACAAGCAAAAAGACTGACAAACTTTTAAGAACAGACTCATTTTAATTTAATGTCTGTTTTACAGCAGATCTAACACTATGTATGAGGGCATACAATTCAAACATTTTATTTCTTCTTACTCTGGTAAAAATCTTCAAACACACAACTCTTTGAGGGTAAATGTAAAGAGTCAGGTTTGACAACATCAGTGGGATTTCCCTGTAAGAAATCCCTACAGCCCTGAGTGTTTATGTCTGTAAGTCTTTGCGTGTGTCTGTGGTGGTTTTGGGAGACGACCAGATGACTAATCCAGATTGACACAAAACATAGTCGGTTGAAGAAATACTGCTGCTGCTGCTTGACCCACTTTATGCTACAGGGGCTTCTGATAGCTGATCTAAGTCTATCCATAATGGATGAAGAAACCCTAAACCTTTAAGGAGACAGGAAAGAACAGCAGAATTGAAATAAAGGCTATAAACTACACGGCCAGCAGCTTAAAATAGTTAAATCTGCAATGTGGCTGTTTTTTAAAAAAGCAGAAAAAGTGAAAGATGCCGACACACAGAGGCATCTTGGTTCTGGTGTTCAGTTGAATCAAGATGCAGCGACCCAGTCACCCCCACCTGCCTTCACTGTTTTCTGTTATTTAAATTGAGGACTTTATTCAGTAAAACAGAACTTCATGAGGTTTGTAAACTAAACAGAGAACTAACATTTACATCTTGTGGACAGACTTCAGAGTGCTATGATCTTGCAAAGCATTTCTCTCTGTTTATGTGAAATTTATATGTGAAACAGAAATGTTGGTTTGTTGTGCAGTGAAAACACCTCATTGGGTGACCTTTTTGTTGACCATAGTCCACAGTTTTAGAAGAAAGACTGAAAACTTAGGAACATAATGCTTGACTTTCAACAAAAACAAAATATTTAACATAGAAACAGTTACTTTAGTAAAATAATTATGAAAATAAATAAATTCTACATTCTGTATGTTTACACAGACATTTGATTTGGGTTTGGTTTTTTTTTGTTTTGTTTTTGCAGAAAAATGTTTGTATTTTGACATCTGTATCAGTATTGGTTAAAATAAGTCTGATTTCTTTGTTGAGCTTGTATGTTCTCCCCATGATTTTGGTGACTCTAAACTGCCATTACTTGTGAGTGATTAGTTGTCTGTCTCAAAATGTTAGCCCTGCGATTGTCTGTCAACCAGTCCAGGGTGTACCCCGTCTCTCATAGGATGTTAACTTGCAATGGCTCCGACCCTGAAAGAGATAAAGGAGTATAGATGGACTTATGGGGTTTGCTAACATCAGCATATTGGATATTAGCAAAAATCCAATATCTTTTAACCATAGGAAAGGTGTATTGATCCATATATGGATATGTAATATTTCTGCTTTATCAATACAAAGTCCATATTGTCATCTTGAAACTTGACACTCACTCTGCAATGTGCATGGTGCACTTTTGACACAGTTTCGTTGAAAACACTTTGGATTTCGATGGTAGCATGAGATGTTCATCAAATGCACAAATAAAATATTGAGAGACCAGATGGGGGAAATTATCTGGAAAGTTTATTACATATGGTTTAGACAAAAGACTGACAAGGAGTAAAATGTCCGTCTCTCACTTATATCAGCTCAGACATGCTTACAGGTTCTGTATATGGGCAGTAAAGTCCTTGTATGGAGAGCCATAAGTCTAGAGGTGTCGGTGGCGCAGTTGGATAGTGTGTTGGTCAGTAATTGGGAGGTTGTAGGTTCAACTCCAGCTCTGAGCGACACATGGCGATGTGTCCTTGGGCAAGACAGTTAATCCCAAGTTGCTCCCACTGCTGCGTCAGTGGCGTGTAAATGGACATGACAGGGTGTGAATGTGTGAGTTGATACTGTTGGACAAATACCATGAACCATCAGTGGGTGAGAGGGTGAATGGGTGTGAATGAGTAGGTGTGACCTGCGGTGTAAAGCTGAGTCAAAACACTACAAAAGTGCTTTATAAACTCAAGCCCGTTTTAAATAATCAGTGTGTGTGGTGTTTGGTTAGCTTCTGCGGCACTATTTCTGGACCAGAGCCAGACACAACCACTGGAGAGTCTTAAAGCTCACTAAAATGTTAAAATATAGATCCAAGACTTAAAACTCATACTATCAATGGGTCAACAGAGTGAGCATGGCACATGTAAACAACACCTACTAGTCGACAAAACATCAGGATCAACAGCAAAAATGGATCAGTGTACCTGAAAAAAGTTAGTATTGCTTGTTAAAATGAGAGATGCGTCATTACTGAGTCTGAGGAGGAACTTCTCTTTCTGTTAATCAAAAATAACTTATTGTGCCTCATTTAAAGGGAATAATTTTTTTTTTTAATTCAGTTTAAAAATGTTTCACCCACTGACTAAAATAGCAAAAGATGCCACGTCATCACTAAAATATGCATCATGTTGGAACGTGTTTAATAATCTTCCATGTTTTGCCTCCAAGTTGACTTTAATTGTAATTAAAGCCAATAATACTAAGTTCCACAGTGATACTGAATATTTCAGAAAGACTGAAGTATTTTTGAATAAAGGGGGAGTGTTGGAGGAGGAAACAGTGTGAGTGAATCCTACAGTGAGATCTATGTAAATCTATCTGATCCACTGAGGATTAACAAGCTGACTTGAAGTATAATAATGTGCTTACACAGATACACCAGCACAAAGAATGCCGAAGCAAGATTATGCAAGACCCCACCATGTATCCTATTATTATCCACATAACACTACTAAATACATCTGCCTTCTTTAGGCTGTGTGATCTGTGTGTATGAGGTAGCGTTTGGCTGTTACTGCACTTCTCACTGCACTTTAACAGTTTTTTATTTTTCTTTCTGCAGCAGGAACGCAGCTGTATTTAGACTCCCTCTTGGAAGTGAGGCTTAAAAAATGTGGTCCTGCGAGGTTTCTGTGTTGGAGCTTCTCAGTAGGGGGGCACTCCCTCTTTACTTGGCATTTCATTGGACAGTGATAAAGGTGGTTTTATGTGGATAATGATTCAACATTTTTGTTGCACGTGTATTCAACTGACTAAAAAAAATTTGAGCCAGTACACTACTGCTAATGAAGAATTCATTTTTCATGCATACAGATCAAAAGCTCAGTGAGTTTGAATTAGAAATGTTGAATTTCAGTTCTGATACAGTTTGACCTGCATGTTTCAAAAATCTACAGTCAGTATTAGCTCAATGAATTAAAGCTCACAAAAAAGCAAAGGACAAAAAAAAAGCCTAAAGTAAGGATTTTCAGTCATGTTTTTCATCCCTGACTGCCACAAGAAAAACCCAGAATCAGCACAGTTAATTTAGCAAATACAAATGCAAAGTATAAGAACTGAAACATTAGCTGCTTTCTAAACTATCCATACATCCATTCATTATCCATACCACTTATCCCTTTTGGGGTCACTGGGGGCTGGAGCCTAACCCAGCTGACACTGGGCAAGAAGCGAGGTACACCCTGGACCAGATGCCAGTCGATTACAGGGCCACAGATACCGCTTTCACACTAAAATTAGCGGGTCAACGCGGGTTATTTCAACGCTGGTTTACCCACTTACCATTTGGCAAGTGACTCCTTTCCCACTGCCACCAGACCCGGGACTAATCGGCAGCAGACGAGCTGCATGGCTGTTTTTTTCCCTCTGGTGTATCAGGCTGATGTCATCACGATGATGACATCATCCGAGCGCCGAAACACGTCCATGTAAACAATGGAAAGGAGCATGGAAGCCGTGGACATGTTGGTCAGCTGTTTTCTGTACTTTATACTTTTGTCCCTCTTTAAAAATGTAAATTCTCGGCGCAGACTAAATTACATTCGAGTGCGGATGATACGAAGGCGGATGGAATTTGTTGCTGAGATGGCAAAGAGTCGCAAAAGTTAGAGACGGAGGGGACGGGCGCGATGTTATGCCGTGGGCATGTTACGGCGACGTCAT
Organism: Cetoscarus ocellatus; assembly: GCA_037902135.1. NCBI lineage: Eukaryota > Metazoa > Chordata > Actinopteri > Labriformes > Labridae > Cetoscarus > Cetoscarus ocellatus. The sequence goes on from JBAMNC010001212.1 coordinate 1,620,482, forward strand.
CTGTTAATTAGCGGGTTGACCCGGGTGTGATGTTCCCACTGGAGCCGATCGGAGGCGAGCCGATAAATTGCTTGCAGGGTCAGTCGACCCAGATCGAAATGCCGATTAGACCCTTTCAAACTGCCGTCAGGAGCCGATTGTTACCGGGTTTAAATGGGTTTTTTGGCCAGTCTGAAAGGGGTAATAGAGAGACAGGCAACCACTCACACACTAACCCACACCTACGGGAAATTTGGAGTCAATAATCAAACTAACGAGGTATTTGTGGTCTGTTAGAGGAAGCCAGAGTGCCCTGAGAGAACCCACACATGCACAGGGAGAAAATGCAAACTCCACACAGAAAGGCCCTGGCTGACATGGGGGTACAATCAGCAACCTTCTTGCTGTGAGGCACATACATCATTTGCTGCACCACCTTGCCGCCCCTCTCCAAACTTATTAAGTTTTTATCAGTACCACTTTAAGGAGAACCCCGAGACACAGCCAGGGTGCTCCCTCAACCAGAGGACCCCCCAACGCCCCTCTTCTCAACAGTTCAGCCAACTCCAGGTCCCCCCACCAGACGGACAGAGTTATGCCGAACACCACCTTTGTCCCCAACTCAGACCTCAGAAACATCCACTTTATTGCTGCGTTCCAGTTTTACTGGGGATTACTACTCGGGATTTCTGAATTCCAAGTGGGAAATTTCAGTAGGAAAGCCCCCTGAGGCCAGAAATTCCTACTGGTAAGTCGGCGGATTCTCACCACCCCAAGTTGAACATTGAAGATGGCTGCCCTGAGCGTAAACAGTTATTAAGCTCCTGTAATACTATGTTTATACGCAATTCTGATTAGTGTTAGGCACACTAAATCAGCGGTATACATAGTGTTGTTTGATGTATGGAAATGCTGCTATAGTTTTATTTACATTCTTCATGTGGTATGTGTGAACTACGACGCAGGGCGTGCTAACAACGGCTAGCAATAGCCTGGTAGATTGACAAGTTTCTTCGAACTTTTTGTAACTGAATCGCTGATAACTCGGGTATGACGTCATTCCCAATCCTTTCTTCCCAGTTCTGATGTAAATGAAACGCAGCATAAGTCACAGCTACACTGTTCAATTTAGATCTCCATTGCTGCTGATGGGGCCAAGAGCTCAGAGTAATTTACTGCTGGTTACCGCTTCAGGGTGTACCCTGCATCTTGCCCAATGTCCAGTTTCGACCCCAAAAGGTACATGCGGAATAAATGGTGGATGGATGGATGTTGATAAATTAAAAAAAGTGCACAAGAAAGTAAACTTAATTCTGAGTTAACTTCAGGATTGAAATAAAGGCTTTTAAAATAATACATGACCTTAAATCATATTTTTCACAAAAAGCTGCCATGAGAGATTAATAAATCTTAATCACCAAAATATTTATATAAAACTACCCAGTTTTATGTGCCTATAATTTCTATTTTGGCTGCCATATTATTGACTAATGCGTCGATATATCATGTTGGTTTCGTATCGTCTCTTCCATGACAGCGTTATTACAGTGTAATGCAGAAACACTGTCCGCATGGCGCACAGTCCTGACACATGAAGCTCCGGACAGAACTCACCAGCACACCCCAAGGAACATAGAGGGAGGCACCATAAATACTAAATTTGTCACAATTTCAGTCTTTTCTCGCTGCAGTTTCCATCCTGCATACATACCAGTTTTCCTGCATCCATTCCAGAGCTCGTCTTTCGTCGAAACGTCGCTCGAAATCGTACTCCGCTAGCTTCAAACTATCGTTCATTTTTATCTTTTAGCTTCTATCTCTTAAGTTTCCAGAGGATTTTTGAGAGGGGAACACTGATGTTAAAGAGCTGGACGGGCCCAAAGAGAGAAACACTCTGCCAGCAGCTCGTTGATTAGATGATACTAGCTGGATTATCACCGGGTCAGGGTCCGGGGCGACGCCGGGAGGATGTGGTACCACCGCCAGATGCACTGCCCCACTGTCACCCCACCCGCACTGCTCCGGCCCGTAAAGCTGCGCGACATGGAACACATGAGCTTCCGGTTTGGCATTTCAAAGTAAAAGTGTTACAGTTATGACGCAGCAAACAACTGGGCTTTTGTTTGACCTTCTCCAGTTTTGTTGACAGTTACAGTCTTCTTTTTTAGGTTTTCAACATCAACACTTAAGATGAATCGAAAGATAATTTGACTAGTAGCATTAATCAGAACAACAGACATACAGAGATGCTGTTTTATGTAATTATTAACTTCAATTTTATTTTCCCCTCATGGAAATTTGTTTTGCAGCTGAGTAAAAAGTCATTAAAACACAGTCACACCAGCTCAGTCACAAGATTCAATAATTTGCAAATAAAACACTGAACCACTCACTCTCACCATTTTACCTGACGAGCATGTTTTTGGTCTTGGGAAGAAGCCAGAGTGCAGGGAGGGAAAACCTGTATGCACGGAAAGAACATGCAAACTTCTCACAGAAAGGCCTTGCCCAGGTATTGAACTGGCAACCGTCTTGTTGTGGAGGCACGTGCACTACCTGTTTCACCACGGGCCTCCCTGAAATTTTCCATTAATACTTTAAAGGTCTCATGTCCTGCAAATTCAATTTTCTTTGCTTTTAATATTATTAAAAGGGGCTTGGGGAGCAGAAGAGCTTAAAACCTTTACTAAACTCTTAGTTTACAGGGAAATGTGCTATGCCCTATCAAAGAAAATGCCCCCTTAAAATGCTCTGTTTTGTACCTCCTAGGGTTTACTATGTAATACCTGTACAGCCTCCAACAACATGGGTGTTTTCTGCATGTCACAGGTAGACACCATGACTTTTTTTTAACGTCTGCTCCACAGCCTGTAACCTCTCCTATCATGCATTATTTGGGGATCATTATCATTGCACCAACAGTTATAAATGCAGCAACATTTCTTACTGTTATTGTTGCACCAGAAGGTATTACTGTTATTATTGCACCAGTAGTTATTTTTGCACCAACATTTACAATTGTTTTTATTGTACCAGCAGTTACTGCACCAGGATTTTTATGGGAGTTACTTTTTCTCGAGAATAACATACCTGTCTTGTACATCACAGTTTTACGTTAATTTGTTTTTGCTGTTGTTTCCTCTTGTCCCTCTTGTCCCCTGAGACCTGGAGAACTGCATGGAGAGAACATGCAGACTCTACTCAGACAGGCTCTGCTGTAGTGGGGAGTCGAACCAGCAACCTTCTTTCTGTGCTATGAGCACTACCTGCTGCTCCACACAGCAGCTTCAATCGGCTCCTGTTGTTGATTTTATTTTGATGGTAAAAGCAGCTGCATCCGTTTTCTCCACAATGATTTTATGCAGCTTGAGTCTGGATGAGCAGTGATGGAGGCGGTTAAAGTGGGCGGGGCCTGATTGTGACGTTGCATTGTCTGATATGAGCGCAGACTGTAGAAACAGTGAATGGATGGAGCATGTAAACCCAGACAGACAGACAATGATAACTGGGACACTTAACTCTGAGTTACACGCTTCCATAAACACATCAAAAGTACCGTCGTCAACCGTTTTATGAAGGTACTTGTACTGAGACAATCAGTTCAGTCTCACAGGGCAGAAGCATTTCACTTTAATACGCCTCTAAAAATATATTTAACAAATTTTTCCATCTGAAATATAAGGTTTATCTGATATTGCTGTCAAAAGTTAATTATTTAAATAGTCTTAGTCTTTGACAACCTGTCACCATTATTTAAAAACTTATATTTAATTTTTTACAGTTGTGGACATTTAATCTATAAAACAAACAAATAAATTCTAAGATCTTCTAAGTTCAACATTTAAAATCTGCTCTTAATGCAGATAAGAAGGACAAAATCTTGGGCTTCATTTTTGTACAAACCTCATTTCTAATGAATATGGGATTTTGTGTAAAACAAATAAAAACAGATAAAAATGATTTGAAAATCCTTTTCAGTTGGATACACTACACAGAGAAGATATTTAATGCTCAAACTGATGAGATATTTTTTTTTATCAATTTCACTCATTTTGTATTTGATGCCTGCAAGTTGATCCAAAAAAGCTGGAGCAAGGACATGTTTACCACTGTGTTTGGGAACTGAGGACACTGATTGTTGAACTGCTGGTGTTGTAACATGTACAAAATGTCGCTTGGCATTGTCTTGGTGAAATAAGCAGGGACGTCCCTGAAAAAGACGTTGCTTGAATAGTGGCAGGTGTAACCTGTATGTACCTCTCCAGATTTATGGTGCCTTCACAGATGTGCAAGTTACCCATGCTATGGACACTAGCTCATTCCCATACCATCACAGATGCTGGCCTTTGAACTAAACACTGATATAATCCGTTGTCATTTTTCTTCTGCTCAGAGGACATGATGTCTATGTTTTCCAAAAATAGTATGAAATATGGACTTGTCAGACCACAGCACACTTTTCCACTTTGTGTCAGTCTGTCTCAGACGAGCTTGGGCCCAGAGAGCGGGTGGTGTTTCTGGGTGTTGTTAAAATATGGCTTTCGCTTCACATGGTAGAGTTCTGACTCACACTCATAGATGTAGCAATGGACTGTATTAAATGACAATGGTTTTCTGAAGTGTTCCTTTACCCAAATGCAACTATTACCCAAATGGTAATATCATTTACAGAATGTTGGTTTTAAGTGCAGTGCCACATAGGGGGTCAAAGGTCACTGACATTCATATAATATAAGACATCACGTATGGTAATTTGCCTTTGAATGGCCTATTACTTACAGATAATGAATTATTTATTGATTAATCAATAAATTTATCTGCAAATTCCTTTTAATGGAGTCATAATTTGGTTGCCGTAAGGTTGAATCTTTGGTATTGCCTTTATCTTAATGTTTTCAACTCAAACACCACAGTGCAGTAAAACATTTCCCTTATATCTTCACTGCATTCAGTTTTATCTGTAATTGATTTCCAGTCTAAACGTTTGTCTTGATTCACTGCCAAAGAGGAGTGACTCTCTTACAACATATCAGAAACAGTTACTGTGTGCTGTTACGTAACACTCCTGAATGTACAGACACAAACATCTGACTGTTTATGGTTCAGTGGTGCGATCCAGTCTGGATTCAACACAGGAGCAAAGGTATTCAGTCAAACCTCAGAATCTCTGTTGCAACTGAAGAGCAGTGAATTTGAAGTAGCTATCTGCAATACTTTGTTATTCCTACATCACAAATCAGCTGTTGCATGTATCTCAAAGTGTCAGGGCCAGTCAGCACAAACAACGATAAGGGAGTCCCATTAGAAACCAGGAGGGACAGGAAGCAGTCAAAAGTGTGACTTATTCCTGCATGAAATGATGACAGCAATTGAACATTAGGTGTCTCTGACTCTGTGATTTCACATAAGGGAGAGAACTTCAGAAACATGCTGTAACATTTTTAACACTGGAAACCTTTAAATACTAAGAGAGCCTTGTGTTTGATGTTGCCATATGAAAACAGATTTCTGTATGAAAAGTCCATAGGACGTTACAAGAGAATTGATGAAGAATTGGTTGGATAAGCAGAAACAATAATGGCATAGGCATCAATAGAATTTTATCAATTCCCATCTCTAGTACCAGTGACATGGTCCAGTAATATGTTGTTACTAATGAAAGTACAAAAGAATTAGCAACAAAAAGCCCCAAAATCCTTCTTTTTGCTGTATGCACTGTTGTTTCTTGTGTTGTCCTTAGAACAGAATACTTAAGCAAAACAAAAAAATCAAAGTTCAATATTTGATACTTTTCTTGTTTTAGTAAACAATAATATCTGCCTATTTTTTTGTGCCTCTATGAGGTGTACAAGTGCCAGACAGTCAAAGGACAGTGATGGGTCAAGAAGAAGACCAGAGTAGCTTTTAGTGATTTTGTGTTTGTTGGAAATATTTTTTCTTTGATAATGCTGCTAAATTTAAGATGACAGTGACCTTGGCCTTTAACCTTTAAACCCTAATCAGTTCAACCATTAACCAGAGTGGACATTTGTGCAAAGATTAAGGAAAATCCCTCAAAGGATCCTTGAGATGATGTGTTCATGTACAAGGGATGAATTGTAGACCAAATAACCTTGGCCTTTGACCTTCAAAATCTAGTAAGTTCATATTCAGTCAGAATGCACATTTGTGCATAGATTGATATTGCATAGAATATCCCCCAGTTGTGTTTGTTGTTGCTGTTTTGTTCTTTAAGTTTTGATCCTAATGTCCCATCACTGTTTGATTTATGTTTTTTGTATTATGTTGCCTGTGCTAAAAAAAAAACATTTTGATGTAATTCTCCACAAGGCAGTGGTGGACATAAGACCAAATGACCTCAACTTCTGACCCAAATCCCCCAAAATCAAATAAACTATTTTTCTGACAGGGTTTAAATTTGTGAAGAAGTATGAAGAAAATATTGGGTGGTTTTAAGACAGGTATGAATACCAAACAGTGCATATAAGTGGCAGTATCTTCCAATATTGGATAATTGAATGTATTTGCCAGTATTTTGGTGACATCTAGGCAGTATAAGAAAGTTTTCATAAATTTTTTGGGGTTACATTTCTGTCCAACACGTCTGTCTCATGGAACAAAAGTACTTTTGTAAAGCCCAGGCACTATTTTTCATTAACACTGATCATCAGAAAACAGGTGGTATCAGTCATAAAGCATCAAATAATTGGAAATATTATGAAGTATTGAATTGTCTTTTAATTCTTGGTTCATTTATCATTTACAGAATTCAATGCCTCCCATAAGGGGGTAAAGGAGAAAGCTTTCCAGGGTCAAGAGCCATCAGGGGCCCACAAAGAGTAAGCAGAGAAACTGTCAGTCCTAAATTCAAGCAATAATTATATATTTAAAAAAAAAAACTTTGCCCTTACCAACACTTACCAAAGCAAGAAATATATACATTTTTTTCTTTGCCACTTATTTGCATCCTCTGTTTAAAATAATCTACGCCTTTATTTTTGTAACGGTTATGTTTTTGGTGTGCATAGTGAGTCTGAATCAGACAATTAATTCATGACATATGGCAAGCATTCCATTATTTACAAAGATGATCACTGGCATTAGTATCCTTATCTGGCCCTCTGTTCTTAGTTGCAGTAAAAAAAAAAAAAAGTTCTGCAGTTAAAAAAACTCACAAAAACCTGAAAAATATGATAGATGGGTAGAATTAAGTTTTGGGTCAGTAATGACCATGTATAGACATCCCTGAACCAACCAGGGGCCCTTATATGGGCCCTTTCAGGGACCCATCCATGTCTGTGGGCAGCCCTGACTATGCTGCAGTTGAAAATGTGAAGCATTTTTATAACTTTTTAACAATTTATTATAGCAGAGAAACAGTTACCCTGTGAATCAGCTTGTGTAGATTATAATGTACCAGTGCCATAATAACATAATCACTCTGCATTAGGGCTTTTGTTGTAGGAAATAAAAGCAAACATTCAAGCTGCCTACAGTGAGGGTACCTTGAATTGCTTCAGTACAGTTCATGGTAAAGAACATAAAAGAACGAACAAATGGAGCCATCTACTGGACGAAACTTGAAAGTTCCTCCCATCTTGTAAAAGCTTTTTATTCTCCATCCACAGTGACAAAAAAACAGATTTTTACTGTTTCTGCTCATTTACAGTCTCTGACAGACTGCTGATTTATCAACACACAGGAGACTTAATTACTCCTCAGGGCTGAAGTGGAGCAGTCGTTGAGGTATAGAGGAGTCATTGTGAGTACGTGGAGTGGTCTGAAAGTGAAAACAGCTCAAACACAGACGGCCTTTCAGCTACAGTCTGGACTCTGCTGTTGCTCTGAGGATCTCTCCCCTGTGATCCTGATCCAGTAAGAAAAAAAATCCTTCTTCTCTCTGCCTGAGGGTGGCAGCAGTGTAGTACTGAAGGGCCCAAAGCAGAAGCTCAGGAAACCCAAACATAAATTTTTATCTTTAAGATAAGGATTCACAACTTCTGACATATACCTTTGTCTGGGACATTAGGAACTGTGTTTTAACAGCAGCTTCTTTTGAGTGATTCTTTCAGTGTGAAATTGTATTAAGACTTATTATGATTGTTCTGCTGTAAACAGAACTCCTCTCATTTCTCTAATGATTAATTGGCTGAAAGTATATGGGATTTTAGAGAAGCCTTTTGGATAAATATCTGAAACTGAAAGTGCTCCTGGAGCACAAACCTCCACCAATGCATTTGCTTCTGTCTTGGCAATGTTATTAGCATAAATGTGGAAAACTTTTGCGCCATGTTAAGAGACAAATAAAATAAAATAAAATAAAATAAAAAGTCCTGGATCCGCCTCCGGATTATGAACAAGCTCTAACTGACTGGTCCTTGGCCTTTTTTGACGTATTTCATCTAATTCCATTCATTACTTTTTGAGTTATCTTGTTAACAAACAAACTAACAAATGCTCGCTAAGACACAACCTCTGTGGTGGAGATAATAAGGTCAGTGGTAAACACATGCATCCAAGATTTGAATGTTTCAATTTTAAACATAAAAACCATCTGATAAAACTTCCCTTCTGAATTTTAAAGCATTGTTGTGTTTTTAAAAGGATGGTTGCTAACACACTGCTAACAAGGACTACACAAATGGTCAGGGACCTTAATTAAGTCATTTCTCAAAGTTTTTGAATGATGACAATATATACACACCACACGGCGACATGTTGGCGCAGCAGGTAGTGTGCATGCCTCACAGCAAGCAGGTTGCTGGTTTGATCCCTATGTCATTTAGGACCATTCTGTGTGGTGTCTGCATGTTCTCCCTTACATGCATGGGTTCTCTCTGGGCACTCCATAAATCAAATACATGCTTGTTAGGTTAATTGGTGACTCTAAATTGCCCTTAGGTGTGAGTGTGAGCTTGAATGGTTGTCTGTCTCTCTATGTGGCCCTGCAATTGGCTGGTGACTGGTCCAGGGCTTGCCCTGCCTCCAGCCTAATGTCAACTAGGAGAGTCTCCAGCTCCCTGTGATTAGCAGTATAGATAATGGATGGATAGATATAGCTACACCATAGCCGCAGTCATGGGTACCATCTTGATCAGGCCATTAGATGAAGGGTTTCTTCACTCAGTCCTGTGGTGTTATATGGTGAAAATGAACCATCATGTTGTAGTTCCATAATTGCTTGATGGTAGCTATTTATTCTCACAGATTATGTTTGAGCCTAAAAATAATGGAATTTAGGTGTCTTCATGAAAATGATTATAATGAACAAAACATGTAAGTTTCAAGACTTTCTGTTTTCAACCGACTGTATTATCATCAATGATCCCCAAACACTGTGAAAAATCCAATAGACCTTAGTCGAGGGAGCCTGCAGGATACTAACTTCCTGGCAGGCCTCACAAAAATAAGGCAGCAAGCTCCTGGGTTGAAAATGAAGGCCCTTGCATAGGTGCATAAAGGCTGTAGTTTTTGGAGTGTCCTCTTGAGGCTGGCTGCACTAACCCTGGAGGTGAATGTGAGCGGGAAAAAGACAGATTTTCCAGCCTTGATAAATATTTTACAGTCTGATTCAAAAATGTTTTTCGGTCTCACAGTTAGGGGGTGGAATCATTATTATATTGCATCCGTTTTTTTTGTTTGTTTGTTTGTTTGTTTTTTAATTCTAAAAAATATTTAGGATTTATTTTTGAAATGAGGACATGATTGACATGGCTGCACATCCATGCAGAGTTGCGACTGGGCAAATGGCCTTAAATCCCCCCTCAACACAGCCTATAGGTCTGTGATGAGCTTAAGTCTGTTATTGAGTGCAGACAGTATGGCAGCGTTCATTGCCAGGCATCCACAGGGTCCAAACATTTGATAACCAAACAAATGACGTCACATGGCTTTGCCCAATTCTCTCACAGTTTATGACAAAAACACATAATTCTTGCACCACTGTATGTATGAATGAATTTTGCTTATTTCATCAGGTTATGCTGCCACCTGCTGGCCGTCTCAGAACACTACAAAGCTATGTGGACAGAAAAACAGAAAACTAGCTTCTTTTACAAAACACCAAATATGACTGATAGTGACATTAGCATCAAAGGAAAAATAGTGGCATCCCTGCACTTTGTGTTTTTTGCTCTCCAATTAAGTTTCCCCTCTTTTTCTTCTGCTTATTTGAGGCCATTTCAATGTTTGGCAGCTGAAGTTTGTATTGTGGTTGACATTTTTCAAAGCTGTTAATGCATATACTGAACTTAAGTTGTTTACCTAAGTTGCGTTTAAATAGTTCGGAGAGTTTTGCACTTGTCAAGTATTTTTATTAATTATTGCGTCAAAATTCATCAGCTCCTGCTTTTAAGATTTTAACCCCCACATTTAGCATCAGCAATAACAGCTAACAGTCGCTGCTACAGACTACATGACCTTGAACGTCTTTACTTGTCGATAATAACTTGATTAGGTTGAACCTGTCTAACTTGTACCCGCAAAGTAATTCACTCGAGCTCGTGAGGTGGCAGAGACTGGGCATGCTCAGGCCGGTGGGGAGGGAGGAAGAGGAGGGGGATGAAGAGGAGAGAGAGAGAGAGAAGAGTTGAGATGTGAGTGAGCTGAGGAGGACGAGAAGAAGCCGATCAGGATCTGTCCATTTAACGGCATCACGCCTGTTAGAGCTGACGGAGAAAACACCGTCAGAGTCTTATTCCTATACCTCCGTACGATACTCTGTCTCTCTGCTCACTCACAGGCTGGAGCTGCGGGATAAATGTGCACCGCAGTGTCTCATTTGCAGCATCTCATTACCTCTGGACCAACACTGCTGCTACTGCTAAATCATCTCATCTCCTGGTGAGTAAACATCTCCTCTGTCTCAGTCTCCTTCGTGTTAGTGCAGTCATGTCTGGTGCATTATTATACTGCTCAGTCTCTCTGCGTCTTCAGCGCGTCGTTCTGCAGGCTCACATCCCATCACATGCAGTAAACACAAGTTAAAGGCTGCACGTACTGTGGAGGGTCTCTGCATCGGTGAGACAGACATCTGGACCTGTAGGATGCAGAGAAAGGTCATACAGAAATATTGAGTCTTGTCATTGACGCAGCTGTGCGTGACTTTCAGCCTGCAGACACAGAAGGAAGTTTTGCCCTTGGCAGTGAAAGTTGGCACGGTGGAGTGTTTTATCTGTCAGGTGAGTTTGTACGTGAGGAGGTTAAAAAGAAGTTTGGCTCACAGGTCAGCGCAGAGCTCATCACTTTGAAGACTCACCTTTCACTAATAAAGAGATAAGGTAATTTGGGCTGTCAGTGGGATATGTTTGGGCATTATATAAAGCTTTAAAGGGATAGTTCAGTGTTTTGAAGTGGGATTGCATGAATTTTATGAAGTAAGTAAATAAACAAACTACAGTAATTCTGGTCAGCTCTGCTCCTGTAAGGATAAAACTGGCTTGGAAATCGGCCTTTACATTGCAACAGATGGGGTCAAGAGCACTTTACAAATAATTACGTTTTAGATGAGGACAAATGAAAAAAGTCTTTTAGTAGATTTTACACTAAGCACTATACTGTTTAGATAATATATTTATTTTAATAATAATGATTATAATAAAGGGCTTTTCAGAAACTCACATTGTACACTGGGTAAAAGATCTTCTGCCTTTAATATTTGACTTCATATACTGCACACCAGCAACCCCCCTACCCACCTGCAGGGAATACTCCCTGCTTCGAGTAACAAGCGCGAAAAACCCTGTCAATGGAATTTTCCGGACAGGCATCATTATCAGGATAATGTCAGGATAATTATCATTATCCTGATAATGTCCGGGTAGCATGTGTGAAAAGTACTTAAGTTGTAAGCTCTTGGCCCCATCTGCAGCAACAGTCTAACTTTGGTGTCTGTTCTCTTCTTTCGGGGGCAGAGCTGACCAGAGTAGCTATTGTAATTACTTTGACATGAACTCCAAAATTAACCAAAATTGACCCGTTCTTTTCATGGTGACTGCCCATTTGCGTTAGAAACAGGTGTTAGCTAGAAAAACTCATTATGGTGCATTTGTACATTCTAAAAATATAACAGCCATCATATGGGATATTTACAGCCAAAATATCAACAGTTAATTGGCAAAATTTGTCATTTCTGCTGATACCCATAATCACCATTTTAAGCAATTATCTTCTGACACCGATTTTGTTTTCACAGTGTTGTGCATCCCTAGTTTATCCTGAATAGGGGCTCATAGTTTAGGTATTTTAATTTATTTGATTAAGGAAGAAATTTTGTAAAAATTATATAACATGGATACATGTTTGATGCTTCATAGGCATAGGCACTACCTGCTGTGCCACCATGCTGCCCCTTAAAGTAAAAAGGTATTTAAGGAAAAATAAACCAGGAGTTACTATCTACTTGTTAACTAGCAATTTAGCAACTAATGCTCAACTTACAGGTAGGTCCTTGTTATCTGCTTGGTTCACTGGCATTTAGTTACTTATTAACAGCCCGTGATAACTATAAGTTATTTACTCATTCATAACAGAAATATTAAGCTATTTTTTGCACCTTATTGTAGTGAGCCACTGATTTTTTTGAAGCATTACAGATGATTATGGCATCTCTGTCACATTACTCTTCAATTTTTGTTTGCTTGCAGAATAATGTTGTTTCTGCAGAAAAAGTGACATCTTTATTGATTTGTTTATTCCCTGATTAGACTAGCTTAAAGTAAAATGTGGTCGCTGAAAGTATTGTATCCAATATAAATTTAACATAAATTAAATTCTAACCTTAAAATGTGAGATGATGATATTGGCAGAAAACTTGCAGCCACTTATCTATCTCTTCAGCTTTTTTTGAAGCAAAATAATCTTTTTGTTGGTCCTTTTAGAAAGTACATGACTCATACATGAGTATTTTCATTGTGAAGTACTCAGAATAAACATGTTAAACATCAGCTCCATTTCATTGGACAGGGTAGATGTTCAGATTTTGAAGACATTTTAAAGACCAAACAATCTATGAAGTACATAATCAGTGATTAAATTCATAAGGTACACCTGAATCTCTTACAGGATTAACAGCATCTGTATGCTAACGCATGCTCGGGGTGATAAATGACACTGCAGGAAAAGTCTCTGCAGCTCAGAGATGACGGGGCTCTGTGTCTGTTTTAGGATCCTGTCAAATGTCCCCCTGTACAAGCCAAGAGCTGATCCATTCACTGCCACCACCGTCAACGCCGTCAAGGGCACCTGGAAGCATTTTGTCTTCATTTGTTGCAGTTTATGAATCCCCCATCTGGGACTCTGTCTAGACTCTGGGCTTCTGAGTGGACGGTGGGGGTAGAAAAAAGACTCTATTCTTCTCACCTTTCCTGGAGAGAAGTCAAACACACACACACACACACACACACACACCCCACACACACATACACACACAGTCTATCAGGTCTGCAGGTTTGCTGTTTGTCAGGGCCACTCTCAGAGGACAAGCTGCTCCAGAAGTCAACTGGTCTGTGTTAGTGCTTCTTACACTGCAGATGTAGAAATCTATGTCATTGAACTGGAGGTAAAGATGAAAGTCAGGGTCCTTTGTTATTGATTAAACATTTCTAGATGTGTTTAAGGAGGAGTTTGATGAGAGACATAGAGTTGAAGGATGGTAACTTTTAAAGTTAATTCCATGGACTCTGTTGGCAAAGACTCTTTGTCCACATCCTCTCATCTTATTTAAGGCTCTCTTGCAATGATTTCAACATGTATTCTGTGTGTTGATAATAGCTACATTTTTAAATACGGTGGAACAAGCATTGCTGGTTGGGTTTTGGCGTTAGCTTGTTGTCAAAGGCATCTGTTGCACAGTGGTTTGGGCCATGTTTATTTTGCTATTTAATGGACACATGATTCTTGAGCATATGATGAATCAGACTTGTCAGAGTGTCAGTGCTCTTTCCCTGTAAATCAGTGTGCCCTGGCCAGTTGGCGCTTTGTTAATTTCATGCTAGATTTTGGTGTTATTGCAGCCACATCATTTATAACCTTGCAGAGTAGATGGACCTACCTGATTCATTGTATGAAATCCTGCAGGACCATCTTGCTCACATCCATTGTCCAACAACTTCAGCGGCTAGATGCTTAACGGCCCAATCAGGGGAAAGAGGCGGGGCTGAAGATGTGGCGTCAGCGGGAAGTGGCTGCATTTTTGAAAACAGTGGCGGCTTCTGAAGCGCTCTCCGTGGATGCGGCAATATCTGCGGTTATATCAGAAATGGACTCAATTTCTTCTTTAAAAGAGGACCAAGGAGCATCACTTAAACCTCTCTCATGGGAAATCATGCTTTTGCTCTTCTCCGGACTGGGGATCACTGCTGGGAAACTGGGAGAGAATGTGAAAATCCTCCGCGGATGATGCTGGTTAGTCTATGGTTGTCATGGTTACTCAGCGATACCTGGCGAAATATGCTCTCCTCAGAAGTTTACAGGGAGAGAATGTGAAAATCCTTCGCGGATGATGCTGGTTAGTCTATGGTAGTCATGGTTACTCAGCGATACCTGGCGAAATATGCTCTCCTCAGAAGTGAACTGGGAGAACTTGGTGGGGATTGTCGTTGACGAGGTCCATGTCTCATATAAGTGGTAAATGATACATCTATGTGGTATAATTCGATGTTAGACGATAGTCTAAGGACTGAAACGTAGTGTAAGCTAACAACAAGGTCGAGCTACTATGTCATACTGTGGCTTGATATGGATTGGTCTGTGATGAGTGTGGCAATCGTCCAATCACCTGCTGCTGTTGTTTTTGAAGGTTCTGCCCCTGAAAACATTTTTGAACAGCTCTTTCCCAGATGGACTAGTGAAATATTTCCGTGGCGCCAGGTTTCCTGGCGTGTCAGGTTTCATCATTTAGTTCCTCACTTTTTGTTGTGCCACTAAACTCACAGAACACACACAGAACAGTGAATTAAAAATGTTAACACTCAGATTAAAGTTGTATTTCACCACAGAATTCCCTCAACATCAGGAATGATAAAAGATTTTACATCACTGAAAACCTTAGGTGTTCCTGACTGATTATTAAAATCTCAGGGTAAACCTGAAAGGATCAGACAGGTTCATGATTTTTAAAGCTCTGTATTCTAATCATCAAATGAAGGTTATTAACTGATTTTCTTAGCTGGAATTCATAATACATGTGCAAAACACACTGGACAGCCTGTATCAATACATGTGCGCACAAACAGTCATTGATAGCATTCGTAATTCTGTAAAAAATATTATGTACAGTGTCCTAACTGATTGCAAACATCGGATATTGCATTGCATCATATAACATAACAAGCTGGTTGTCAACAATCATCTGTTAAAAGTGTAATTTCATGCCCTTTTTTTTCCCATCAAAGTTCTCCTCAAAGTTAGCTCTCTATGAGCATACAAATTTTCTCCCTCAGTGTGAAAAGTGGAAGTCAATCATTTCACTCACCGAAACAGATGAATGCTCCACTATATCCATCATGTTAAACAGATAAACAAGCTCTGCTGAGTGAGAACATCCAGAAAAAAACAAGTTAACCCTTTCTGCTCCTCATTCGTAGCTTCTTGTTAATGTCAATGCACGCGACAGAGGAAAAAATATAAGTGGGGTGCTGAGATAAAAAAAATTGCACTACATCATGCACATATGGTTTAATGAAATTAGCCTCATATTATTGGTAACACTTGCACCCATCATGTTCAGTTAGGGTACGGTATTACGCGTGCTGGAGAGCACACAGAGGGGTATCCTCAGGGTCACAGACAAAACTCCATTTGAATTTATCAGTGCTCTCATATTTAACTATGGAGGAGGTGTGCAAGTGTGCATCCTGTACATTGTCTACAGGGAACCAGCTCAGATATGTCTTTATTACCTGCCATTATAAAGAAATATGTATATATGAAGTGCTGGTCGAGATACAACTCATCATATTTCTTCCTGAGATAAGACTCCCCTGTCCCCAGCTGGGCTGTGAGACAAACTCAGGGAGAATTCAATGGCAGCTATCCTGAAATATTCTAGAAATTTTCAGGAATGCATATTGTGAAAACAACATTGAGGTAGATATGACTTAGCTTTGCTGCAGACTACAGCTGTAATTTATGATCTAATGTAAAATATCAAATTGGACCTACTGGCATTTGGGTTTTCCACTTTTATATTGCACATAATTGAAAAGGGAAGCAGCTTAATATCTTATTCATAAGAAAAGAGAAAAGTCTCTCCTAAGGGAAAAGCAGTGCATCTGCATTTTTTAACTGCTGCATGGAGTATGTATCACTGACTTTTTGGATGGATTAGTTGTCAGCCTGAAAAGACACGAAAAGACAATAAAAGAAATGGAAACCTGCACAACAGAGCAAGCTTTAGAACTTACGACCCTTTTCTCCAGTTTTCATTTCTGCCATGGCTGTAACTCCAAGTCAAATGTAGGGCAGTAAAGCTAAGCATTAATCTTTTAGGTTCTGAGTGCAAAAATTCAGAGGTTGACATCAGTGGTTTGAAATGGTGAACAACATGAACACTAGGAGATCTTGCTTATGTTTGTAACAGTGAAGTTTGATCCAAGGCCAGACCAAAACTCATCTGTTTTTTTTTTCAGCTGAATAGTGACAGACAGTATGTAAGTAAATATATCTTCCTATAAAGAAATACCAAATAGTTGTAACAACACCAGTAGTATTAGATCTGATACAGTTCTCGTGAAAATCAGACAGTACTGATGGGTGTTTGATTCCATGGCAACAACGATAGTAGTCCTAGACATCCATAATTTGTCCATTTTTGATTGCTGTAATAAAAAAAAATTGACACACTTTTTTATCTTTTAAATGAAGAACAAATAACAACCCTACAAACTTCTCAACAGAAAGAAAGTCTTTGCTCCACTTTCAAAATGGTCTGCCAAGAGTTTGTTTTACGAAGTGGCTCACGTTCTGTCCTTTGCACCATGGCAGTAGCACCCAACATTATCTGATTTGCCCTTCATGAATTAGTTTAATGTAACGGTTGTCCAGTCAACTGCAGGGTACGCTTTTGAAAGGTCCTGCCCATTCCCAAACACTTTCTATGAGCTCTTTAGCAGATTGACTTGTGAAATTTATTGGACAGTCCATCTGGCATGTCAGGTTAAAACTGTACAAAAAAATTGGCAACCTTCACATTTTAATGACTGGTGGAATCAAAAAGTACAGAAACGTAATGATCTTCTGAAATAGTTCTAACCAAAATGCCACATCCATCACTTTATGTGGTACACCCATTCAACTGTTAACACAAATAGCTTTTCAGCCAATGACATACCAGCAACTTAATGCATATAGATATGGTCAAGACCACCTGCCAGTGGTCTCTCTGAGCAACAATATGGGATATGTGATTTACATTTAGCATGGTATAGTTGTTTGTGCCAGCCTGGTGTGAGTATTTAAAAAGTGCCACTGTGCTGGGATTTTCACACACATCCATCTCCACAGAAAACAAAGAATTGTGCAAAAAGAGAAATTATCCAGTTCTTCAGATGAAAAAAAAAACCTTGCTGATGCCAGAGGTCAGTGGAGAGTGGCTAGTGGCATTCCTAAATCCACAATTTGTCAAATCTTTTAAGTGGATGGGCACCCACGGCGCGCACCACTCCTGTCAGCTAAGACCAGGAAACTAAAGCTCACCAAAATTGGACAATAAAAGGTTAGAAAAATGCTGCCTGGTCTGATGAGTCTTAATTTCTACTACAACATTCAGATGTGGGGTCAGAATCTGGCATAAACAACATGAAAGCTTGGATCCATTCTGATTAGCTCAGGCTTGTGGTGGTAATTTTGTATGGGGGATAATTTCTTGGCACACTTTTGGCCCCTTAGTAAAATTAAACATTGTTTAAACTCCACAGCCAACCCATGTTGTTGCTGACCATGTCCATCCCTGTAAGATCACACTTAACCCAACAGATCAGCATATTTGTGCACCTTTGACAGTATGAAGGACTTTTCCTGCTACTTTTTTTTTACATAAAAACAATAAATTACCTTATATTGGGTACTTTGGACTGCTATTTTTGTTACCATGATAGTGATTTTAAATTCTCACTATACTATATATACTGTAGATCGTATTGTTACCAAGTACCTTGATTTAGAATGATCTGTATATGTCTAAAAGACTTGATTTAGCACCAAAACAAACCACTTTATACTATCCACTTTTCAGTCTTAAGTAAGCTTAATCTTTTGCTTTAAAATTCAGCAGTGTTCTTAAATTTGACACAACACTTTAAAGGCAGGGTTGGTAGTCACAGAAAACTAGCATGAATTTGAATGTAGCATCTCCTCCGTCTAGCCCCTCCCCCTCCCTCCCTGGAGCTCCTCCAAAACCACGCCCCCGCTCACATGCACGAGTGCTGCTGATTCACGTCCATATGACGACTCAAAACCGGTCCTCAGCACGTTGTTTTTTGTTTTGCACTATGCCAAGTCATGTCTCACTCAGCGGTAAGAAAACACCAAAACATTATCATAGTAGAGTTAAAAAAACAAACAAACAAACATGGCAAGTTAGTTAGTACTCACAACCTGATGTTGACTCTCATTTTTGCCCTGGCTTTGTTCAAATTCTTTTTTTTTTCGGCCCTCTCTGCATCCATCTTTCTTTTCTTGCTCTGTTTAGTAGGAGGAGCGGTTACCAGTAATCGGGGTATAGGTAGTTTCTCTGCCATTCTCCATCGTACTTGAACCCCTTAGCTCGGGATGCGCATTATGCACATTGAATCAGGGTCACTGCACGTCAGCAAAATGTACGTGCAGAAGGTGGGCAGAACGGCAATACGGGATTTGATTGGTTTAATAAATTCAGTCCAAATCGCTGTGATTGGTTGGTGTTTTCCCTGCTTTACTCCTGCTGTAGACAGCGGGTATTTTTCGCTTTCTTTTAAGAACACATCATGCATTGATTGCCATCGAGACATAACGATCATCTTAACCAGTATAACAAAAAGTGTATCTAAATCTGATTACCAACCCTGCCTTTAAATGCAGGTCATGAAAATTGAAAAGAGATTATGATGCACGAGATAATGAGCCACGGTAATCTGAGTTCTTCCAATTAAACAGAATATGAGCAGTAGAAGAGCTGACAGTGTGTTTATAGGTGTGTGTTTCATCATTCTGTTGCAAACTGGGATCATTTAGCATCCAAATGTTTGTCCTAATGTCTTCAGCTGACTGCAGAGAATGAATGATCTGAGGGACAAAGTTTTAAATAATTCAGAGGCAGAAAGCATGGAAAGTTACTGTAGGAAAGGATCATCATTGATTATATGGCGAATTTCAGGCCTCTATACAAAGAGTAGTCTTATTCAGTGTTTGAATGAATGCCTGAACATGACTGACAGCATCACAAAGTTAGCTTTTTTAACAGCTATATGTATTTCTTTTAGGTATTTAAAGACTCAGTGACGTTGGTTCTTAGTATAACATCTAAACCCTCTGATGACTCACTTTTCCCTCTGCCTGTGAACTCAACTGTAGGAATATAAATGTATTATACAGGAGTATGGAATAAAGCCAGTACTGAGAGGTTCAGATTTGTAAATGTATTGTTGTTTTATTATATGAAATTCATTTAGTTTGACTTTAATGAGCACGTATCTGGCCCTTTTGACTCTTTGCTTTTTTGTAGAAAGAGACTATGTTTGCTTGTATTGAGATTTACATTGACAACAAACATCAGACTTATTTTCTAAAGTCATAAAGATACAGCTGTGTCGATGTACCGAAGCAGTCATATTTAAGGAAAGAGTGGTAAACCAACAGCCATTAATTCAAGCCGACAGTTCAGTAGATTTTGCATGTGTATGGAAGCTAGGTATACTTAATATTATCAGATCAACATCAGTATTGGCAGATATTGCCTCAAAAGCTGATCATCAGTATTGGAAGATTTGAACATTTTTGCCAGTATTTACAGCTGATGTTTTGGCAGTACATTCTGAACATACATATCCCATATTAGCTGTATTATCATGTAAAGGATGTTTTATAGACAGGAAACACAGCAGATGTCTCGATGGCGTGTGTTAGAGCTCTGATATCAAAGTGGTCAGCTCTAACAATGTTTGGTTTCCCATCAGCTCTTATTGGGAGATCGAGACCATCAGCCTGCTCCCTGTCTCATACTCGTAATGGTGCTGAGGAAAAAAACATTAGTGACCAGTGCAGTCTTGAATTACAATTTTTTTTCTCCATCCCACCTGTTTTTATTTCTTCCTACACTCTCCCACTCTCTGCTCTCTCTCACTATCTCCTGGTTACTGTCTCTGCTTTTTTTTTTTTAGCGCTCACTGTCAGTTTTTTGGCCATTTTTGCTTCAAAGATTGAGCAGATTTTACAAGTTTGACTTTAAAGTGTCTGTAATGAAGAGCTATATCGTGTGTTTTTCTCCTCAGAGCCCAGAATACATAGGGAAGGTGTGGAAGTGGGAGTATTTAGGAGGTGAGAGTTCTGGCAATGAAAGGGGCCTTGTTAGCGTTTGGACGGGAACGGGCTTGTGTGATGATGGCGAGCATTAGCATTTTACAATCCTGCTGTGTTACCGTATAATGAGCGGTCGTCTGCCTCTATAGCCGCTCCAATCTGTGAGGTTTATTTTTCTCTGTATGTTGGCTGCTTTACAGATGGAACGCTTTGCAGTGGCCTGGATCCTGTGTGATTAATGAAACACAAATCTGTCGTAGAGACGAGTTCTCCTCGCTCTACGTGCTGAAAAAGCGTCTCTGTTTGAGATGCCAGTCACTCAGAGAGAGTGTAATATGAGTACAGGGAGACAGGATTCACTTTTGGCTGTTTGGTAACATTTAGATGCCAGTAATCGATTTTTTTCTTGGAGCTTGATAGCCCACAATGCCCTGCAAAGTGTCCAGCAGCAAGTGAAATCACAGATTATCTGATTCCAAGTACTTTAATTGCAGAGAGGAGTTACATAAATCACAGGCTCTGTAATGCTCTGCTAAATATTTGTAAAGCCTCATTTGAGTGTAAAAATCCCTGCTTAAAAAAAGAATATTCAGATAATTTGGAACTTTGATCTGTCACTTATGGGGCCATGTTTTGATGGCGAGAAGTGCATAATCTAAAAGTGCATAGTTTCTAAAGCGGTTTGGGGCGTATTGGTTGATGTTTTTTCTTTTTTTGATGACGCAAACTCAGTACAAAGCTAGGTTCAATGTGCATAGAGGATGGATGTGTTCTTGCTGCCATATTGTGTTATGGGTAGAACATGAAACTATCCAATCAGCTCTCACTGTGTGCACTGGTTGGCTTGTGTTTTGCTATTTACACAGTAGATTACGCAAAAACAACTGGACAGATTATAATTGACTGACATAAAACTTTCAAATTTTTATGAGGGGTATAGTTTACCAATTTATAAACACTAACACAATGCAAGTCATAGTGACTTGCTATGTATTCTCAGCCAGACATGTTGGTGACAGAGACTTAGCAGTGAAGAGATGTTAAAGAGGACGATTCAATTTGATCCTCCAAATGTCTCCCCAATGAGTTTATTTTTAAATCCCCATCGATCAATGGCTTCCATTGTTTGTCCCTTTTGGACACAAGTTAACCCACAAAGGTCGTCATTGGTGGAGGTGATCAGCATGGCCTCCTAATGTGATTGTCCTTAATGTTATTTGCCTGAAATAAACCAGAGAGAGTTGTTATTGTAGAGAGATTCTCTCTTTAATACTCTCCTCCGTGTGGAGTGCTGACTCTGCTTAAGGTAAAAGCTGGCTGCTGATGGTTGGTGCATTCTGCAGAGAGGAGCTGCTGCTGATGGCTACCTGTCATTTTAACCTGCTGCAATCACTCACATACACTAGGACAGTTTTAGTTATTTGGAGACTTCAGGTAAAGACAAATATGAAGCCCAATCATAGCAAGTGAGCAAAGTATTTTAGGCTCCTTAAACACAGTAATCTTTAATTTTTGTTACCAAAATAGAGAGAGCATTGTCTACATTGAGCAGAAAGGTTGTAAGGAATTTCAATTTTTTTTTCTGATTTCCAGTTTTAAAAATGTATTTTTCTTAATAATTTGCTTCAGTTTGTACTTATATTGTTGCCAACCTATTTCCCCATAAAGACAGTGTAGCATTAAAGTCTATTAATTCTTGAAATAGCAGGAAATTTCTTGTATTAAATTGTATAGATTGCACTAGTAATTTTGCAATATTTGTACAAAATGAGGTACATTATCAGTTATCTTCATTATCAAGTCTTTGGAAAATCTTACCAGAATCTTTTTAATCATGGTGAATGTGTACAAACTTAGAGGCAGATACTCAAGCACAAGCATTTTTTCTATATTATGTTCAATCTCAGGGAATGAACATGGTGCAGAGTTAACTTTGACTTATGACCTCTAAAATGTAATGAATTTGTCGTTTGGTCAGAGAAAACAAATTTGAGAGGTTTGACAGAGATCCCTAAAAGCTTTGTTGAGATATCACATTCACAAGTCAAAGATGACCAAGAGACCCCTTGACCTTGACCTGAAACATGTCCTCCATGTCAGCCTCAAGTCAGAGAAGACATTTGTTCATAGGCTGATAGAGATCCCATGAAGTGCTTTTCAGATATCAGGTTTGAAAGATTTAGTCCATGCTGGATGTATAGATGGATAATCCCAAAGACATAGTTCAGTCAGTCTTGGCCGTCGCTGGTGCAGAGGCATAGAGAACCTGCACAGAAATGTCAGCACGGCATTGTTTGGACAAGAAGTCACACATTTGCCTAATTGTCTGTTATTTTCACACATTTTAGCATAATCTAGCTCCAAAATGTTAGGCTTTTTCATTAAATTATTACCTTTGTCATTTTTAATATCAACTTTAACATGCATCATATCTTGTGTCTCAAGTAGCGTTTGTTTGCATGACCTGCAGCTGCTTGGAAGAAGTGCAGACCACTGCTGCATCTCTGAGTATACCAAAATGTGAACCTAACATGTCCTTGTGTCGAATATTTTGTCAAACTAATTTAGCTGCTATGGCAGCTGCTGCTGTAAAGTAGTGGAGTCAAAGATGAGAGAAATGGAGGGGGACAATAAAGTCTGCACGATGGTGACATTGTTACCTCCACCAAGGAGGTTATGTTTTTGCCGCTGTTTGTTTTTCTGTTTGTTAGCAAGACAGATTTCGCTGAAATTTTCAGGAGATGTTGGTAATGGCCCAACTTAAAAACAATTAGATTTTGGTGGTGATCTAGATAACCGCCATTAGCAAACAATCATTTTTGCCCGATAACTGTCTAACTAATAATGACATCAACATGATTCTGAGTGCTAGGTGTGGGTTTTTAAGGTGAAGGAATCGTATTATGATGGTAACTTTATCATGGAACTATTGCTTATAGATGTAACAGCTATATGTGAGCTACCTGGGTGGAGGTTTGCGCTCTCCAAGTGCTTTCTAGTTTTTTTTAGTGGTGGGGTCTGCTGTACCTGGAAAAGATCCTCTATATTAAACCCACTAAATGGCATCTGAAACTCACAAAAGTATAATATAGACTCTTTAACATTAAATTTAGATGTTTATCTCGTATTTGATGCTCACCTATAATGACTTTATCTTGAGTTCTCTTGGAGCTCGTCCCCCTGGCATTTGCCTTCCTTTGCCTAAATGTGAAGCTACCTTTGTACCTGCAGAGACTTTTTCTTGCGCTGCGAACGCCTTGAGACTTACAAAATGACAAAGAAGAACTTCCTGCCTGATGCACGTCAATGTGAAAACTCTCCAAACTCTTCAAGGTGTTAATATGAGTAAACATAAGCGGCTTAAGCTGTAACTTTGGCTCATCTGTTTTCAGACTTCTTAGAGGAGCTGACAGGATGATTATTGTTACTCAGAGTCAGACTGATACTCATTCTCCTCACTGGAGGATGCTGCACTGTGTGAAGAGTGCCAGACTCTGCTGACTCATCAGTCACAGCTTTATTTAGATAAATGAGCTGCTGACTTCAAGGGACAAGAAGAGGTCAAAGGATAAGCAATCTCTGAATCTATCAGCTCCTGGGAACAGTTGGTGTTTCTCTGACATGCATAAGTCTTGAAATTTTCTGAACGAGCTGCACATGTGAGAACAACCAACAACATTTCACTCCAACCTAGTCCCACTCTGGCTTTATTTTTCTGCATGCCTCCTTTTAAATTTTCTCATGCCAGGATGAAAACACAGAAATATGGAAATTCAACTACAGGTAAGTTTGAAGAATGATGATGATCTAAGGTCGTGCAACTTACTGCACAACCAATTTGATCTCCCTAATGAAACCACTCCATTTTGTCTCATCAACATTTTGAGAAATTGGTTTTAAATGACCTGCAATAACATCTTGATTTTCACATCATTCCAGAAAAAGTTTTAGTCTGTTTTTTAGATCTCACCTCAGCACAATAATCCCACTAACATATTTTTATGTTAGTGGGATTATTTCTTTCTAACCCATGTTGTGGGCATCTTTGCTGAGCTGTTGCTTTTGCATGACTGGATACAGTTGATCAAAAGATTCCTTTACTTCACTTTGACCTGTGTGTTTTGTAATTAAAGGTCTTGTCCTTTACTGGCTCCAGTCATATTAGTCAGGGAAGACTCAGAGAAGAATTCTCTGTCCATCAGGGCAATAACTGCCCGAGGCTCTTTAGAGTGGTGCAGCAATGAGTCCTTAAACAGGGACGTGAGTTTTTAGCACTTCCCTCATCCCAAAGTCTATGGGATTTTAGAGTGGGCTTTTTGGTTAAATTCCTGAAATAAGGTCAATGGTAAACACATGCATATGAGATGTGACAGTTTTTTCAACAACATAGAATGCATCTAAAATTGTCCCATTTTCATATATTAAAGCATTATTTTGTCTTTAAAAGAGCAGTAGCTAACAAACTGCAAAAATGGGCAGGGACCATTATGTTATCATGCATTGCCCTGAAATAAAAGATAATACAAACTTGATAGCCAAAGCTATGAGCATCAGCTTGATCATGTCATCGGAGGGGATTCTCAAACAAGAGGCAACACTTTGACAATACTTTGAAAGTGTGGAGGCAGCTTTTAAGCCAAGCTGCCATGAACACACTGATGGAGGAAGATATGGGTTCAGAGATCAGGCCTAGATTTGAACGCACTGAGGCCACAGAGTTCAGTGAGATCCATCGTCTAATCCTTTAGTCATCAGTGCCCCAAAGGTTAGCTTCTGCTTGTTTTTGCTCTCCATACAGAGCCTTTCTCCTGCATGTGCAATAGTCAACACTACTCTGACTACTAATGTACAAGACAATGTCTGCAGTTTTATGTGGAACCTTGTATAAGAAATTAATGGATGGATATCACTCTATCCATTCATCCATCCACCCACCCATCCATTCATGAGACTCTTTAGAGATTGATCTGATCATTACACAGGCGCACAGTGAGAAACAGGAGACTCACAACACACATCAGTTGTTCAACATTCACCATAGCCGTTTTAGTATGAATGTAAAAATGTGCTTTAAAACAGAGGAAGTGTTTTTGTACATTCAAAGCTTTCATGCTTCTCTTGAATATTTCAGTGGAGTGAGAGCCAGCGTTCACCTGCTCTGTTGTTTCAGACTACAAGATTTTTTTTGTTTGAATTATAGCTCACATGCTCTTACTTTTTCCCTCTCTTCCTCCAGAGTCATAGAGTTGATATCTCGTGTATTTACTTTCGCAGGATTAAGAGGAAATATAAAGGAACTCCATGTTCTCTATTGAATTATTTAAAGCTGGCACAAAATAACATGAAGCACAGAGCTCTGACTTCACCTCCTGGAGTAAATATAGTAGCTCCACAGCATCGCCAAAAACTGTGGACATTATTGCTTTACAACCACTGTGTGGCAGAAAATCTTGTTACTAGCTGAATAAAGATTAGATGGGCAAAGTTTGAAGGACATCCTAGAATGTTTTCTTGTGATAACACATTCACAAAGGATGACCAGAGGACTTCATGATAGTGATTGATCTCTAAACCCCTGAAATCTAGTCAGTTTGTCCTTGTGATATATTCGACATTCGAGAAAACAGGATATTGGTAATTTGAAGAATATCCCTTAAATAATTTATGTGATGTTGTACCTACAAGACCCTTGAACTCAAAAGTCTTTTTAGTCAATTCTTTGGAGAAACTGGATTTTTTTAAAACAGTGTTTTTAAGGTTTTGCGTTGACAAGCGAAGAACTTCCATGTCCCTCAACTTTGACCTGTAACCTCAGAAACCAGCATTTTATCCATAAGTCAGTATGAACATTGATACACAATTTGCTGAAAATCCCTTCAAACCCTCTTGAGATCCGAAAGCAAGGTATGACCATGAGACGCCACAACCTTGACCTTTGACCTGTAACTTCAAAAATCTGATGAGTCCAGCCTTGATACCAAATGGACATTTCATTAGAGTTTAATGAAAATGCCTCAGAGACTTTCTAAGATATTGCATTCTCAAGACCCTAACTGCACTCATGTGCGGATATAATCTTCCAGTGCAGCTGGATCCGCCTGATTCTTTGTCTGGAATCAGGGAGTTCACTCTCACAAAGCTCCAAGCCAAAACAACTGAGCTTGGTCTGAAGATGCACTGCCCAGTCAGCATCTGTTAAAGCAGGAAGAGGCGAGAGCTACAGGTGTAAAGACAGCAGGAAGCTACATGTCTTACGGAGACTAGAATAGATGCTCACAGCTTCAGTAGCAGTTTTCTCAGATCAGCACTGCTTATTAAATGAAAAACAAATAACAACACTGAAAGCATTTCTAGATAGAAAGGATATTTTTGCTCGATTTTCAACTTGCTTTGACAAGAGTTTGTTGTACAAAGTGGCTCATGTTTTGCACTTTATACAGCAGTAGTAGCACCCACCCATTACAACTTCTGATTGGCCCTTAATGAATGTGATTGACAGAACGATTGTCTAATCACCTGCTGGATATGGTTTTGAGAGGTTCTGCCGTCCCCAAACACTTTCTGACCAGTGAGATATGTTCTGTATGGTCTATATTGAATTGTCTATCTGGTGTGTCAAGTTTGTGCAGATTTCCCCAAAACAGAACATCTACAGCAAAAACAGTGTTAATAGAACAATTATTTTTCAGCAACAGTAGGTCTACATCAGTGGTTTATATCCCCAACATCTAAAAAATAAGAGTCTCTCAGGACCCACTTGACAAAGCTGTACATTATTGTCAAAATTGAAATATGTTTTAAACATCATATGTCCTGGTGTGTTTGTCCATTTATATCATGTCCTGGATGTCTGTTAAGCAAAGAGTTGATTTGAGTCGAACAACAACAAAAAAAAAGTGTTCCTGTAGAAGATCAGATGCAGCTCCTTTTCCCTCCTCTTTGTAAACACTCAGATCTGAGGGGGTGGGAGGCTACAGGAAGCTATGATAATGAGCTCTGCGCAGATTGGCTGCCCAAACAAGTCTGATGGGAGGGAGGAGGAGGGATTGCAGGCCCCAGAGCAGACTTTCAAAGCTGTCATAGTGGAGGCTGAATAGCTATTGCATAATAAACCCTTGGAAGTAGAACACAGAACACTTTGAGGGTCATTTTCTGTAAGGAGACCCCAGCTCGCTTCTGTGTGAACTGAGAATTTAGTAAAAGATGTCATGTTCCTCTACTCCTCGAGCCCTTTCTAACAGCGTTTAAAGCAAATGAAATTGATTTTGAAGGACAAGGGACCTTTATCGGTTTTCATCGATAAACCCTTAGCATAGCCTACACAGCCTTATTCTTTTAAAAATGTGAACTTTCAAGAAGGTGTGTCATCTTAATCTGAGTTTGTATGATCAAATTCTGACAACTTCACAGCAGTTAAAGCCTTTGGCCCTATTACATTTCTGGAGCTGTCTGCATGTTTATTTTGAAATGTATTTACTGTAGACCAGAATGCAGTTTGGATTATATTGTAATTTAAATTGGAATTAGTGAAGCATTAATATTTAAAACAGATTTTAGATGTAATTTGACAAATGCATATTTTAGTGCGAACTGATCATCTGATCAGCCACTACCTGTGAAACAAGCCCAAATCACAGTTTTATATTTGGTCCTTTGGCCCTTATCCGCTGTAATAAATAGGCAGGCAGTAATATTTGTTTATTTACCACTGCATACAATCCTACTTTAAATGTTTTCACAAGTGATTTCCACAACTTCTCATGTTAAAAATGTGTGATGAGAATTAATCACATTCTAAATTCCTGAAAACTGAATATTTATGTGCTGGTAACTCCTGCCCCTCCTCTTTTCTTGTGTCCTGCAGGATGGTTTTACAGACATTAATGCAGATTAGACCACATGTCCACTTTTCACCGCAGCTGTTATTTTCCTCCTGTTTTCTACATGTAGAGGGGTTCTTGTGGATTTTAACACCTTGTCTCCCCGCCTCTTCTGCATGTTCCCCTCCCTCTCCTCCTCCTAATAAATACTCTTCACTGACTCAGCATGCATGTGAGAGGCTGAGGGACGGGCAGGGGGCGGGGCTAGGTGCAGGAAGCATGCTAATTGGCCGAGTGTGAGCAGCGAGCAAGAGGGGAAGAGGGAGTCAGTGGTCGGACAGGTCTGCCTGCACCACTCTGCAAGCTGGAGAGAAAAAGAAAGGAAGGAAGGAAAGAAGGCAGGAGTGAAGATGTGAGATGAGGGAGAGGATGAGAGCAGATAAAACATGTGGGAGGTGTAAATCCTGTACGGATGAAGCTGCCAAGAGAGAAGGGAGGTGAGTGTGTGTGTGTGTAGAATAAAGATGTTTCTGTTTGTGCCAGCTAAAGATAAACAGGTAGTGAGGAGGCTGATGGCTTTGCACCGTGATCCAGATGATCTAGATGTTTGTTACTCTGCTTGATCATTAGAGCAGGAGTAAGTCTCTATAGTGAATAGAGTGTGTTTGTTTGTGGTGAGTGTGGGTGGTGACACTGGGAGTGAGAAGACATGAATGAGAGAACATGTGTGAGGATGTGTGAAAAGCCTGACTGCATATTTTAGTGTGAGCGTGTTAAGACTTGCAGCTTTACCAACATTTAAGTTAGCTTACTTGTCAACAACAGTCATTTGTGCAGCACTGAGCAGTTTATTGACTTGTTAATTAATATCATTCATTTTTGTGTGAGGCTGCCACACCAACCCAAGCTAAAGATTATAGCCTAACTCCATCACACATGAGCTTATTACCTAAAGCATCTCCCTTTTTGATGGATTTAATGTGGAGGTACCTAAGATCCCCTAAATTAGATAGAAGCTACCATGTTAGGTGGGGAGTTAGTGGGGAGATTAAAAATGTGAAGCATAAAACCTATGATGTAGTGGTGTCTAGAAAAGCTCAGTAACTTAAACTCAGTCTCTCATAGTCTCCTGAGTTCCCAGTGTCTCTTGGCGCTTCCTCATCCATGGTGTCTGTTCATACACTTTCTGCACTGTACTTAAATAAGCAATGATTCAGCCAACAAATACTAATGGGTCAACCATCATACCCTCATTGAGAATGGTCCAAAAGGCGAAAATGTCCAGTGAGCTGCAGTTCTCTCACAAATATGCCTTATTGATGGACAGAAGATAATGGCTAGAGTGGAGATGATATAAAGGGAACAGTAACTCAAATTACCACTTGTTACAACCAATATATGCAGATGATCATTTCTGGACTCACAACGCCTTAAATCTTGAAGCAAACGGGCTGCTTCAATAGTAGACCACACTCCGTGCCACTCCTGTCTGATAAGAATAGGAAACTGAGGCTTCAGTTTGTATAGGCTCACCAAAATTAGAATGGAAAAATGTTTTCTGGTCTGATCAGTCTAGATTTCTGCTTCGACACTCAGGTGGTAGGGTCAGAATTTGGTGTAAAAAACATGAAAGCTTGGATCTTTCCTGCCTATTATAAGCATTTTATTCTGCTGGTGGTGTAACAGTGTGGGGGATAATTTTATGGTACACTTTGGGTCCCTTAGTACCAAATAAGCGTTGTTTAAACACTCCAGCCTACGCAACTATTACTGTTGATTATGCCCATCCCTTTAGAACCACATTGTACCCATCTGCTGATGACTACTTCCAACAGGACAAAGCGTCATGTCACAAAGCTCAGATCATCTAAACCTGGTCTGTTGAGCTTGACAATGAGTTCAGTTTACTCCAGGTGCCTCCGCAGCCAACAGATTTCAATCCAATCTGTCCAAGCACCTTTTTGATGTGGTGAAATGGGAGATTCACATCATGGATGTACCTCTGACATTTCTACAGCAACTTTGTGATGCTATCATTTTAGAATGAACCTGCATTAAGGCAGTTGTGAAGGCAAAAGGGGTGAAACCAGTACTGGCAAGGTGTAACCAATGAAGTGGCAAGTGGGCGTATTGAATAAACATCACTTTATGGCAGGAAATGGTTAATGGGGATGTTAAACAGCTTGAATTTAAAGATGACAGAGAAGGGCAATGGCCTGAGTTCAAGAATAGATTAGATTAGATAGAACTTTATCAATCCCTTTGGGAAACTCCCTCAAGGAAATAAGGATTCCAATAGCAGTTTCAAAAAGTAGCTAAAAAGATATGTATAAATAGAAATATAAATAGATATAAAATAAATATAAATTGAAATAAAAAGTAAAAATAAAAATATGGCTACTGCTCCTTCCCATCTTCTGTCTTCCTGTTACTCTTCCTCCCCCCAGTGAGGAGTTTGATGGTCTTTTGGTCCTACACTTGGGAAGGAGCAGAGAATATAGGCTAAAAAAAAAAGTATATAAAAAAGTATATAAAAGAGACAATGGTGATAAAAGCCATTCAGTCTCTCATGAAATCCAATAAGTACACAGAGAAATTATGCAAAAAAAAAATTTAATTTTCTTTTCTTTGGTCTCAAAAGGCTCTTAAAAAGTCATACATGTTATATTGAAATTTTTCAGCAGCCCTGTGACAAGGTCATCATGGCCTCACGTTCAACCCTGTCTTACTTTCACTGTTTACCTTGTGATGATGTAAAGCCACCAGGTGTTAGTTCTCGTTGACAAAATAATGAAGAACTAGAAAAGCACGAGAGTGCAGACCTCCGCCAAGCAGCTTCGGTCCTCTTTGGCGAAAATGATCCTATCTGGCAATGTTAAAGAATCCTTTAAAAAATTCCTGGATCCAGACAGTGATCCATATCACCCCCGAAATTTAATCAGTTCTTCCATATCCCATTTCCCACAATTCCTGAAAATTTCATCCAAATAAGGTCAGAACTTTTCAAGTTATTTTGAACACAGACAGACAAACAGACAGACAGGCAGATAAACGCCGGCAAAAACATAACCTCCTTGGCGGAGGTAATAAAGTACTGAAGATACCTTGCTTTGTCTTCTATTGAGAAAAAATCCATTCAAACCTGTTTTTGTCTGGATCAGTGTCAGCTCACTGCAGTCCTCTCTGTGGTTTTGTACATGGATCCTTTCAGTTGAAAATGATCATGCAGTGGAGATAATTAGATAAATGAGGTCTGCTGTTGAGGTCTGATTTGACCTGAAACATGAGTCACTTTCTGTTAAAGTTTGAGGACTTTTATTTGAAAAGTTTTCTGGTTGGGACTGAAAATGTTTAAATGAGATGGAGTCTACTCTGTGATACTAACCAGAAGACATTACCGTCTTTCTTAATAATAATTTCTAAAGTAGTCATGTCAAAACTAATCAATTCTGTGTCATAACAAGTGCTCAATATTCAAGATGTTGTTATTTCTTGAAACCTTTTTAGCCAATTTCAATCTGAATTTTTGCTGAGAAATATATGTTTGAATGCCAACGCTATTGCTTCCTGTCAGCAAAGGCAAAGCATATGGTCAGCAGCTTAAGAAACATGTTTATGTTACCAGTGTCAGTTTGATTGCACTAAAGTAAAGGAAATAAATTGGCTGTATTGAAGATGTGTCACAGGATCTAGAGGTGACGGTGAAGCCTTCTTTTTTCTCACATGTACTCTGAAACATTTCCCAACATTATTCAGATGAGCTGCATAGTGGAAATTATACTGATAGTGATACCTCTGTCAAGGCATTTCCAACATTATGGCATGAGTTAATGTCAAAAAGATGCCTTTTCTTGCTCTGTTAACAAATCCTTGAAAAAAATCCTGGATCCACATCCGGATTCGAATCTTTTTTTCCTTGTGCCATGACCAACATTCCCCATAAATGTCATCAAAATCTGCTGAGAACTTACTGATGTATTGTTAAAAATGTGGAAAACTGCAATGTTAATAAACTGTTTTTAGATAATCCAGGATTGGCATCCACATTCAGATCACCACCAAAATCTGATCACTTCTTCTTCAGGCCATGGCGAACATTCTCTGAATATTTCATCCACATCCGTGCAAAACTTCTTGAGTTATCTTGTTCACAAATGAACAAAACAAAGAAACTAACAAACAGAGGGGTCATTTGAACATACTGAGTCGATAAGTCTGGCTGAAGTTTTGAGATAACTGCTTTTATAAACCCCTTTTTTTTTATTATTTTGCATTTATTGTGTGAATATGAGATTGAATTAAAGTAAATGTATCCAAAGTGTCTTAGTTTCCTCTCAGGTGAGGTAGTAGGAGTATCAGCAGCAAGGTCATGATCAGTGTTATGCTGATTGAAAACTCCCTCCTCCTCCCATAATAAGCCTTCCTGCAGCTTTCCCCTCACACACACTGACACACACTAACAGACTCTCTTTTGTGCGTCTGCATGAGTCAGAGGACTCATCTCTTTTGTCTGAATGTCTTTGAAGGCAGCAGGGAAGACACTTTGACACTTTAACTTCGCTTCTTCATTTGTTAATTCTGATTCAGCAGGAAGGTTTTTAAGCTTCTCTGAAAGAATATTTGTAGGTAGCTAAATCGGCATCATGTAACCTGATAATATGTGTGTAGAAAAATCAATGTTGGCTTCGACCCATGTGAGCTGTAGTTAAAAGGTTGTTGGAGGTCTCATGTTTCACCCTGATTGTCTTTCTTCATTTATTTTTCCCACACAAACCTTATTAATCCCTTCAGGCTCTAATGTGTAAGCTGCAGAACCTGTCCAGTCGCTGAAAACATACCAGCTTGTGTTCCGTGCCAGCAACAAGCCAGCAGAGAGCTAATATTAGCACGAGAAGCATCCCACCCACTGTATCGTATCCAGGGAGCTAATATTAGTGCTGCACACACTGTTTTAGGTTTAATTACCTGAAGTAGGACTCATAAAGGTGCAACACGCACACTGCACAGTTTCTTCATGTGTGTGCATGTGTGTATGTGGCCTTCTGTGAGAAAAGTGACCCAGAAGGACAACGACGATGAGTCATCAGTGCTGCAGCTGAAGAGTGTTTTTTAGGTACGTGCAGAGATGCAGCTCAAGTTTTGTATTTTGTCCTTCAGATAAAAACATCAGATTTGCTTTTGAAATGTAGAAACAGTTTTGACATACAGAGGTAAAAAAGATAAAGCATCACAGTGAGGTAAAAATTCACTTCTTCTCGGCCAAACACGTTTTATCAGCAGCCAACCCTCTCACTGTAACCTTGCAAACCAGATGGAGTCACCAATTTTTCTGTCTTCCATCAGCTCGATCTATGCTGCAAAACTTGAAGTTGATGCACTTGTTACTGGTTAGACAATGGGGGGACCAATCAGCATACTTTGAGGAGAAAGATGAAGGGGTTTCCATTGTTGTGCTATCATGGGAGAACTGACTGCATACCTGTAAACAATGGGGGTTCGTTAAGAGAGTAATGTGGATGCCACCATGGCATTGTTTATTAGAACAGGAAAAGTATGTTCAATAAGAAAAGAGCAAAGAGCAAAACTGAAAGCATTTCTCAATGATAAAGATGAAGCACCAGCATCCTACGTCATCTGTTTTTGTTGATCATATTGGCCTGTGGCAAGCCAAGGGAGCATGTAAAACATCCCATGGGTATGTCAAACAGTCCATCTGGCATGTCAGGTTACTTATGCTCCCTAAAAGCATAATATGTACATGAGTGCGCAGTTAGAAGCAAGTCATTCTTTATTAGTCTGACTAAAAGTAAACTTTTAAAATACATGTGACCAGACTGAATCGTATTAAAGTCTATAAAGTCAGACTAACACACCAAGATGATGCATTGGTGCATGCACAAGTTTCAAAGTCATGTTTGTCAGATGCTGTTTGATATAATCAAAAGCCAGAGGAAAGGAGTGCTCTGCCATAGGGTGAGCAATATGACCTTAAATCAAATCACAACGTTTTTTAGAAAAACTGATAATGATATAGATCGTGAAAGTTGGAAAAAAATATTCAACATTTTATTGTTGATTGCAGCTTGCAGGCAGCAGCATCTAAATTTTGTGATTTTGCAGTTGGAGAGATTTTGGCCTGACTGGGTGTTATTTGGACCTGCATCCACCGACCTTTCAGATGGATTTCTGACATGTTTGATTTTTTGGTCAAACCACCGCATTCGCTCAAACAGCAAGAGCAACTCCAGGCTGGTTCTCCAGCTATTTTTTGTGCCTTCCTCTTATATCTTATAATGAAGAAGAAAATGTACACAGAGCTTTAACACACAGGAGTATTTTTTTTGTTTGTTTTAGCTCCTTATCGTGTCTGCTGGTTATGCTGTGAGTGTGTGTTTTCCTAAATGACTGGTTTTCTGTCTGTGTGTGTATTTCAGCCATGCAAAAGGCATCACTGATATGAGGAATGGAACCTTGTTGACCTTTGTCAGTATTCTGTCCTGATTTCACTTGTGCAGTGTGCACACTCAGGTCATTTACAACCATCACATTGTGTAATGTGAGCACGTATATATTGTGCAAATTGGTTGTGCATCGTGAATGATTCAGTCACACAGAATAAGTGGACAATCGTTCACGAGTGGCACACTGTTGGCTTGAAGTTGCATGTAAATGCCCATCTTAAAACACCAGGAACAACACACCCTTTGATGAACTATTTTTTAGTCCATTTGTCTCTACCCACCTCCCTACCTTGCCTTTCATATCCCCAATACAGCTTTGATGGATAGCTGTTCAGCATGGGCCTGGTTCTGCTCAATACTTCCTATTGCTTAACAGAGGGTTTTTTTTTTCTTGCCACTGTAATATTGGCAAAGTGCTGTTCTCATGGTGGGTTTATATTGGTTTTATATATATACACACATATATGTAGACTTGGTATATATGTAAACATTCTTTATGATTTGGGGCTTTTTTTTAACACCTTCAGTGACTGAGAAGGAAGTCAGACAAAGAACAGGGATAGAGGACAGTCTATTTATTTTATGTCATTTAACTGTTAAATCAACTGTTAAACTGCTATTTTAAGGCAGAAAAGGTAAATATTTTTGCATTTAACTAGACCAGGCTGCTTCTGTTCTGGGGAAGCATGCAGTATACTGCAGGAGGTATGTGTTAATCACACTCTGTCCATATAGAGCTCATATTGTCCTGAAATTATCCAAAAATGTCAAGACTTAATGAAGTAGTTTAGTGTTTTTAGCGTGGAGTTGCATTAGGTTCATTCTAATGGTAAATACATTACCTACAGTGATTTTATCAGCGTTGCATCATGTGAGGAAAAAACTGGCACAGAAGCAAGACTTTACATTGTTCTGGTTCTGCTTTGGCTAGCTGCATAAAAAAGTAAAAAGGAACTTGTTTAATAAAGCACAGGAACCCTGAAGGGGAGCAGTCACCATATATCATTCTGTCTTTAAACACAAGCCATTACAGTAGTTCTTAATAAGAACATTTACAAGTTGGTCATATTTATGTGCCTGTAGAGTTTTACAGTAAATCAGTCAGAGTGTGGCAGGTGGTGAGTGGTAATGGTGTTTTTGTGTTGTAACTCCTGGCACAGCAGCGACCCTTCTACTAGAAACTGGAGCCAAACTGGACGTCTGACAGAGAAATGAGCGCTGAGTGAAACACTGCTGCACAACAGGGTTCAGTGTGATTTTATATGTAAGGGGAAATGTAGAGGATGACCACAAAATTATGACCTCCGCTTTCAGTTTTTACGCTCTCTCTTCAGTAGTCGGTTAGAGAAGATTTGAATTTTCTTATAGATTCAAGTCACATTTGTGTCCAATGCTTTTAAACTTCAGACTTCATTATATTAGCCTATGTCACAGGATGAAGGTACTGGACACTCTTCTAAAATGTGGTTTCATCATTGTTTACAAATTTTCTTAACTTCTCATGAATTGTTGTGAATTTATTTGCCCAAGAAATCTTGCTGGTGTTTTTTTAGCTTGAGATTTTGTGTTTCTTGGACTTAAAACTGTTCCCATCAGACGATGTCTTAAGGTTTAGTAGGAAATCTGTTCTCCCGATAATTCTGTGCATTGATCCTGAAGACAACATCACTCTGTGCACGTTCTCTCTGCAGAAGAAGAGGTTTGTGATACATCTGTGGTTGTATTCCTGTTCCTGTCTTACTCCTTCCTGTAACTCAATCCTCACATCACACATCACATTCCAGCAGAGCTCACTCCTCCATACATCACCCCATCATCCTGCTTTTACTCTCCCTGAAAGCCTCCATGTTCCAGCTCCCTCTGTGTCTCTTCTCCTGTTTATCTTCCTGGTCTTTACTTCTACCATCTTAGGTGATAAATTATGAGATCCATAGCAGAATATGTGAATTTCATGTTCCATCCTGAATCAATAACAGCCTCCGTAAAGCCCCTTCTTGGTAGCGATAAAGTGGAAAAACCACAATAATCCTGGTGGATCTGCTCCCCTCACTACGTTCAGTCATATTTATGATGCAGCAATGAGTGTGTCTATATTTAGCCTGAATGCTGCATCAGCACAATTAGGTCATTGTCTTAATGATTTTGCTTCACGCTAAAACACTTCAACAGCATGAAAAAGGTCACACTTTACCCTTTTTATCCTGTTTTCCAAACAATAAATTAATTACACACACACATTAATATTTGATTATACAAATACTGTGGTGTTTGTGCAAGCACTTAATCATGTAAGTGATTCTCTGCCATGATACTCCCCACTGTGCATGCCCCTACTGAAAAAAGACCCCAAATGGAAAATAGAAAAGATGATCAAAAAAGCTCAGGCAACAGAGCATGTAGCTGATGGCAGAGAATAATTGTGGTAAAATACAAGAAAGCAGCACTCATGAATAAGATACTGGGTAGCTCTTAGTAACAGACCATTCTTCTTTGTGTAGTCTGTGAAGTAATGTTCAGTGTTTCCATGTCAGCATAAAACATGTCGTATCCATCGTAGCGGGCTAAAAACATCCAGATTCAGCAGTAAGAGTTAAGAAATGTAAATGCATCAGAAATGGTGTACTAGATTTATGTCTGTGACAATTTTTTATCAGAATGTATTCAAAACAACACATCTGAACAAAGGGACTGTGTGCTAAGACCTTTAGTGTCAGTACAAACAAAAATGAAATAGAGATCAGGGCCAAAGCTACAATTGTGTGTGTATTTTCAAGTATGGAGGTTTCACTGCTCTTTTTTTAAAAATCCTTGAAGTTTTATGAAAACAGCTTTGTCCTCCTGAAAACACATGAATGCACCGTTAAATGTCGTCTATAGCATGCGTCAATGTACCAGATATAACACTAATTTTGCCCTCATCTTCACTGAGCTTTTATTTTCAAGTTTATTCCACCATCCTAAAGTCTTAACAATGTGACAGTTTAACTTGTGATCATAGCCTCATTCACACTGCTGATTCAGGCTGTAATATTACTGTAACTCCCCTGTGACACTTTGCCTCTTGTATGAACGTTGCAGAGACGGAATGACCCCCATTTGCTCCGTCTCGAGAGGTAGTACCAGAGGTGTGATATTGGAGACCGGGTGGCATGCAGACTTAGCGGGAGGCAGGTGCATTTGTGTATATGTAGGACACTCACTGTGTTACACACATCCAAACTGTATTGGAGCATGAATTTGCTCAGATATTACGCCCTCACTAAACTAATATTAATGTCTTGGGGTGTAAAGATGACGGAGCTTTGTTGCAGCACTTTTACAGAAAGAAACTGTTAAAAGGACTAATGTTATCTGATATCTACTGGCATTCCTTACTAATGTCTTTTGTTTAGATTTCATTTAAATCATATCTGATAAGGGGTTGATAATGCTATAATGAAAAAATAAGAAAATGTAAATGTCATTCTTAAGGTTTTCCTGCTGTTTTCCATATCTACCACAGACTTAGGCTGCTATAGGCCCCCAGCTAAAATGGTCTTATTTTAAACTCTAACAATGTTTCTTATCTAAACGGTGGAGTTACTGCAGGGTAAAGCAGCATTTGCCTCCACAACCTATTTTGGCATCTCGGGAATCAAACATAGTTTGGCACGTTAGGCTGCCTTGTATCAATGCACACTTAGTCTCAACTTAATTAAAAGTTTTAAGAAAGGATCAAATTACTTAATGATCATCTAATGCTCTAAATTAGTGCTTCAGTTTCATCCCTTTACCTCTTTGTTACATTTGTGATGCAACAAAGGAGCCAGGTCGTCTCCCTCTCACCTTCAGAAACAATAGGACTCAGCAGAGCCAACAACACCAGGACAAAGGGCTGTTTTCTGTGAATGGGCTGCTGTGGGAACTGGAGGTGTAAAAGTGAGAGAAAAACAAAGAGTGACAAATGGAGAGGCAGAGACAGAGACAGAAAAGAGAAAAATTAAAGGAAGCTTGCGCAGCCTGTCTTTTCAAAGTTACTCAAGAAAATGATTTCAATCAGATGGTTAGTCACGGATGCAAGTGTGAAAACTAGCACAGAGCTGGACAAACATTTCTGCAGCTCTGTGCAGAGAAACTGGAAAAGCAATTAAAAGCCTGGGGGAGAATTTGTGCAGATTGTTGGGATTGAATTTGGTCTTTTTCACACATTAGTTTGGGTCAAGGAGGAAAGGGTCTCACTCCCTTCATGCCAAGTCCATCACAAGTTCTCTTTGTTCTGTCAACTTCAATTTTCGACTCACACGTCCTCTCCCACTGCTACCATAAGGCAACTCCAATCTGTCGCTGCTGGCACTGCTCCGGGGTTCACCGCCATCCCCCCCCGTTTGAGCGACTTTTTCTTCTGTACAAGAGTTCTGTTGTCTGTGCCGTTGTTGGCGTGGAAAGACGATCTGTGTGCGCGTTAGGCAGACGGGTGACGGCTGGAAAAGATTCAGCTCGGTTTATTGAGTAACTGCCCAGGGATTTGGAGGAATAAATGGCTCCAGTACAGGATTTAATCACACCATAACAAAGACATTTCTGTGATAAGAGTTTGATGGATGATGTGGATGCTGTCCTGGATCTGATGTTTGACTTGTGGGTGACCCTCTGAGGTTTGACTGATATGGGTTTGGACAGACAGGAAAGATTTGAATAAGCTGTCCCTTGTTCCTTTGCTTCCTGAGTCACAGCAGCTTCTTTAAAACCTGAAATACAGCTTAGTTAGTGATATGCTTTCCCAATGTATATGGCTGTTTTACAGTAACATAACAGTCATGAGTCTAAAAGGACTGGGTAGGTTTTATGGCAGTGTGACTGGTAGAAATCTTGTTCCTGTGATGATTCAGTTGATGTTTTGTAACAAGATTTGATTCAAAAATGCCCTTCGCCTTTGACTACCAAAATATAAGCAGTTCATCCCTGGTTTAGCTCGGATACTTGTGCAAAATAAAGTGAAATAAAAAATGTCTCGAAGCCTTTCTTGGGTATGACATTAAAAGCAAGAGGTGAACACAAGGCCCAGTAGATTTGACTTGTGACCTTCAAAACCTGATCTTTGAACCAGTTAGAAAGGTGGGACATCTGGCTAAGTTCAAAGAAAATCCCTTCAAGTGTTCTTAGGATTTTTGCATGAACAATCACATACTAAATTAGGCCCAACGACCTTTGACCTACCAAAACAAATGTGTTCATCCTTTAGCCAAAGTAAACATCAGAGCAAGTTTTACAGAACTCTCTCAAAGCTTTCTTGAAAGATCTCATTCGTAGGAGATGGATGAACATGGGGCAAGATCAGCTTAGTCTTCTGACCCCTGACCTCCATTATATAATCAGCTTGTTCCTAAATCAGAGTGAACATGAATAGTATAGCATGACCCTATAGAGTATTCTGGAGGTATTGATTTTTCAAAAGCATGGGATGAAAATTACCTTGACCTTTGACTTGTGACTCTTCAAACCTGGTCAGATCATGCTTAAATCAGAATGGAAATTTGTGCAAAGTTTGAAGAAATCGACTCAAAGCAATCTTGAGATGCACTTTCACAAGGAGGAGATGAACATGAGGCCCACTCCGAAGACCTCTGATTTATGACAGCCTTTTTCTAATGAGTTTATGGGTCTGAGTGGACATTTGTGCAAAGTCTAAAAACAATTCTCAAAGTGTTCTTTAGATATTGCATTCAGAAGCAAAAACTGAGCAGGAGCCCTAATGACTGATTCTTGGGATGTTGCCTCACAAGCAGTGGGTGCCACTGATGTCACATGTCACATGCCACATTATCCTTTGACCAAACTTCATACTTAAAATCAGGGATGACATTTGTATAATGTTGAAAGAAATTCTCCCGAGGATTGATATTTCACAACAAAGCAAGGGATAAACTAAAGAAACAATGACCTCTGACATCCAACATTTAGTTTTGAGTCAGGATAGCCATTTTGAGCAGTGTTAAAAAAGAAATCCCATCGCACAGGCATGATCATGTCTTATCAGATCAGGCGAATTCAATTTTCCACAAATCATTTGAGTCTTGTGTGTCAACTCTGAGCTTTCAGTTGTCTCATTCATAATTAATATAAAGAGCCATCAGCAGGTTGGAGCTATTGTGAGTCAGAGAGGACAGTAAGACATGAGGGAC
This sequence comes from Cetoscarus ocellatus, assembly GCA_037902135.1. Classification (NCBI taxonomy): domain Eukaryota; kingdom Metazoa; phylum Chordata; class Actinopteri; order Labriformes; family Labridae; genus Cetoscarus; species Cetoscarus ocellatus. The sequence continues at coordinate 1,661,396 of JBAMNC010001212.1, forward strand.
AATTTCCTGCTTCCTCTGCCTGCAGGATGGTATCAAATTACCTCTGACACCATGCGACAGTGATTCCTCTAACGGCAGAACAATGTATACATCCCACAGAATGTGATATGTACAAGAGATTCATTGTAATCTTTCTTTTACTTATAGTATCTGTGTCTGATGAGTATGTTGTACTTCGTGGAATAAAACTGGCCAATGTTTTTATGTTTGTTGTGCCAATGGTGAGCTGCGCAATAAATAGCAATTTCATAGTTTTGTAATGTGAGCATTCACTATAGAACATTTGCAGAGGTCTGAGTCATCACAATACATATCATGTTAGAAAAGTGCCTATTAGTCATTGATATAATGGAAATTTTATCATTTTGAAATGCATGGTTTATGAGTAATGGAGCATTTGAAACTTTGACTGCCTCAATCTACAGAAATGGTTGTTTGGTACAATTTAGACAGTTTGCATGAGTTGGTCTGCAACTTCTAATGACCGTAAATAAAATTGCCCAATACTGGGCATCTACAGTGTCTGTTTTTGTTGTTACTGTGGTATCTTAAATGTAAAACTATTATTTGATGTTGCAAATTGTATCAAAATATGAAAGTCTGTTATTAGGACAACTGACTGATATTATAAAAATAAAAATATTCAGATGTGTCTTTGGTCCATCTGTATCACCCAGGCCCATGCTGAATGCCTTTGACAGGGTTAAAAAGTGAAGAGATGACAACCACAAAGTTGTTTTCGACTTTTCATTGGATTGTGGCAGTGTTGAAAAAGAACTGTACCACACAAGCTTTTTTTATTTGTGTTTTCACACAAATTACAAGAACCAGCCACAATCTGATGGGAAGATTGTTGTTGTAAATGGAAGCATTTTGCATGCATGTATTACAAATACTAAAATATCCTTTGTATGTTGGTGTCCTGAGAATAAACCTTAAAGATCCTTTTCTCTTTCATTCACAGGTATGAAGAATAGGGAGCTGCTGGAGGTATCCCATGGACGTGTTTGTCCTCTGGCCGTTCAGCCTGTGTGTCTCTGCTCTGCACACAGACAGTCTGGGAGGGAAAAGAGAGACCGTCTAAAAATAAACTGACACTCACCACCAGCAGAAAAAATCATAACAAAACAACAATTAAGGAGGACAGAAGTGATTTTTCTCTTTTTCATCTCTTACACTCTGACTCTCCCCCTCTGATCTTCCTCTGTTCCGTGTCCTCATTACGGCCTGAAAGGGAGGTCATGTCCCAGTCTGGAAAAGTCCTTCATTTGTATGTGGAAGTGAGGTCTGCCCCAGATCAGAACGGAGAGAAAGGGAAAGGAGGGTTTGTGGAAAAAGAGGAAGGGATCTCAAAGGAGCATACTGTGAAAGAGAGTCCTGCTAAGCTGCTCTCTCAGCTAGCAAACCAGACAAATCCCAAGTCTACCACCAAGACCTCCACACCCCAGCGTCTGGCTCAAGACTGCACGCACACACACAGAATATCCCCCTCTAGGAACAGCGTCAGCTTCCAGCTACAGCAGGGGACCAGCTCCTCGAAAGTCACCAAGCCTTGGAGGGCACCATTTGATGGAGTTTACTCTCCTGGAAGGCTTACTAAAACATCTCCCATGTGCCCGAGGTTAAAAGAAGGAGAAGTGAGCGATGGTAGGCGGTCTGTGGTCACCTTCAGTTACATTGAGAAGTCTAATGTGAAAACGATGGACAGTCCACGCAACTCTCCATGCGAGCGGAGAACAAAGGAGGATAGACCAAGCTCTTACCACTTTCATAACAGACTCAGTGATCCCTTTTGGTTTGGTAGTCCCAGTTCGTCGTGCAGCTCAAGTCCCAAATTGACTTTTGGATCTCCGGGAGGTCACCAAGAGTCGTTCTCTCCAAGCTTTCGTAAACCAGCCTTGGATCCCATAGGCAGGGCAGCTACACAAAGGGCGGTGGAGGAGTTCGGGTCACCTTTACTGAGGATCAAACTGGCCCATGCTCTTGAGAACATAACTCCCTCGCGCTACAGTCAACAACCACGATGTCAGTCCTGGGCTGGGTCTCCTGTTCAGCACCAGAAAATCAGCATAAACCCCAAAGACAATGTCAAAGATAGGACCCAGGCTGTTTGTGGGTTTTGGAGTCCAGTGTCAGACAAACATACCTCTAAATCCAGGCAGTTTCCTAACCTGAAACCCCAGCCCCCATCAGGAGAGGATAGAGCTTTGTCCGGCAGTCCTGCCAGTAGAAGACTTGTTCAGATGGCTCTGAACAGAAGCACTTCATCACAGGGAGCAGTCCCTCAACATGGCAATAACAATATCGAGGGCTTGAACCAGTTAAGTGACAGTAAATCTTCCTCCCCCACTCAGAGTCCTGAAGTTGCTCGAAGGCTAGCAGAGGAGGCGACTAAAGTCTCTTCTATTTTCACTGAGGCGAGACGGTCCTCGTTGCACAACGCTTTAGGCGATCCTGCAGGAGAATTTCACTCTCCAGCAACAAATGCACAAACGCTCAAAATGAACATCCCTTTAAATGACCAACAGACGCCAGCAGCTGACAACACTGATTCTCACCAGCTTGAAAACTCCACTGTGGAGTCTCAAACACACGAAACAAACTCCAATACGAACTGCAAATCGGAGTGTGACCAGAAATTCCAGCAGCAGAGCTCGATTTTACCAGCGGCACATAGTTCCCCCGCCATTCCTCCACGTGTTTACCGACCATCACATCCTCCCACTGATCTCAGCTCACCTTTGAGGGATCCAAGGTTATACCAAGCTGAGATACGAGCACCAGAGACCCCGACCCTTCATCGTCGCCAGCTCCCACAGTACACCAGAGAGTCCTGGGCCCCGCTTCCAGACAGAGGAGGGGAACTTGGCTGCTTTGAGAAGGGGGATTGCACTGAGCTTTCTCGTAGACTTTTTATCCATAAGAATGTCGAGGAGGCACCGGTAAGCTGGACATCAAGGCAGCAGTGGGGAAATCTGGTGGAGAATAGTCAGAATCAAAGCTCTGAGACTGGATCTGGATCTGTAACTAATCAGACAACTGAGCGTAGACCAAGTCGTCGCCGCCGTCCACTAAGTCCCACCACCCAGCAGAAACGTGCCGAGCAGAGACGGAGGGAGATCCTTCTTCTTGGACCAGTGGCATTGGACTCTCCCGATGAGGATGAAGGCTGTGATGAAGAGGGTGAAGGCGATGAGGTGGATGGATTTGTGGCAGGGCAGCCAAGGGCAGAGGAGCCTGCAGACGGGGAGCAGAATGGAGGGATGGGAGGGTCGTCATCTCGGAGCTCCAGCGGGGTGACGGGCAGCCTGGGTGATAGGGACTGTGTGTCCCCAGAGTCAAGTCAGTCCAGTCACCAGAGCAATGAGACCGGGGCTGCAACCTCAGGAATTCAGGTTAGTTTTCAACAACAAAGAACACTTTATGTATTTCGAAATTGCACATTATTATTCCCTTAGATTAGACCTTCAAGTACAGATTTGCATTTAAGGAACTACAGAGCAAGAAATGAATGCTAAGCTGGGACATACATATTTAAAGGACTGCACATCTTACTTTTTGAGATTCCCTTTTTTGCTCCTTGCTTTAATTGGATTAGATGGAAAAGACAAGAAAAGTGAGATACAATAATTGGAGATTACATGAAACAAATTGTATAGATGCACAATATTGTTGGCAGCTTAAAAAGTTAGTAATTATCTAGCAGATACAAAAAATCAATATTTAAGACAAAACATTTGCTGTGTTTGGCCATATACAGTATATCCCGTATCAGTTGTATTGCTCGCTCAATGTACAAATGTGATACAAAGCTCCACTCCATCATCACCGTGCCTCTATATCCAAAGAGGAGTACAGTATCATTTGTTTTATAACACTGCACTACTTATATATGATATTACTATTGATGTCATTCATGTTTAATAAATCTGTCATAATTTAAAAACTAGAATAAACCTCTGCCAAGGTATTTCCAACATTGTCGAGCGAGTTATTGTGAAATGTGGGAAAACTGCTTAATCTTACGGTACATCTGTGTAGATTCTCATTCATCCAGGTCATGGTCATTCTGAAGATTCAAAAGCAAGGCAACTGGACTGTGTAGAGTTTGTTGGGAAGACGTTTCACTTCTCATCCAAGAAGCTTCTTCAGTTCCAAATGGCTGGTGCTGGAAGCAGATATTTATCTTGCTAGAGGAAAAAACAACAACAAAGGAAGGGAGGAGTTGGAGAACGACTCATAGAAACTTATCCCAGGGTGATGTAACCCCTGAGAGTCGTTACCCTGAATGGGTCAGAACCAACCTCACCCCTGACCACATCTGCTCCTTACTGGACCTCTGCCTGAGTACCACCTACTTCCAGTTCAGGGACCACTACTACAGGCAAAAAACATGGATGCGCCATGGGCTCCCCTGTATCTCCCATAGTGGCTAACCTGTACATGGAAGAGGTGGAGAGAAAGGCCCTAGCCTCATTCCATGGAGCAACACCAAGCCACTGGTGTAGGTATGTGGATGACACCTGGGTCAAAATCCAGGCACATGAAGTAGAGGCTTTCACAGACCACATCAACACAGGGGACAACAACATTAAGTTCACGCGTGAAGATGTTAAGGACAACGTTTTGGCCTTTTTGGATTGTGCAGTACACTTGGAGGCAGATGGGGGTCTCAACATTGAAGTGTACCGGAAACCCACACACACGGATCAATATTTACTCTTTGATTCGCACCATCCGCTTCAGCACAAGCTGGGTGTCATCAGAACCCTCAACCACCGGGCTGAGAGTGTTCCTACAAGGAAGGAAGGAAAGGAAAAGGAACAGAAACACATTAGAGAAGCCCTGAAAACCTGTGGATACCCAAAGTGGGCCTTTTTGAAGAACAAGAAAAGAAAGGAGACGGGGCATGAAAGGGAAGAGAGACGCAAGAACATTGTGATTCCGTATGTTGCAGGTTTATCTGAAAAACTCAAGAGAATCTTTGGCAAACACCACATTCCTGTTCACTTCAAGCCTGGAAACACATTAATGCAGAAGTTGGTCCATCCCAAGGACAAAACACCAAGACATAAACAGAGCAATGTGGTGTATGCAGTCCAGTGCAGTGAGGAATGCTCAGACCTGTACATTGGGGGAACTAAACAACCGCTTCACAAGCGTATGGCTCAACACAGGAGAGCCACGTCCTCAGGTCAGGACTCAGCAGTCCACCTTCACTTAAAGGACACGGGACACTCTTTTGAGGACAGCAATGTACAGGTGTTGGCGAGAGAAGATAGATGGTTTGAAAGAGGAGTTAAAGAAGCCATCTTCACCAGACTGGAGAAGCCCTCTCTTAACAGAGGTGGTGGACTCAGACACAATCTCTCACCTACATATAATGCAGTGCTAAGCTCTCTCCCCAGAAAGCTCTCCAAACACTCACACCTGGGCACATGTGACCATAACACCTCACATGACAGGGGGAGTTAATAACCCATTCAGGGTAACGACTCTCAGGGGTTACATCACCCTGGGATAAGTTTCTATGAGTCGTTCTCCAACTCCTCCCTTCCTTTGTTGTTGTTTTTTCCTCTAGCAAGATAAATATCTGCTTCCAGCACCAGCCATTTGGAACTGAAGAAGCTTCTTGGATGAGAAGTGAAACGTCTTCCCAACAAACTCTACACAGTCCAGTTGCCTTGCTTTTGAATCTTCAGAATTAATCTTACGGTGTTAACAAATCCTTGAAAAAATTTCTGGACCCACATCCTGACTCGAATCACAGCAAAAATCTGTTCTCCTATAACCAACTTTCCCAGCTTTGTCAACAAACACTGTTGAGAACTTATTTAGTTATCAGCAAAAATGTGGAGAACTGCCCTGTCTTGCAATGTTAACAAATCATTGTAAAAGTTCCTGGATTCAGATTACTACCAACACCACTGTAATTAATTCTTCCTTGTACCATGACCAACATTTCCTTAGATGTAATTAAAATTGGTTCATAGCTTATTGACCTATATCTCAATGTTACTAAATTCTTGAAAAAAAATCCTATGTCCACTTCTAGATTTGTATTACTACCAAAATCGTATCACATCTTTCTTGTGGTATGACCTATATTCCTTGAAAATTTCATCCAAACCTATTATGACCTTTTCGATTTATCCTGTTCACTGTCTGACAAACCAACAAAGAAACTTTTAAACGCTTTTTGATTTGAAATATTGAAAAAAGAAACAATAACCAACTAACCAGGCTCCTCAGTACAACTTAGTTTTGAATTTTAGAGTTAGCCAAGCTAGCCCCTTTCCTATGCCTGTAATCTGTGCTAAACTAACTAAACACCTCCTGATAAAAGCAACAGCTTCATCATTAAAAGCTTTAGACTTGAGAGCTTTATAAATTAAAACCAAATGCTTATTTTGGTTTATTTCCAGGAGAATAAGTAAACATTGACACCAGACCAAATCTTACCATAATGCTAATGCTAAGAGGTATTTAGCTTATTTTACTTTAAATAAGACTCAAATTAGGCTAACACTGCTAGCATAACTGATTCAGCCGAACAGTCCCCTCTGCCCCTGCTTTTATACTTAGCAAAGCTAATCCCTGTAGAGATCAAGCGTAACACTTATGACACATACACTAACGTGTTAATCGCCATTTTTTTAGTCCATCAAATAAAGATTATTTCTCAAAATGTCTGACTTTTTAGCTCATGTGTCACTGTGGAGCGAATATTCTGTATGAGTGTGTTCTTGTATATTTTTCAGACGGACAGTGGCTGTGCAGCGCCCGTGCCCTCCCTCCACTGCCAGAGGATCGCTCGTGCCAAGTGGGAGTTTTTGTTTGGGACCCCTGCTGAGGAGGCTGCCAGCAGGGGGGAGAAAAGTGAGAGCATGTCCACCTCAATTTTTTATCCTATAACTGCCCGTCAAATTTCATCTCACACTGGAGAGCATCTTTTTTATTTACATTTTCATTCATGAGGGAAAGTGTCAGAGGGATCTGCTGTTTTTGTTCAATAGCAGCCTGTCAGTGTAGCTACACATTAAGAATCCACATATTTATATATATATATATACATATATAAACTAAAAAAGCAGATCATGACCTGACCTGTTTGGAGCATGTCAAGTTTAATAGACCTTAAACACCAACTGGAACATCAGTTTGAGAAAAATGGCCAATCAGACACATTTAATGAACTTGCAGAGTTTCCCTTTGCTCATACTAAGTGCCGTAGCCTTCTTTACAACTGTACCAAAAATGATCTGATGCTCAGTCCTCACCATCATTAGTATGTGGACACAATTTATTTGCAATTAAGTTATTTTTCCTCTTGTCACAGTGTGAAATATTGATCATAATAAGAAAAAAAAACCTCTTCCTCATGCAGATTCTCTGGAAACCTCTACAGCTCCTCCCAGTGGTAACTCCAGTGAGTCTCCCACCCCAACTCCCCCCTCCTCTCTTCCTGTGCTATCAGCTAATCATGAGGTGCAGCAAGTGGAGGTGGAGTTGGTGACCCCTCCCCCGGCTGTCATTGGGACTTCACCAAAAACCGGCATCATCCGTCGCACCTTAAAGTACTCAGAGACCGACCTGGACGCCATTCCTCTGCGCTGCTACAGAGAAACGGACATCGATGAGTTGCTGCTGGCTGAGCAGGAAGATGCCGACTCAGCATTTGGGAGTAACCGCAGTGTTCAGGGCAACTCTGGGGCTGGCAGCAGCCCTTTAGGCGGTCTGACTTACGGGAGGACAGGAAGAGAGGAGATAATGGAAAGGGAGGAGGAGGAAGAGGAGGAGGAAGATGATGATGAGGAGGAGGAAGATGAGGAAGAGATGGTGAGCTGGGCCAGTGTCAGGATGCAAGGAGACAACAGGAAGCAGCAGAGTGCAGCGGAGGAGGAGCCTGAGGTGTTTGGCCACCTGCTCAAAAGGTGAACACAAAACAAAGACACACTTTAAAGACACCAGCTGAAACCACCGAATACGTGAAAAATAAGGATGTAGACAATACAGAGATGCTGTAAGTCCATAGACCCTAAAACTCAGACATTTTCTCTATGATGTCACCTGTTGGTTGTAGCCTAAATATCAACTCTACCAAACATTTGATGAATTATGAAAGCAATGTCAGGGTGAATTGGAAAGATTACCTGGGTTTTATTGTACATCTTGCAAGCCCCTTTGTTTGGTACCATTTATAAAACGTGTATGTATTCTTCCGCCAGCACAGTACTGCATTGTTTACCAATCTAATAAGCAACTTAAGGAGTGGCTTCTTCTTAAAATGAGAAGAATTATGCACGAAAAATGACCCTGTGTGCTCAAATATATAAAGCCTAATATGCATGCCAGGCTCTTGCTCCTGCTTATACAGTTCAGCTGGCCATCATCCCTAATGGGTAATTGACCTACACTTCAATCAATTAATCAATCAACCAATCTTTATTTGTATAGGGCCAATCTGTAACAGGTGTTATCTCAAGACACTTTCCATTAGAGCAGGCCGAAGCCATACTCTTCATTTTATAGACACACTTATAAATATATATACATGTATATGAAATGTGCATATATGCATACGTCCAAACTCAACATGAATCCACCATGAGTACAGAACTGGGCCAATCTACAGTGCAGTACATCTGAAGAAGGTTTACAGTAACAGAGGCAAGAAAAACCTCTGTTTAGCAATTGGGAATCTTGGAGTGGTGCCAGTCTCATGTTGAACAGCCATCCAACAAAGCTGTGTTGGGAGTCTGGGCAAAGGAAGGAAGGTTTTCACTGGCAAAGGGATTAAAGTAAGAATTGAAGTTAGTGACAGATCCATGGGCCAATCATAAATCTGTTACCATCATATTTGTGATCTATGTGGATATTATAGGTTAGGTTAACAAAAATAATGGCAAAGGTCAAAATGCTGAACTTAAAGGTCCAGGATGGGAGCTATATATAAAACAGACAAAAGTATTTACACCCTTGGCTTTAGTGTTAATATATGACCTATTATATAGTCATGATTTTGTTAAATGCCTAAGCTCACAAACACTCTGGTGAAGCAGGCTTTCCCTCTGACCTATACTTTGATCGGACCTTTGGACATTATCAAAACTATTTTTTAACTAGTTCATGAACAGCTCTGGTGGTATTTATTTCTAAACTGTTCCCAACTCTTCAAAGCCCTTGTCTTCACATGTGAACTTGCTGAGACTGTCTATGAATTTTTTGGACACTCAGATCTGATATGCTCAGAAACTTGCCTTTCACACCCACGCCTCACAGCAGGAGACTATCTGTGTCAAGTGCTCTCATCGCAACTACAAAATACTCCAGCGGGGTTCCTTGGTGACAAGGGGCAGCTGTGGTGTTGGTGCAAGGGGAGAGGGAGCATTCAGTTATGGTGACTGTTTCTGTGTTCTGTATCGCTTTACATGCAAGAATGTTTTTGAGGGACAAGCACAACAATAAAGGAAAGCATCATCCCTTGTCCTTGAATTTTGGTGACAATATTTTAGCAGTGTGTGCAAATTAGCTCCGCCCAATTTCCCCAGACAATTTTATTGAAGTGCTGAAAAGAAATTCAGATGAAGTGGGGTTGGACTCATTCAGAATACCTTGTTGAAGCTTTTTTGTGACTTGCTTGTGCTGCTCTGTTTATGAAATCTCTCTTTCTCTCCCAGACCATCTGAAACATTTTTGACAACCACCACCCCCGCCCTGAAATCCCCAATCCTGGGTCCTCTGGCCCTCGTCTGGCAGCAGAAAGACACTTTTAGCAGACACTTTGAGAGCATCATGGAGTCTCACACCGAGCAAAAGGAAACATCGTATAACAGCCTGGACAGCGAGGAAATTCTCACAATCCAGCACCCAAACGGTCCTCGACCCTTTGACCTGCCAACTCTAACGCCTGCCATCCACGCTCCGGTTTGTCAGAGCGCCCGTCAGATCGTCCAGCTCAGCTTCGCCCCTCTGCACATGACGAAAGGCCAAGGTCTGTCCTGCTTCTATCTTTACTGTGACGGGGGACTCGGACGCCACCGAGAGCGCCATCCAGTGAGCAGGCTGAGCAGTGGATCAGCATGATACGCCACACAGAAAGACAGGATTGTGGTCAGTTGGGGAGCAGTGGTACAGCAACTGACTTTTACTTTACCGAGGTGAGTACACAACAC